>JAVJIF010030187.1:0-253457 GCA_038442645.1 Agave tequilana
TCAAATACTTCCTAATTACTTATTATACTAGTTTACCCTTTAATCCCTAGCTCTATCCTATAAATAGGTTGATTAGGGTTATGGTTTTGACAACAAGATTTTGCAAAAATACTCAATTTAAAGTTCTCAAAAGAAGTTTTCATTCTCTGTTTATGTGCTGAAAAATCTCTCTCATTTCTGAAGTTTTTGATTCAAAGCTCTCTTCTAAATCATTTTCTTTTTCTACTTACAATACTTGAGCTTCAATCCTACTCATTGTTCTATAGGGTTTTTGTAAGGGAAAAAGCTTTTTCAAAAGAGGGTTTGTGGTCTTTTGATCACCAAGAGATACTTGTATTCGTGATTGAGGAGTTGGGTACTCCGTGTAATTGTAACTCTTTGTGAAGTTATAGTGGTTGGAAATCCTTCTGGGTGAAGGCGGGGACGTAGAGCTGGGTGTTCGAACCTTGGAAAAATTCTCTGTATTTGCGTTTGGTTTACTTGCTTTAATTCCTTGCTTTATATTCATTGCTTCATTTACTTGCTTTATATTCATTGCAATATTCACTTGTTTCATATTCATATTGTCGATCAAATACTCATACAACAAGATTGCAATACGTACCTCAAACTCTTATCTAGAGGATCACGAGGAAGGAGTTCAGAGCCCTTCACGAGTTATTCGGCTTCTAGTCTTGTTTTAGGTGATCGTTGCATCATAACATTTTTAATTATGCATTGATTAGCATTATCACCTATTCACCCCCCTCTAGGTGATTTCAATTGGTATTAGAGTTAGGACTCTAGTTTTTGGCTTAACATCCTTAGAGAGATCCTAAAATTTGCTAATCATTATTTGCATACTTTCATTCATACACTAGTAAATATGGCTGACTATATTAAGACCCCTCCTAAATTTGATGGACTCAACTTCCCTATTTGAAAAGTTAGGATGACTAACTTCTACAATCTCTAAGTAGTTTAGTTGCTAAATCCTTGACCAAACCTTATAGTAGACCCGAAGTGAGGAGAGCTCTTGGTCCGCGTTTTACCTCCAGGAATATGAGGCTAATTCTAAGGCTCAAATATTCCTACTTACCGCCTTGAATGAGGATGATCTAACACGCGTTATACATTGCTAATCCGCCTATGAGATTTGGCAACACTTATTGGTCACGCATGAGGGGACATCACAAGTCAAGAGAGCTAAAATAGATCTCTTGCGTTCCCAATATGAAAGTTTTAAAATGCTTGAAGATGAGTTATTGATATTATGATTACCAAATTTACTAAGATTACTAATGCTCTTTCTTCTCTAGGTGATGATATAAGCAACGACCAAAAGGTGCACAAAGTGATTCGAGCTCTTCCTCCGTCATGGGAGATCAAGGCCACCACCTTAAAGGAGTTGAATGATAAAGATGAGATGGATCTCATAAGTCTTATTGGAAACCTTAAGACTCATGAGATGGAGAAGAAGGTAAGAGAAGAAGCGGTACCTCAAAAGAAGAAGTCCATAACTTTCAAGTCTTCCTCTTCCAACTACAATGACGAAGAAGATGAAGAAGATGATGAAGAGCTACTCTCTTTGTAAGAATGCAAAGAGAATATACCGCAGGAATAAGCTAAATTATAGAAGACAAATGGAAGGGAAGGAGGAGAAAAGGACCATATGCTACGACTGTCGGAAACCCGGTCACATCATGGCCGATTGCCCCGATTTCAAGAAAAAGATGATCTTCTCCTTGAAGCAAAAGAGGCCGGTTGAAAAGAAGGTATACAAGCTACTTGGGATTCGGAAAGTGAATCCGAAGATGTGGTCAACACGGCAAATATGTGTTTTCATGGCAAACACACCCAAGGTAACTTCTCAACCACTTGATGTTGAAAATGAAATAACTAGAGAAATGCTAGATCATGCTTTTATTGAACTTTCAGAAAGTTATGATGATAAAAAGGTAGAGTGTTCTAATTGAAAAAGAAAATTGAGTTGCTTAAAAATCAACTTGCAATTGTTTCAAAAGAAAAGGAAGAATTTTCTTCTAATCTTGTTTCAATTAAAAGAGAATTTGATGCTTATAAAGTTGCTTGTAAAGTTAAATTTTCAAAAATTGATGAAAATGAATTGTCCTTGTTAAAAGTTAAAATCAATAATTTTGGAAATGTTTTAAAAGATTGTGCTTTTAATACTAAGAAATTAGAGGAAATGTTTTCAAAGAAGCACACTCCTCTTGATAAGAATGATAAAACAACCCATGCTAAAAATTCTCATCATGTTAACACTTCATATAACACTCATGTTAAAACTACTCATGCTCACAATTCACATGTTTGTAAGCCACACACTCATTATGCATTTAAATATGGCAGAGTGTATAGATGTACTTATTGTGGTCGGAATGGCCATTTAGCTAAATTTTGCTATGATCAAATAAATAGGACAAATAATCTTGTGTGGGTTCATGACACTAACACTTTAGGACCCAAGAAAATATGGGTACCAAAATCAAGTCCTAAATTATTTGATGAGGTACATACCAAGGCTCTAAGACGTAAGGAGCGGTGGTACCTTGATAGTGGTTGTTCAAGGCATATGACATGGCATATCAACAACTTCACAACCCTATAAAAGGTACATTGAAGGTGGCACCGTCACCTTCGGAGATGACTCTAAGGGCACCATCATCGGTATAGGTAACATTCAAATTGGTGCATCTCCTTTAATAGAAAATGTTGTTCTTGTTGATGGACTTAAACATAATTTGCTTAGTATAAGTCAACTTTGTGATCGTGATCTTAAAGTTGTGTTTGATGATTCTTCTTGCAAATTTTTGATTGTAAAACCAATGATTGTATTCTCACCGATTTTCGTGATAATAATGTCTATATCATTTACATGCTTAATTTGAATTGTTCTACTAAATGCTTGAATGCTTTTGATGAGTTTCTTGGCTTTGGTATAGAAGATTAGGACATGCATCTTTTGATCATCTTGCTAGAATTAATTCTAAGGAATTGGTGAAGGTATTCCTTACTTGAAGTTTGAGAAAGACCGCATTTGTAGTGCATGCCAACTTGAAAAACAAACCAAGTCTTCCTTCAAACCAATCAAGGATATCATGTCAACTAGGCCATTAGAATTAATTCACATGGATCTTTTTGACCAACTAAAACTAAAAGCTTAAATGGAAGTAGATATGTTTTTGTTTTAGTTGATGATTATTCCCGTTTACTTGGGTTTTCTTTTTAGAATAGAAAGATCAAACTTTTTCATATTTTAAGATTTTTTGAAAAGGGTTGAAAAAGAAAAAGGTTTTTCGATTTTGAAAATAAGAAGTGATAGAGGTGGTAAGTTTGTTAACCAACTCTTCATGACTTATTGTGATGAAAAGGAAATTAAGCATGAAATGTCATGTCTTAGAATTCCACAACAAAATGGAGTACTAGAAAGGAAGAATAGAACTCTTCAAGAAATGGCTAGGACTATGATAAGTGAATATGGGCTCCCTCAATATTTATGGGCCGAGGCCGTAAACACCGCATGCTACATATCAAATCGTATTTATTTGTGTAAAAATACTTTCAAAACATCTTTTGAAATTTATCATTTAAGAAAACCAAATGTTTCATACTTTAAAGTTTTTGGATGCAAGTGTTTTGTTTTGAATACTAAAGATAACTTGGGTAAATTTGATGCTAAGGCCTATGAAGCTATATTTGTTAGATATTCTAGTACTAGCAAAGCTTATAAGTATTCAATAAATCTTCTCTTACTATTGAAGAATCCATGCATGTTAATTTGAAGAATCTAATGTTGTTGAGAATGGTGTAGAGATTGACTCATTAGGTGAGAACATGGAGAAAATATCCTTGAAGGACTCACCCATTCAAGAAGAAAAGTAAGAACCCATTGGTGATGTTCAAAAGGATGAAGTGGAGAATTCTCAACCACTTCCTAAAGATTGGAGATACGCTACAAATCATCCCAAGGATCTCATCTTAGGTGATGTATCTAAGGGGCAACAACTCGCTTCAAACTCCATGAATTGTGTGATAATTTTGCATTCATTTCTCATTTTGAACCCAAAACATCCTCGAAGCCGAGGGTGACTCATATTGGTTGCTAGCCATGCAAGAAAAGCTCAATCAATTTGAGCGCAACCAAGTTTGGTACCTTGTTCCTAGACCCCACGATAGACCAATAATTGGTACTAAGTGAATTTTAGGAAAGACGGATGAGTCAGAAAATGTTATTAGGAATAAAGCTAGGTTAGTGGCCCAAGGTTACACTAAGTTGAAGGAATTGACTTTGAGGAGACCTTTGCACCCGTAGCACGGCTTGAAGCCATACGGATTACACTAGCTTTTGCATCTTTTAAAAATTTAAAAATTTTTCAAATGGATGTAAAAAGTGCATTTTTAAATAGTTTTTTAAATGAGGAAGTTTATGTTGAACAACCTCCTGGTTTTGTAGATCATGTTCATCCTAACTTTGTTTTCAAACTTGATAAAGCTTTATATGGTTTAAAGCAAGCATCTAGAGCTTGGTATGAAAGGCTTTCTAGTTTTCTTCTTTCAAATGATTTTGTTAAAGGTAAAGTAGACACAACATTATTTACTAAGCATGTTGATAGTGACATTCTTATAGTGCAAATTTATGTTGATGATATAATTTTTGGTTCTACTAATGAGTTTCTTTGCAAGGAATTTGAAAAGTGTATGCAACGTGAATTTGAGATGTTTTAATGGGTGAATTAAATTTCTTTCTTGGACTCTAAATCAAGCAAATGCGGGATGGGATATTCATCTGTCAAGCCAAGTACTCAAAGGAACTTATAAAGAAATTTGGACTTGAAGGTTCGAAAATTTGCAACACTCCCATGGCAACTACCACCAAGCTTGATAAGGATGACCAAGGTAAATGTGTTGATATTAAGTTATATAGAAGCATGATTGGTAGTTTGTTGTATTTAACGGCTAGTAGGACGGATATCATGTTTAGTGTGTGTCTTTGTGCTAGATTCCAATTATGTCCTAAAGAGTCTCAACTTATTGCGGTAAAACACATCATTCGTTATATTATGGGCACTATTGGAATGGGTCTTTGGTATCCGAAAATCGGAGATTTTTCAATGATGAGTTTTTCGGATGCCGACTATGCGGGTTATAGAGTGATAGAAAGAGTACTAGTGGAACATGTCAATTTCTTGATAATTATCTTGTTTCATGGTCCTTTAAGAAACAAAATTCGGTAGCCCTCTCAACCGCCGAGGCGGAGTATGTTGCGGCGGCGGGGCTTGTTGTGCACAAGTCCTTTGGATGAAACATACTCTCCTTGATTATGATTTGCATTATGACCATATAAAATATTTTGTGATAATACTAGTACTATTCATATGACTAAGAATGCAAATCAACATAGTAAGACCAAGCACATTGAGATTAGATATCACTTTCTTAGAGATCATTTTGAGAAAGGTGATATAGAGATTGATTATGTTTCTTCGGATTTGCAACTTGCTGATATTTTCACTAAACCACTTGATTTTAATAGATTTTCCTTTATATGTGGTGAACTTAATGTTTGTGTTATTGAATAAATTTTTCTTTTATTTATCCCTTTTTGATGTATGACAAAAAGGGGGAGAAATATGGGTATGATGAGTTATTGTATATGAGTTCTAAAACATGAGTCTATATTATATGGTTTTGCAAGTGTTTTATGTCTCATGATTTTTGATGGTTTTTGCTTGCTATTTCAAATTCAAATTGCTTTTACTTGTTTAATATAGCATAATTTGAGGGGGAGTTTTACCTCTCTCTTTATATCTTTTTTGATATAGCCTATATGTTTTGTCATCATCAAAAGGGGGAGATTATTGGCCCAAAAAGGTTACACTCTCCATTTGTTTAAATTTTGATGATAACAAAACACATAAAAGCTATATGGTACTAATAAGTTTGTTTAAGATGAATTTCAGGTTAGTACTATTTATGATGGCCATTGCTTAGCTATTGCAAGTTTTTCTATGTTTATGGAGCTAATAAGGCAAATGGCGCAAGAGGAAGTGTTCATAAAGAGAAGGCTCTAGCATGGCATTGCATGGCTCAGGACTTCATTGTGGCTCAGAGACTTCATTAGTTTTGTTTTTTAGCTTTATAGTTTGTTAAACAATAGTGAATAGGTTGAAGCTCAATTCCTATACACAAGTTTTTACGCACATGGCTTGTCTAAAAATTTCTCCTATACTTATATACAAAATATTTTTAAATATATTTTATTACTCACATACTTCATTTTATTTATTATACCTGACCTTAATCAAAAATATTTTGAAAACTATCAAAATCTCTTCAAATCCTTTTCCAAAATTTAACTTTTGACCTGTTGCGGTCGACCGGACGGTCGACCGGACGGTCGACCGGCTTTGTTTCAGGACAGATCGGTCGATCGACCGGTCGACCGGAAATCTGACCGTTTGGGTGCGTGCATGTGTGCACGTCTCCCGGTCGACCGAGCGGTCGACCGGACCCCATTTTGGTCGACCGACCTTCGGTCGACTGAAAATCATCAACTCTCTGTTTGTTTCGGTCGACTGGGCGGTCGACCGTGGGCCGCAACGGCTTTATTTTTTGAAAACCCAGTCGACCGAGGCTGTATTTCAGCCTTAACGGCTATTTTTTAAAACACATTTTTAATGGGTGTTTTTTGTCTCTAAACGAGCTTAGGGGCTGGTTTCTGGGTCAAATACTTCCTAATTACTTATTATACTAGTTTACCCTTTAATCCCTAGCTCTTTCCTATAAATAGCGTTGATTAGGGTTATGGTTTTGACAATAAACTTTTGCAAAAATACTCAAGTTTAAAGTTCTCAAAAGAAGTTTTCATTCTCTGCTTATGTGCTAAAAAATCTCTCTCATTTCTGAAGTTTTTGATTCAAAGCTCTCTTCTAAATCATTTTCTTTTTCCACTTACAATACTTGAGCTTCAATCCTACTCATTGTTCTATAGGGTTTTTGTAAGGGAAAAAGCTTTTTCAAAAGAGGGTTTGTGGTCTTTTGATCACCAAGAGATACTTGTATTCGTGATTGAGAAGTTGGGTACTCCGGTGTGATTGTAACTCTTTGTGAAGTTATAGTGGTTGGAAATCCTTCTGGGTGAAGGCAGGGACGTAGAGCTGGGTGCTCGAACCTCAGAAAAATTCTCTGTGTTTGCGTTTGGTTTACTTGCTTTAATTCCTTGCTTTATATTCATTGCTTCATTTACTTGCTTTATATTCATTACAATATTCACTTGTTTCATATTCATATTGTCGATCAAATACTCATGCAACAAGATTGCAATATGCACCTCAAACTCTTATCTAGAGGAATCACGAGGAAGGAGTTCAGAGCCCTTCACGGGGTATTCGGCTTCTAGTTTTGTTTTGGGTGATCGTTGCATCATAACATTTTTAATTGTGCATTGATTAGCATTATCACCTATTCACCCCCCTCTAGGTGATTTCACTCTTGTCATTTTGGACACCAAGATTCAATTTCAGCACACCCATCTGAACTTGTCCAAACTTCAAATGTTGAAAATCCCATTGACATTTTGACAAGTTACCCTTTTCCTGAAATTGAACTTGAGCATGAATATGATCCTGAACTTCCACTTGGTAATTCAATTTCACTTTCTGATTCAATATTGACTGAGGTACTTTTACCTAAATCAGGCCTTTTCCCGAGTCAGTATTGGATCCAGTGCCAGTCCTCATTGTGAAATTGAATCACCAATCTTTTATGACCATCATATTAAACTTGACCAAATTCGTACTTTTAAAAGTCCTACTGATAAATTGGCAAGTTATCATTTTTATGAAATTGAACTTAATAAGGACTGTGACTGTGATCCTCAAATTTGTGATCCAGTTTAAATTCCTGAATCAATATTGATTCCAGTTTTGTTACCCAATTTGAGCAATATTTTAGAGTCAGTTTTGATATCCATACCTGTCATTCTTGAACTTGAATCACCAATCTTAGAAAGTCATATCCATCATGGAGTAATGAATGTAGACTTGAGTTTTAACTTCTTGATTTGGCACACTTCCTGAACCAATCTCGACTCCTGAACCTTTACTTGACTTAAGTCTTTTTCCTTAGTTGGTATTAGTTCCTGTATTTCTTGAGTCCAAATCAATCATTCCATTCTGCGATATGGGTCTTGATAAATTTGACTCTGAAATTATTTTAAAAATTTATAAATTAGATAGGGTTAAATTCTTAATAAAAATCATACATATATACATCATTCTAGTGGGTTGTATTATAGAGGTCTCTGGTAGGTTCCTGAGAACTCAACGTAAATTGAATTAGGCCGCATTTCGTGGACCAATCAGACCACCACCGGAACCACCACCTTGAGGTGATTTTTCCTTCCCTCTCTATTTATTTCATGCATACATACATCGCGATGCATTGAGGACAATGCATGAGATAAGTGTGGGGGGAGGGTTTACTAACGTAGAGTTTTTAGATTTTCTTTCTTTTACACTTCTTTTAGGATACTTTTAAAAATTTTCCCTTTTGTATAGGATTTTTCTTTCTTTTAAACTTTTTGAAATAAGATACAAAGTTTTGATCTATTTTTTAAGAAAATTAAGATGATCTTAGAAATTAAGAAAGCCTTAATTATGACATCTTAAACCTAGTCGAAATAATTGATCTTTTTTAAAATTATAGGCTAAGTAAGATAAATTGGAGAGATAATTTTATCTTGAATTTCTTAGATAGTATGCACTTCACACTAACACAATTTTTGAGATGGAAATAAAGACCTAAAATACCATAAAGCAAAAATAAATAAAAATATATATATTATATACGAAAAAAATCACTTATTAAGCTAGATAAGTATGACTCAAGAAGCATGATTATTCACGCCTAACGGTAGTCAAAAAAAATAATCCCCCTTAGTTTTGTGGCCTTGTTTACTCGAGTCCTTAAACCTGAGGGATGTTTTCTCATCTGGTTCCCTAAAACCGTCTGGTCTGGGAGTCATCGGTTACAGGCTCGCTACATGGGTGAACTAGAAAGCTTAAGAAACTAAGGGAAGAAAAAAAAGAAGAAAAAGAAAAAATACATAAAAATAAATGGCTTGATGGTTAGAGTTAAATCCCAAAAATTTTCACTATCACAATGTGCATATTATCTAGGTTTTATGAAAGATAAAATATTCAATCCAATTTTGAATTCTTATCTTAATTGAAGACAAGATCTTGCATAGAGACTAAGTTTAAGGAAGAATAATTACTGGTGGACTTATGACCTTAGATCACTTATATTTTTACAAAAATATTTCGTAAACTTGTCTCTCCTTCAAAATGTGTTTTCAAAATACTAACATTTGTCTTCTTTCTTTATGAATTTTGTGGGTGCAATTCGCTGAAAACCCTCAGGAGACAAACTCCTCCTCTTGGGGTAACCTAGAGGTTTAACGGCATGTTGCACACGCTCAGTGCAATTGCGTCACCTGCAAAAGTGGTGTAATAAGATTTGTAGTGTAGTTTTTCTTTTTTTTTGTTTTGCTTGGGACGAGCAAAAGATAAGTGTGGGAGTGTGATTAGTCTACAATTCTGCATTATTATATCGCATTTCCCCACCGATTTATGAATAAAATGTCGATCTAAACTGTGTTTTGGTCTCTCTTACAAATAATCAAGCCAAGGAGGGCAAAAGGGTAATAAGAGCTTAATTAAACCCATTTTAGGGTAATTAAATCTGCAATTCTTGGAGGCCAAGTAAGGGATCTTCTAGAAAATACGTCGAACCTAGACCCTTGCGCACGTCAGACGAATATACGGATTAAAATACCCGAATTAGAGAACATCTAGAAGGTCCCCGAAGCGCCGCGCATCCCCGTACCAAAACCAGGGACCTAAGTCCCTGGTATTGCCGCGAAAACGCGGCAAAAGCCACGTTTCCGCGGCAATGTGTTGGGGCCACGCGTCGTTCTTCAACGCGTGGCCCCGTCTCGCCTTCCAAATGCTCTTCTGCCTATAAAAAGGCAGGGTTTGGTCGAAACGAAGCAGTTTTTGATTTTAGGCTAGGGTTTCTATCTTTAGTGTAGTATAGTGTAGGTGTTCTTCTTTTCTTTTATTTTGTATTTTCGTTTTATTTTTAGATCTTATAGTAGGGCAAAGAGATTCAGAGAGAAATAGAGAGGGATTGATGTAATAGATGGTGACAATCTATGTAAAGATGCCTCCTTTCTTCTCCATTGTAATCTTCTCCATCTTCTATATGATGTTTAGCTAATTTCTTCTTCTCATGGCAATCTAACTAGTAACCACTAACCATCTAACAACTTACTTGATAATCCACATGAATCTAATAGCCTCTTCAAGGCCTTGCTCTTGTAAGAGCCATTGATGGCTCATGATGATGGGTTCTAATATTCTAACATTTCTAACATCTTACCCACTAACTTACTAACTTGCAAATGCTAACTTTATTTCATACTCACCTCTAACCGGTTGTGATAATTTAATAGTAACTTGCAACTTGTTATGTGGTATGGATGTGTTGTTTGAATGTAGAAGAACAATCTTATGGGCCATGCTCTGCATCGTCTCTTGAAGCCAAGGATTAGTGATGGCCAAGGATCCATGTGAGGCAACTATCACTAAGAGGTTAGCATGGTTAGTGGAGCAATTGGTAGTTAGTAGCCATGAGTTTTCTTTTATCTTGTTTTAAAAATCAATTCTTTTATCTTTACATCGATGTTTTCACCAACTTCTTAGTTCACCTTTGTTTCATCTTCTTTTCTATTTTATTTTCTAAACCACTTTTCTTTTGTTATCTCATCGCCACTTTCATCGCTTTCTCCATCTATCACTTTCTGGATTTATTTTCCTTTATTTTCTTTTTCATTCTTTTAACAAAGAAGAACTTGTTAACAACCGACGTGAATAAAGATTGTTAATGCTTCTATCGCCTCCCGTCCCTATGGATTCGACCCGTTGATTCAATGCTATAACGGAAGTATCAAGGGAACATTAGCACATACGAGTTTTTTATTGATTTCATAAATTACGCAGATTTTCGAGTGCTGGTTCCGCCCCGATCACCTATCCAATCACCCATTGATGGAAGAAGTTTTCAAAAATAAGTTTGAAAATAATTTTGACATAATTGAAAACTCTTCCAAATGAAGAAATATGCACTAGTTTTATGATAAATTTGAAAACTAGTACGAAATCCTTCAAGAAAAGGAATAAAACAGGAATATATCCATGAAAATATGAAAATTGCATAATTAACACTCAAGGTCTATATAGCACATATAATACTCATGAAAACAAAGTCATGAGAAAACATGAAGTAATGTGAGTGAAAGAACATGTAATCACAAAATCATGGGAATAGGCAATGAAGGCTCAATGTGAAATCCTTTACAAACAAATGAAAATTTAATTTTCATCAAAAACAACACTAACTCCAAGGCATATGTATGTTTTGTCAAAACTAAAGGTATACATACATATCCAAACACAATTGAGTCTATAAAGAGATTTTACATGAAAGGCAAATGACTCAAGGGTATACATGTATATCCAATAGTTTTGACAAAAATTAACATATACATGAAGTTAAACACATATTAATGAAAACATGTACAAAATAGGGAATACAAGTCAAAATGTATGAATCATCAAAACTAGGGTATACTAGTACATCTAATGGGTACAAATGAGCAATCAAGTACAAACATATAATAATCAATTTGTGGCTCATTAGTTGTACACGTATATATATAAGTTTTAATGATAAATTACATCTTAAACATGTAATCAAATCATGAAGCATAAAAATAAAACATAAACCAATATGATCATTATATGAATGCAGATGTTTAGAGTTATGATATCATGATAGCTAAACTAAAGTGAGAACACAAAATATGGATCCATATGAACATGGATGTATCTCAAATACTATACATGTATGTCACAAATCTAATTATCATGACATTTAACATAATAATTATAAAAACATGACATGCTAAAAATTAATCATATGAAAGTATGTAAACATAAATGGGAGTTAGAGATAGTCACCAAAATCGTTAGAGGTAATCTCTAGATCACCAAACCAAAGTGGTCCTCCCACCAAACTCCCCTTGAAAGTGATGCATCTAAAATTGTCACCGTTTAGCTAAGAACGCATTCACCTCAAGGCACCAACAACTCTCACGTCATGTGAGAGCCCACACCTACATCAAATAAAATAGGACCGACTTTTGGTATCCATACTCTTTTGGGTCCATGGGGGTTAGCACCTTACCTAACCCAAACAAATCTATTTACAAAATTTGAATCATTAATTCTATCAAAGCAAAATTTTGCAAGGTGGCTCTTATGTCCACAATGTGTACAAGTGTACACATGAGCATACATAGTGTTATGTGTATGAGCGTGAGAAGCATGTGTATGTCGTGGTTTGTATGTATGCATATCTGAAACTTGTTTCTTTCGAAACATAGATTCCAACCGTGTGTGGTTCAAAGCACATTGGCTCAAAGTGGAGCCCAAACAATCAACACTCTTCTTTAACAAACATATATCATTTTCAATTATAGAAGTAGAGATGGAGCATGCAATAGGTATACTAGATGATGAAGCTACATTAGCATGGCAAATATGTGAAGACAAACCATTTTTAAAGATTTATTTTCATTTAAGCAATCATCCAATTCTTTTGAAATCAAAACAATTTTGTTTTTCAAAGAATTATTTTCTTTTAAAACAAAATCAAGTTTTGAAGTTAAAGTCTCATTTTTCTTCAAAACATTTTCACAATTATTTTTACTTTTTAAAATTTCATTTTCTTTTAGGGTAAGCTCAAGTTGGGATTTCAATGAGTCCCTTTTAATTGAAATCTCATCCTTCTCTTGTAAAACCAAATCAAGTCTAGAAGACAAATTTTCATTTTCTTCTTTTAGTTCAAATCTTTTCTTTTTCAAAAGTTTATATTTTTCTAACAATTTTTCATTTAATGCATCAGCCTAATATATTCATCACAAGAAGAACTATCATCCAGTTGAGTATCCGAGTTTACCTCAAGGGAGTCATTCTCTTGGACCATGAAACATCGTTGGTCGGACTCCTCTCCACTAGATTTCTCCTTCTTATTGATTTGCGTTTGTAGCTCGGGAGATGTCAAAATGTTCCACACTGCAAAGGCGGAATCACAATAAGAAACCATATTTAAATATTCTTTACTAAGAGATTTTCTAAGTGCTTTTAGGGCTTGTGAATTAGCCTTTTTATGCTTGTCATTGGCAAGAAAAGATTCCTTGGTAATGGCAAGGTAAACTTGCCAACTTATGGATTTTAAATGCTAACTCATCATAACCTTCCATATATCAATTTTAGAGATATCAAACATGGGAGGGTCATTCATGAGTGTAAACCATATGCGTGCATATGTAAATGATAGATTAGCTAACCAAGATCTCACTCCTAGGTGGTTAAACCTAATATCAGGAGCGTAGGCTCTGATACCAATTGAAAGTACACCTAGAGGGGGGTTGAATAGGTGTATGACTAATTTAATGACAAATAATGTGGAATTTAAAAACTAATTGTAACACACTTAGTGTAACCAAAGAGTGTAGCAGAATTCCCGGTGAAGGGCTCTGGACTAACTCCTTTTGATTCCTCTGAATAAGAGTTGAGGTTCTAGATGAAGCTCTCTTGGTTTAACACAAGTATGGCGCACAAACAAACCTAAGCATATATATGATATGAATAATATGAATCAATGTAAGGTAAATAAAAGAGAGTTTAGGGATAATGGATCAATCACAAACACTGAGATATGTTTCGAGGTTCGAGCACCTAGCTCACGTCCCCGCCTTCACACAGAAGGATTTTCACTATAGCATCCACACAGGACTTCCCACACAGGGAACCTCTACTGAGGATTTAGGCAAATATAACTTCAGAGTATACAACCCTCTCTCACCAAATATAACCTCTCACTAGAGGCAAGGCACAACACAAATCATTTCTACACTTAGAGGGATGAGCACTCAGCCAAATAATAATCAACCTCTCACTAGAGGGATTAGGCTCAAAGTCACAACTCAACAATCACCTCTACACTTAGAGGGATATCAATCACAACCTCCACAATCACCTCTCACTAGAGGGATATCAACACTATCACCTCTCACTAGAGGGATATCACAAAGTATGGAAGGTTTACAATACTTGGTGATCTCAAAGACCACAAACCAATTTTCTCACAAAATAGATCCTAATAGATAGGATAGATAGATAAGCTCAAGTGTGAGAAAAATAAAGAGTTTGGAAATCAAAATCACAAAGAAAAATTCTTGGGAAAACTTCTAGAATAGCTATAGAAATGAAGATCGAAAACCAATCCCAAAGACTTCTCCTTTTCTTGATTTTTTTCAACCCTTTAAAACAAATAAAGATCAAATCTTTTAGCACAAAAACTCTTTTAAAAACTTACTGAAAGATAAAAAATTTTGCTCTTAAAATTCTTGGTGAAAACAGGTCAAGAATGGGGTATATATAGCCCCAAAACAAATCTGCCCGTTGGCAGCAGGAAAGGGCATTTTTGCCCTTCCGGTCGACCACCCGGTCAATCGGCCCAACGGTCATTTTTTTGATCGTTGTGCCTCCGGTCGACTGCTTGGTCGACCGGGACTGGATACAGAGAGCAGCAACTCTCTGCCGGTCGACCAGCCGGTTGACCGGGGCCATTTCCAGAGAGCAGAGCTCTCTTGACGGTCGACCGCCCGGTCGACCGGCCCACCAGCCCATAGCTGCGTGCACGTCTGTGCATGTCGGTCGACTGGCCCGGTTGACCAACTTCTGCTACGGTCGACTGGTCCGGTCGACCAGCAGACAGCCAGGTCACATATTTTAGGGATTAAAAACTTGGGTTTTTGACTTCAATTAAATCCCATAAAATCACATAAATTCCACAAAAATCAGTTCTTATTAGATCTTTGAAATACAAATATGTATGTGTAAAATTCAACACATTACAAATAATTTGAACCATTTTTGTGATATTGAAATTTTGCCTTAACCAAAAACTGCATTTTCCAAACTTTGGATTTTGAAATGGAAAACCATTTTCTCCAAAGCACATGTAAATACAAAAATATGATATTGAAATAACTTTGAAGCATATTGTATATGGGTAGAATCCATTATACATATAAAGATTTATATTTATATTTTTGACATGAAATCTAAAAATAAGTTTTGTTTAAATACAAAACTCTAACTCATGAAATAGACTATCAAAGTAAGTTTTCTAAATAGATGAAGCATTTTTTCTAAATAGATGAAGCATAGATGTATATAGATCAAATCTAATATACATTAAATCATGTAAACTTGTTTTGATTCTATCTATTCATGAAAACCATATATATGAAAAATCGAAACCGGTTAAACTGAAAACCAAACTAATTGAAACTTGTGTATGTGTACTTGAGCATATCAACACTATCTAATCTTTATACACGATCTAAATATAACCTTAAACTAAACATAATACCGAAGTCTTCTTTTAAAACTCCTTCTCCAAGTCGACTCGATCCAAACACGATCTAACGAGCTTGACTCCAACCGAGTGCTAGATGCGATCTTGACGCGCGAGCTTTTGAAACTTATTTTGATCAAATATCTGAAACTAAGTATCACAAGTTTATTAGTAAACAATAACTACATGAGTTAATCATCGTCAAATCTAGAGTGAAGGGCCTCTAGGCCAACAGACTCTGTGATGATTTTTCAGGACTAGTCATGTAAAGAGAGTATGTTTCATAATAGGATCTTTCATGATCCTATTCATACTAGGGACTCTAAATATGTAAATAGAAAAGAGGTCAATAAAGGTGAGTTCCGTAGACCACCACATTACCTTGATTGCGTAGCAATACTTGACCCAATCTGACCACCACTGAAACCACAACCTTAAGGTAATATTTTTATTCTCTTTCTTCTTTTTCATGCATCTATCCATTAATTCATACATTGAGGACAACACATGAGATAGGTGTGGGGAGGGTTCTAACATAACGTAGGTTTTCCCTTTTATTTTTTAAAAAAATATTAACATTTTCTTTACTTTTAAAAAACTTTTTGAAAATAGAAACAATATTTTGACTTATTTTTTGTAAGAAATTAAGTCACTTTTAAGGAATAGGAGAATCATTATACTTGGTTAAAATAAGATTATTTGTTTGATTTCTTTGGTTAGGAAGAAAATTTGTGAAACTAATTTAGTCTTGATCATTACCTTTATAATATATGCATGCTTTATACACTTACACACTTAGGGTTCAAAAACAAAGATTCTTATGCCTTATTTTAAAAAAAAGAGAAAAGAGAAAAAGAATATTTATATATATATATCCTCTGATTAAGCTGGGTATTTGTGCCTCATAAAGCATAAGTATTCACGCCTAAAGGTTTTTCATATAATAAAATCCTTAGTTTTGTGGCCTTGTTTGCTCGAGTCCTTAAGTCCTTGGTGTCTTCTCACCTGGTGCCCTAAGACCATTTGGTTTGGGAGTCACCGATTAAATGCTCGTTGCATGGGCAGATTAGAAAGCCTAATAGAACTCAAGAATAATACCACCAAAATAAAAAAATAAAAAAATAAATAAAGTATAAGAGTTAGAGTTAAAGAACCTTTAGTCAAAATTTCACGGTCATGAAGGTGAATATGACTTAGGGTAAAGTAATAGACTAGATGAGAAGTACAATTTGACTCCTTACTTTGATTAATAACAAATTTTTGAATAGAGACTAAGTTTAACAATGAAAAATTCAGTTTTCCTATAACTTATAGATTACTTAATTCTTACAATAATATTTTAAATATTTTTCTCTTTCAAAATGTGTTTTCAAAATACTAATATTTTTTCTTTCTTTTTGGATTTTGTGAGTGTAATCCACTGAAAACCCTCACAAGACAAAACTGGTCCTCTAAGGGGAAACCTAGAGGTTTAACGGCTTGTTGCACATGCTCAATGCAGTCGCATAACCTGCGAAAGTATTCTAACAATCTTTGTTTTAGTTTTAATGTTTTACTCAAGGACGAGCAAAAGTTAGCTGTGGAGGTGTGATTGTATACGTATTTTGCATTCTTTTCATTACACTCCTACATTTATCGTGTAATAAATCTGCTATATTCCTTGTCTTAAATATCTATTTTACAGAAGATAATCATGAAGAGAAAGAGGATAAAACCCAATAAATACCAGTTAAAATCAGATTTAACTGGATCTATTTGGTTAGCTGAGGATGATCCATAATCTAGTTAGAATAAATCAAGGATTGGGGCAAATGTTCAGCTGAAGATTAGAACAAATCAAAGATAACAACAAATAAAACTGATAAAATTTGGATTTTTATAAATCCATTTTAGTTAGCTAAAGATTAACCATGGATAATGTCAAATACAGAGTCTAAATTCAAATCCAAAGGGATAAATGGATAGAGAGAAGATCAACGGATAAGATGAAGCAATTTTGACTCAGATTCTGACTCGATATATTTTAGTATTTGAATCATAACTTAAGCTACCGAAACTCAAATCTGATGATTCAAGATGATCCAGAAAGAAGACTTAAAGAGAAACAACTCTTAAGCTGATTAATATTTCTAATTTTTTCATTTGTAAATTATATTCAGTAATCAACATGCCAATAAACTACAGATCAGAACTGAATATCCACATCAAATTAAGTTCGGAGATAAGGGGAGGATTCAAATTCAGAAATAGCTAGCTTCTCCTATTTTCATACTCCTCTAACCTCTGCATTTCTCCTATTAATACTTGCAATCTCAAAGGTAAAAGGGGACGACCATGAAGAGATAGACTTTAGGCCAAATTTTTCTTCTTTTTAGTGTAGGTTTTTGTTTTTCTTTTTATGTAATTTTTAGTTTTATTTATACAATTCAGAAGAGATCAGAGTTTCATAGGAGAATGAGAGTGAAGCTTGTACTGAGAGTGACACCGGTGTAAGTAGTTCTTCTTTTCTCTTATTATTATAAGATTGAATCTATAATTGCATTTGTAAATTCTTTTTTATTTTTTGTGTTCTTCTTTTTCCTTTCTACATTTCTTCTTTTGGTACCAATTGCTATCCAAGTGAGTCTTATAGCATCGAAAGAGCCTTGCCCTTGCGAGTACCACCGATAGCTCATGACGATGGATTTTTAGTCTCATTCTGTATCACTTCATACTTGCATCGTCTTGATGATATAATGTGAAGGAGACGGGAAACAACTCTTATGGGTTATGCGCTGATCGCCTCACTTCAAGGTAACATCATTGCCACAGGTTCAAGGTAAGTACTTGGCCAAAGGAGGTAAGTAACTTTTAGTTTCTTTTCTTTTAATTCTTTAGTTTAGAACACCACAATCTACCACTTTTTTTATCACTCTTTTGCAATTTCTTTGTACATATCCATTTCTAGTTTCTCCATCTTCCCAATCTACCATTTTCTTCTTAACTTAACTTTAACTCTTTTTCATTTTCTTTTAAAGAACTAAAAGAAGAACTTTAATCATTCTTTGTAGTATAAAATAGAACTTACTAAAAATTTTCCATCGCTAGTCCCTCCTTGTGGATCACAACCCATATAGCCACTTGCTATAGCGATAGAATTGAGTACTTGCACATCTTATTCTTAAAGTTCTAAAATTTTATATTTTGTGTACAGGTTACCTCAATCAGTGATTCATGAAGATGGTTCTCTACGATTTGGAAGTAGGCTTTGTGTTCCTACTGGAGGTATTAGGCAGGAGGTATTGACAGATGCTCGTAGTTTCCTTATTTAGTACATCCTGGTGGCACTAAGATGTACAAAGACCTCAAACAACATTTCTGATGGAATGGGATGAAGAGGGAGATAGAGAGATTTGTGTCAATGTGTTTGATTTGCCAGCAAGTGAAGGCTGAGCACCAGAGAACTGTAGGGTTATTGCAACCGCTTCCTATTCCAGAGTGGAATTGGGAACATATAACCATGGAATTTGTCATTGCATTGTGAGGAGTCCCAAGGGTAAAATGCAATCTGGGTGATAGTAGGTAGATTAACGAATAGTGATCACTTCATACCGATCAGAGTAGGACAGTCTACAGAAGTTTTGGTAGAACATTATATGCAAGAAGTTGTATGACTGTGTGGGGTTCCAATAAGTATCATGTCAGATAGAGGCACACGATTTGCATCTCACTTATGGAAGAGTCTGCAGAGTAGTTTAGGGACTAAGTTGAAGTTCAGTATAGCATACCGTCCTCAAATAGACAGACAGTCAGAGCGAAATATACAGACCTTGGAAGACATATTGAGAGCATATATGTTGGATTTTAATGGGTCATGGGAGGATCACTTGCATCTTGTGGAGTTTTATTACAACAATAGCTTCAGGCCAGTATTCAGAGGGCACCATATGAAGCTTTGTACGGACGAAATGCAGGTCACCAGTGTGATGAGATGACATTGGTGAGAGGAGGCTTCTGGGTCCAAAGTTTATTTCTCAGACAGTAGATACAATGGCTCAGATCAGAAATCATTTGAAGGCAGCACAGGATCACTAGAAGAATTGAGCAGATACAAATATAAGATCTTTAGAATTTGCTGTTGGGGATCATGTACTCCTTAAGATATCTCCTACTCGAGGGATCATCAAATTCGGGAGCAGGGAAAGTTAAATCTGAGATTCATTAGACCGTTTGAGATTCTAGATCATATTGGTGAGGTAGCGTACAGACTGGTTTTACCGCCGTCACTAGAGGAATACATGATGTATTTCATGTATCTCAGTTGAGGAAGTATGTTCGGAATGATAGTCATGTTCTAGATCACTCGAGTTTGACATTAAGTAGAGACCTATCATATGAAGTTCTGTCGGTTGCCGTCATCGACAAGTGAGAGAAAGTACTAAAGGGAAAGACTATCACCTTGGTTCGAGTATCTTGGGAACCTAATCACTCTAGAGAGTCAACTTAGGATCGAAAGGATGATATTTGATCTGATACCCGTATCTCTTTTCTTGATCCGCAGTTATCATTCTTCCCTTTCCTATGCTCCTTATTTATCCTAAATTTTGAGGACAAAATTTTCTTATTAGATGGGTATAATTGTAACCCTTATACTTTCAAATCCTAATTAATATATTGTATTATTATATTAAAATATTTTCTAACTTTCAAAACATTTTTTTAATAACTATCTGATTTTCTAATTATTTTGGATTGATTTGTGACGGATATGGACTGACACGCTCATGTATGTTATGAATTAGCTTTCAGTATAGTTAAACTTTTTGATCCTCATAAATTTCAGATTATCTGGAATTTTTAAGATTTTTCTGAGAATATTTTTTTACAGAGGGTATTTCGGTCATCTAGGCTTTAATACGAGATTAATAATTAAAACTCTCACTTTCCCTCACCCTTATATACTCTAGCCAACATCTTCTACCAGTAGTGCCTAAAAGATGAGGGTTTAAAGAGGAGAGACTTACCGGCCGTTGAAGATGCTTCCTAACTGGATTTCAATGAGATCTCCTTCTCATCTTCTTCCCCTTTCCGAAACTTCGCAAGGCAAGCATATTTCTTTTGCTATACTGATTTGATGGATCAGTAAATTGCCAATCATAAGAATCATTTTCTCTAATTGATTAAAGCATATTTTTTTTCCTACTGATTTGGATTGGAGTCATAAGATTGACTTATCTATTTTGCGTCTAAGATTTCTTTTAATATTAATTCCTTGATCAGTCAATTTATAAAGAATGTAATTTTAATTAATTATTTGAAGAATGAGTGTGTAAAATTAGTTCTATATTACTAGAATTCTGAGGATGATTGATTGCTCCTAATTAATTGTAGTAAGACACAGATTCTAAGGATTGTTAGTAGGCGATAGAAAATTAGTTCGGCTGATTGTTATTAGATTCACAATCATGGTACAAAGCATGATACTTTAACAGTTATATGTTCTGTGCCCTCATTTAAAGCCTTGGAATCCACACCCATTTCTTTTACTAGTTGATTATGAGCCTAAAAAGGTATGATAAGAGTTTTTGTACTTTGATCCTTACGATTAATTTAATTGGGCATGACTAAAGTTTGATAAATTCTGGTTCCCTTAATTAGACTAAGCTTATTTAATGATGAGAATGCTTAAGGATTGTTAATAGGCCATAGAAAATTGGTTCTGCTGATTATTACTAGATTCACAATCATGGTACAAAGCATGATACTCTAACAAGTTATATGTTCTATGTCCACATTTAAAGCCTTGGAATTCACACTTATTTCTTCTACTAGGTGATTATGAGCATAAAAAGGTATGATATGAGTTTTTGTACTTTGATCCTTATGATTAATTTAATTGGGCATGACTAAAGTTGATAAATTCTGGTTCCATTAATTAGACTAAGTTTGTTCAATGATGAGAATGCTGGTAAAGTTTTATAAACCTCTTTCATTCATTTGCAAGGTTGTTGAAACAAAAAACCCCTCAGGTTTGCTTATGTCCAAAAAGGACATTAGTGATCTCAACAAGATTGAAAGGTTTATGGATTAGGACATTTAATTTTCTGGTCTTGGTTTACGGACATTTTCATTTTAATTTCCATTGCCTCATCGAATTATTATGAAACCTAATTCTAACAGCATATATTGTAAGGTAACATTTTCCTCTCAAATCATGATTGTGTTGTATCATCATTTTATTGATGAAGGATATATTTTATTGTTCCATGTTCACCAGTTCTTCAATAGAAAGCCACTGTACCAAGTTATTTATAATCGTTTTTAGAGGACAACACAAACAGAGAAAAGTGTGGATTTTATGTAGAACTGGAAACTATGAGTGCTGTTGATTTCTTCTTAGATTATATTAGTAACTAATTCCTGATTTATGACTCAACTTTTGAGATAGCCTATAAGGATGTCGTTCTGCAACAAATAATGTTTCAACCTTAGTAGGCTTTACCATTTCTTTTATTTGTCTTGCTTGTTTGAAATTTAGGTTAAGGATCTACTTTGACCATGTGTGGGTTAGAATCGTAGAGCTTCAAAGTATCTATCTTATCTAAGACATAATAACCTAGGGAAAAGGGGTAATGGCATGATAATACATGTCGTGTATTTTGAAAGAACTTTAGAATGGTTAACCGTGTTTAGGTTCTACCATGGGGACCCAAGGTAGTACTGTAGTTATTCAGTTATCAGTTGTCAGTTGGCTATGCCTAAATTACAGCGCCACATCAGTTGTCTTTTGTGTGAGGCTGTGGTCTCAGTTATTACAGCCTTGTGGCTTGTCCTGATTCAGCGCTAGGGGTGTTAAACTGTGGTACCGCATATGCACGATATCTGTCCAAAACACATGCTATGCAGGCAGTTACAACAACAATAACTTTATTTGATATATGAGAAAACGACTGTGGTATGGGGCACAGTTAAGTACCACATGAGTTAGGTTAATAATAATCAACAAGATTAAAGGCATATTTTAGGTTATACAAATTCGAGTATCAGTTATTGCTTTACTGTGATGAATAATGTTCTATTTAATGCATTTTTCATGACTTTCCAATTTAGCATTTCTTTTATAGTAGTATTATAGAATGTGCACATGTAGCATGTCATGCATTTTCCCTCATTTTACATGCTTGTCGGAGATTTTGACTCCCCTAGGTTTGCATTGCTTAGGTCATACAGATAGTACATGTTGCTTTGTGGAGGGGGACGAAGCTCTCTACGAGGATCCAGCTGAGCATCAGTGATCGTGGCTTTCCATCTCATTTCATTTCTAGTCATGATCCTAGTTCATTTTGATTTATGTAAGAGTTTATCTACTGCTACTCTGAATTGCTTGTACTCTGATATTGATACCTTGATGGCCTTTTGATATTTGTATATTTTGTTTCATTTTGTTAGACCACTTTGTTCATTATTTGATCTATCTTGAAATTTGTTCAGTTGTTCCTTATTATAGATGCATGTGATATGTATTATTATCATTGCAGCAGATTTATGTGTACAGCTAGATTGCTTAGCAATCTATAGGGGCTAGTTTATCCCTTATGGCTGTTTCACCAGCCTTCGTCATGTGCCTTTTGTCCTTAGTTTTGGACATTGGGTCGTGATAGACTCTCTTTTATTTGGCCGATCCTTCATGATCGCCCTTAGATCCTCTAGGTATCTCGTGCTCTACCTTGTAGGCGAGCCTAGTGATCAGCGCTTAACCGCTAACTCCGTCCGATTATAGTTACGCCGTGAGACATGGCTTCGCCATGTGCGGTAGTATAGCGTTCATATGCTCGCTTCGCCATGTGTATTTAGCTACGTCGCGAGTCGTAATCACGCCAAGCGTGGTAGCGTCTAGCGCTGTATGCTAGTTTCGCTCCAGTTTTGCTTAGCTCTGCTTGAATGTTCGCTAGTTTGCTCGCTAACTTTATTTCTTCTTTGCTCAGTTTTCAAACTTAACCTTTCGGTTCTCCATTAGCTCTGTTGGGAGGCGAGCTTAGCGCTCAGCGCTTTATAGCTAACTGATTTGTAATGCCCCGATCCCACGGATACGGAGACGTTACTGCAACGTATATATGCAGGGCAAAATTCCCTCATATATATACGCTAAGAATCAGTACATGTAAAAATCAGAGTACGAAAGTATGTGGTGCATTGTATATTCCAACATAAGAGTACAATTATAAAGTTATCACTAGATGTGATATAATATTACACGGATATTACATTACCGATAGTTTCAAAAATAAGAATACAAAAAGATATACAAGTATGAACAATACAAAAAATGCTCACAAGTTACAATAAGAGAACTCGAGAGCCGCAGGGGGCCTGGAAGAAAAGGACCTCGGACAGTTTACTGTTGATTCACTATGCTACCGCTACGCAATTCTGATCAGCAGATAGTTGATCGGGGCGAAACTAGCACTCTTAAAACGTGTAGTTTATGAAATCAATGAAAAGCTCGTATGTGCTAATGTTCCCTCGATACTTCCGTTATAGCATTGGCTCAACGGGTCAAATCCACAGGGACGGGAGGCGATAGAAGCATTAGCAGTCTCTATTCACGTCGGTTGTTAACAATTCTTCTTTGTTAAAGAATGAAAAAGAAAAAGAAAATAAAAGAAATCTAGAATGTGATAGGTGGAGAAGGTGATGAAAACGATGATGTGAAACAAAAGAGAAGTGGTTTGAAAAAAAAAATAGAAAAGAAGATGAAACAAAAGTGAACTAAGAAGATGGTGAAAACATCGATAGAAAAATGAGAAAAGGATTTTGAAAATAATTTTCAAAACAAAGTAAAATAATACTCATGGCTACTAACTACTAATTGCTCCACTAACCATGCTAACCTTTTAGTGATAGTTGCCTCACATGAATCCTCGGCCATCACTAATCCTTGGCTTCAAGAGACGATACAAAGTACGTCCCATAAGATTATTCTTCTATATTCAAACAACACATCCATGCCACTAACAAGTTGCAAGCTACTTGTTAAATCATCAAAACCGGTTAGAGGTGAGCATGAAATAAGAAGACATTGCAAGTTAGCAAGTTAGTGGATTAGGTGTTAGAAATGCTAGAATGTTAGAATCCATCATCATGAGCCATCAATGGCTCTTGCAAGAGCAAGGCCTCGTAGAGGCTATTAGATTCATGTGGATTATCAAGTAAGTGGTTAGATGGTTAGTGGTTAGTAGTTAGATTACCATGAGAAGAAGAAAAGTTAGCCAAGCAACATGTAGAAGATGGAGAAGACTACATTGGAGAAGAAAGGAGGCACCTTTACATAGATTGTCACCATCTATTACATCAATCCCTCTCTATCTCTCTCTGAATCTCTCAGCCCTACTACAAGATTTAAAAACGAAATACAAATACAAAATACAAGAAATGAAGAACACCTACCTACACTACACTAAAACATAGAGACCCTAACCTAAAATCAAAAACTACTTCGTTCAGGGCCTCTGCAGGGGTTTATATAGGTGAACGAGCCTTCTAGAAGACGAGACGGGGCCACGCGTAGAAAATCGATGCGTGGCCCCACCACAGGGCCGCGAATCCGTAGCTATAGCCGCGATTCACGGCCATACCAGGGACAAAAGTCCCTGGTTTTGGTACGGGGATGCGTGACGCTTCTAGGATTCTCCTGATATATCCTAATTCTGATAATTTCGCCCGAATATTCGTCTGATGTGAGCAAAGGTCTAGGTTCAATGCATCTTCTAAATGTTCCCTTGCTTGGCCTCCAAGTAATGTGGATTTAATTACCCGAAAATGGGTTTAATTAAGCGCTTATTACTTCTTTTCCCTTAAACTCTTGATTTACCTGCAAGAGAGACCAAAACACGGTTTAAACTGACATTTTATTCATAAATCGGTAGGGAATGCGATATAATAATTCATAATTGTAGACTAATCACACCCCCACACTATCTTTTGCTAGCCCGAACAAAACAAGAAAAAAAAAATTATACTACATATGTTATTGCACCACTTTCGTAGGTGACGTGATTGCACTGAGCATATGCAACAAGCCGTTAAACCTCTAGGTTATCCCTAGAGGAGGAGTTTTGTCTCCTGAGGATTTTCAGCGATTGCACCCACAAAATTCATAAAGAAAGAAGACAAATGTTAGTATTTTGAAAACACATTTTGAAAGAGAGACAAGTTTTCGAAATATTTTTTTGCAAAAATATAAGCGATCTAAGGTCAAAAGTCCATCAAAAATTATTCTTCCTTAAACTTATTCTCTATGCAAGATCTTGTCTTCAATTAAGGTAAGAATTCAAAATTGGATTGAATATTTTATTTTTCATAAAACCTAAATAATATGCACTTTGTGATAGTGAAGATTTCTGGGATTTCAACTCTAACCATCAAACCATTTATTTTTATATATATATATTTTTCTTTTTTTCTTTCCCTTAGTTTTCTTAGGCTTTCTAGTTCACCCATGTAGCGAGCCTTTAACCGATGACTCCCAAACCAGAAGGTTCTAGGGCACCAGATGAGAAATTATCCCTCGGGTTTAAGGACTCTAGTATACAAGGCCACAAAACTAAGGGGATTTATTTGTTTCTTTTGACCACCGTTAGGCGTGAATAACCATGCTTCTTGAGGCATAATTATCCAGCTTAATAAGTGATGTTTTATTCATCTATATATATATATTTCTTTTTATTTATTTTTGCTTTTTTAGGTCTTTGTTTCCATCCCAAAAATTGTGTTAGTGTAAAGTGCAAACTATCTAAGGCAACAAATTTAAGATAAAACTATCTCTCCAATTTATCTTACTTAGCCTATAATTTTAAATAAGATCCATTATTTTGACTAGGTTTAAGATGTCATAATTAAGATTTCCTTAGTTTCTAAGATCATCTTAATTTTCTTAAAAATAGATCAAAACTTTATCTCTAAAAGTTTTTAAAGAAAGAGAAAAATCCTATACATACAAAAAGGGAAAATTTCTAAAAGTATCCTAAAAAGAAGTGAAAAAGAAAGAAAATCTAAAAGCTCTATGTTAGTAAACCCTCCCCCACACTTATCTCATGCATTATCCTCAATGCATCGTGATGTATGTATGCATGAAACAAATAAAGAGGGAAGAAAAAATTACCTTAAGGTGGTGGTTCCGGTGGTGGTCTGATTGTCCACGAAATGCGGCCCAATCCAATTTGCGTGGAATCCGGAGGAACCCACCAGAGACCTCTATAATACAACCCACTAAATGATGTATATATTTTTTATTTTTATTAAGAATTTAACCCTATCTAATTTCCAAATTTTCAAAATAATTTTAGAGTCAAATTTATCAAGACCCTTATCCCATAATGGAATGATTGATTTGGACTCAGAAAATATAGGAACTAATACCGACTCAGGAAAAAGACTTAAATCAAGTAAAGGTTCGGGAGTCGAGATTGGTTCAGGAAGTGGGTCCAAATCAAAAGATGAAGCGGTTCAGGAAGTGGGTCCAAATCAAGAAGATGAAGCTCAAGTCTACATTTATTTCCCCATGATGGAATGTGACTTTCCAAGATTGGTGATTCAAGTTCAAGAATGAAAGGTATGGGAATCAAAACTGACTCTAAAATGTTTCTCAAATTGGGTAACATAACAGGAGCCAATATTGATTTAGGAATTTGAACTGGATCACAAATTTGAGGATCAAAGTCACATTTCTCATTGAGTTCAATTCCATAAAAATGAGAACTTGCCAATTTATCAATAGGACTTTCAAAAGTATGAAATTGGTCAAGTTCAATATGATGATCATAAAAGATTGGTGATTCAATTTCATGAACTGGCACTGGATCCAATACTGACTCGGGAAAAGACATGAAGTCAGGTAAAAATACCTCAGTCAATATTGAATCAGGAAGTGAAATTGAATAACCAAGTTGAAATTCAGGGTCATATTCATGCTCAAGTTCAATTTCAGGAAAAGGATAACTTTCCAAAATCTCAATGGGATTTGAAATTTGGGCAAGTTCAGATGGATGTGCTGAAATTGAATCTTGATTTTTAAAATGACAAGGGTCCTTGGTAAGATCAATAGAGTTTGGGATAGATGAATTGGTTAAAGGTTGATAAGATAGAGTTTCCTCATTCTTATAAATGCTAACCAATTGACTCAATTGTGTTTCCAACCTATTGATAGACTCGGTATAAGATTTTTTAAATTTTAGCGCGGACTCTTGCAAGAATTCTATACTCTTTTCTAGATGTGATTTATCTTCAAGTGGTTGTTCCAGAAAAGGAGTGTAGGAATCTTGGTTTCCAAAACAATAAGTGTCATGGGTCAAATTGATAGAGCTAGCGATATCTAGATTGGTCAAAGAGAGAGTTTCTTCATTCTTAGAAATGTTGACCAATTTACTTAATTGTGTTTCCAACCTATCAATAGACTGAGAAGAAGATTTTTGAAATTATAACGCGGACTCCTGCAAGACTTCTATACTCTTTTCTAGACTTGATTTTTCTGCAAGTGGATGCTCTAGAATGGGAGTATAAGAATCTTGGTTTTGGAAATTTTGTGAAGAATGTGAGTCCAAAATGTTTTGAGATTGAAGCTTGAACTCACACAAGAGTTCCTTACTCGTTTCCAGGGCAGATGGTTGTTCATTAGGAGGTGGAACTGAGTAAGACTCTTGAAAATATAAGATAATGTGGTGGTTCATAGAACCCACCTTTATTGACCTCTTTCCTATGTACATAATTACAATTCTCATTATGGATAGGATCATAAAAGATCCTATCATGAAACTTATTCTCTTTACATGACCGTCTTAGAAAATCATTATAGAGTCATCATGGTCTATACACATGTCCAACAAAAGAATGTGACTTGATGGAATGGTTGACTTGGGCTCAAAAGTGATAGGTCCGGAATCCAATACTAACTCAAAAAAAATCAACTTTCGGTTCGAAAGTCACTTTTGGTTCAAGAGTTGAGTCCAAATCAAAGAATTAAAATTCACATTCATTTCTCATCCATGGAATGTTACTATCCAAATTTGATGATTCAGTTCCTATATCTATGAGTATAAGAATAAATGTTGGCTCAGAAAATTAGTTCAAATTGTGTAAAAGTCAACATAGATTTGAAGATGGGAACCGAGTCACAAGGTTACGGATCGGGGTCACATTCACATTCAACTTCAATCTCATTGAATGAAAACTTGCCAATTTATTCAAGATTTGAAATTGGTCAAGTTTAAATTTGTATGATGAAATTGATTCTTGGTTAAATTCTCTAAGACACAATGATCTTGGTTTTCATCAATATGGATAGGGCAATTAGGAATGGTCGAACATGTGTTAGGCAGAGTCCTCATTCCTATCTTTCAGTTTGTTAATCAAATGACTCATTTGTACTTCTAACCTATTAACAGATTGGAAAAATTATTTTCAAACTGAATTGATCAGTCATATATATTGCATACATATTGTCACATTACCATGCTTATTATCTAAATAAATTATATTAATAAGTCCTATTTTTCTTTATAAAATGCAGGACCATTGCTAAAGGATAGGAAAGAGAAACAAGCCTAAAAGCTCATCAAATTCTGATTTAATTTAGAATAAATTTAAAATCAGGGAATCAGGGCAGATCTTGACAAATCAGAGAGATTGAAAATCGGTTGAAATGAATCTTTTCAAATCAAGCGGTTGAAGCCAACAATCAAAGAGCGTTTTGTCAAATCTGGGAGTTGAAACAGTGAATCCAGCAAGATACAAGGGAGCCAAAGCCCACGCCAGATAATCCTCCACCAGGATGTGGCCAATTGGCCACATCTTGGCTGCGGATCCGCGGTCCAAGCCGCGGATCCGCAGCTTGTAGGTGGAGATAGGGGAGGAAATGCTCCCCTTATCTCCTCACTCCTTTCCCTCTGGGGTTTTGCCTATAAAAAGCAGGGTTTTATACAAAAAAGGGACCAAAACTTATATTTAGTTTTTCTCTTTTTTTTTTAAGCCTTTAGGCTCTTTGTTAGATAGTATAAAAGTTGTATCTTTATTTTATAATTTGTAGTTTAGTGCAAATACCAGTGAGAGAGAGGAATTGAGTGATTGTATTCTGAAGATTGAAGTGACATCAATACAAGGATCAAGCTATATTTTCTTCCACTCCATTTTACCGTATGTCTTTCTTTATTTACTTGCATTATTTTTCATTTTCCATGAGTATTATTCCTCTCTCCGATCCCTCTTCTTTTCGAATGGTTTTGATGAAAAGACTTAATGAATCATTTGCATGCCTAACTTAAGCTTTTCTTCTTGAAAGTGTTCTTGAAGGCACATGAGAATGGGTTTGAATTTTTAAACTTTTACTTCTTTTAAAAATGTCTCTTGAACTTGTTTTTATCTCATACTTGAACTACTTGATGATTTAATATTCAACTCAAGACGATTTCTTAAAGAAAAGAGTTAACTTTTTCAAACTATCTTATGTGCTTTGCTTAAAATTTCCTAAACTCAATCTTCTGTTTTTGCCTATGATCAAGTTGAGGTACTAAGGATTTTAAAAGAAGAACACATCGTTGAGTAGTGAGATAGTGAGCCTAGATCTTCTTTTTCTTATATTAAAAATAACAAATCTCTTCTCAAAGCTTTTTAAATCACCTTTTCCAAAGCCTTCTCTAAATTTGCAATTTTTCTTTTAATCATCTCCCTTCTCTCCATTCTCTTTTTCAACTTACAAGAAAGACGCCATCTTTATTTTTTGTTACTTAACAAACACCGAAAAACTTCTAGCACATTCCTCCTCATGGACACGATCCGTTAGCCTAAAGCTACACGGTAATTCCTTGCTCTTTCATTTTACAATAAATTTTTGGCGCCGTTGCCAGGGAGGGAATGGTGTATTTATTTTTTAACAAGTTTGGTGTCTAGTTTCAGGGACGTCAAGATTCAGATCTAGCATTCAAGCTTTACAGGACAAGACTTGCTATTCGTGCCCCTACTCTCGAAAGTAGGAAACAGAATTTCAAGAAATTGTAAGTGCAAAAGTTAAAATTTTTATTGGACTACTAAAGCTCTTTTTTGCAGGACATATTGCTTGCAAAAATAAAGTTTTTGTATGTTATTATTCTTGCTATATCTACTATTCACAATCCCTGTTTTAATCTAACAGTAATCTGAGTGATTGTTAATTGCTTAAAAAAACTTTTAGACTTGCATTTTAGGCATTTGTCTAATTACGTTTATTTTACAATTACTGTTAAAGAGAGCTGGAGACAAGGTACGTATGCATAACATATAGTTTAGGAAACATTCTTGGGTGATATTTCTTTTGAATGTTACTTTTCTATATCTTGCACACTTTGCATAATAAATTCGAAGGGCAAAACCCAATTCAAGATAAGGTGGGGATGTCATTACCCTTCCTTAGCCCTCAAACCATCTCCAAGCACGCACAACCTAAGCCTAAGTAAAATCTGATAGACGTTGGACTTAGCGACATCTCGAACTCACTAGGAGATTATCCTAAGGGGCAAAGTGTTGGAATTTGACTCCTGCCAAATCAGTGTCTAGGAAAGGCATTGAGGGGCGAAATCTCGAAGGCTGGTGTTTGGCTTAATTAGGCCCGTCGCTTTTGCGCAGATACCTCCCACCAATCTTGCCCTGACTTGGCTGATTAGCTTGTGGTCAAAGTCTGCATTGTACCTCATGTGGACAATCAACCACTTAGGAGTTGTTTAGATCAAGGGTACCTTAGACTAGGCTTGGTTGATTATTCTTGTTGACTATTTGTGTATACAAGTGTGGTCAAGAGACCCTAATTCATCTAGGTTGACTAGAAACACATCACCACGCAAGTTTGAACCAAGACCAGATCCGGTTATGGCTCAACGACATCTTTGCAGGATAGGTTCTATCCTATTAGAACCTCGCTTCCATCTTACATCCAAATTCCATCGGTTGGTGAATACAATTTTGAGCTCAAGCCTCAATTTATTAACACACTCCCCAAGTTTCATGGCTTAGAGTCTGAAGATGCCTATTTCTTCATAAGAGAATTTGAGAAAGTATGTCTAATGATGAAAACCCCACACCTTATAGATGATGCTATTAGGTTGAGATTTGTCCCTTTCGCTCTTAAGGACTTAGCCAAGAAATGGCTTTACAGCTTAGCGGCCAGCTCTATCACATCTTGCGATGATTTCATCAAGATCTTCTTGAAGAAATTCTATCCAATTCATAAGACCGCTCTCATTAGGAAGAACATCATGAAATTCAAGTAAGAACCTAGTGAACCGTTTTGGAGCTACTTTGAATGCTTTAAAGACCTCCTTGTCCAATATCCTCATCATGGAATAGAGAAATGGCGATAATGTCAAATTCTTTATAGCGGATTAGACTATTCTACCAAGACCCTCTTAGAAAGTATGTGCCAAGGGGGATTCTTGCAGAAGAATGAAAATGAAGGATGGGATTTATATGAGAATCTAGCGGAAAAGACCATCCAATGGGAACCTATTAGTGAAATCTCGAGAAACTCAAACTCCATCTCTTCAAAAGGAGGTCTCCATTCTATTGAATCATCCATAGCTAATGAGGCTAAGTTAGCTAGCCTAGCAAGACGACTGGAAGTTTTAAAAACTAAGGACCAAGTCCAGTCAATCAAGTCAGCCCAAACCAATTTTCAACTCCGAGCTGTACTTACTGTCAAGCCGTGAGTCATGTGTTTGAGGAGTGTCCTGTGTTTCAAGCTCAGCAACAATACATGAACAGATAAATGCAGCCTTTTCATGGCTGAATAATAATCCTTACGCACTAATGATTGAGGTTTTACCTGCACACAAAATACAGTATTTCAGAACTTTAAAATAGAGATGTGCAAGTGCTCAATTCTACCGCAATAGCAAGTGGCTATGCGGGTCGTGATCCATAAGGAGGGACTAGCGATGGAAGCTTTTTAGTAAGCCTTCTTTTAAGATACAAAGTTTGGTTAAAGTTCCTCTTTGGTTCTTAAAAAGCAAAGAGAAAAAGAGTTATAGTTAAGTTAGAAAGAAAGTGATAGATGGAGAAGATGGAGAAAAATGGAGAATGATTATTAAAAAGAAATGGAAAAGGAGTGATGAAAGAAGTGGGTGTTGGTGATTTAAACTAAAGAAATAAAAGAAAAAAAAGAAGATTAAAGAAATACTTACCTAGTTGATGACATACCTGGAACCCTTGCATGTTCTACCTTGCTTCGGAGGCGTTCAACGCATAAGTCATAGGATCGAGCTCAGTCCCCAGTCGCATTACATCATCAAGGCGAACAAGAATGAAATGATACAGAGTCTTGAGGGAGGAGAACATCATCATGAATTATCGTTGGCACTCACACAAACATTGTTATACTGATGCTTCTGGATTCACTTGCATGCTCATCAAAACCAAAAGAGGTAAAGTAGAAAGAAGAAGAAGAAAACAAAAGTAAAGACGAACATAAAAAAATTACCTTTTATTGCTTGTAGAAACGATGGAAGAAAGGAGGAGGGTACATCGGTGTCACTCTCAACATAAGCCTCTCTCTCTTACATACATGAATCTCAATCTAATCTAAGCTTACATACAAATTAAAATTACATAAAACGAAAACAAAAACCTATACTACAAAGTTTGAAAAACTGGACTAATTCCTATATCTACATGGTCGTCCCCTGGAGGCTCTGAAAATCCCAGTATTTATAGGCAAAACCCAACCTACAGGATCATATGAAGATAGGGGGAGCAAACGCTCCCCCTAACTCTCCAACAGAGTCGCGGAAACGCGGCCGGCATTTTCGCGGCCAGGGTGTGGCCAGGTGGCCACACCTTGTTGGTGGAGCTCCCCGGTTTCTTGATTTGTAATTATCTTTATCTGGATTTGCAGTTTATGTTCGGGATTTTGACGAAATGGCCTTTGATCCTTGGCTTCAACCGATCGATTCAGGGAGGATTCTTCTCAACTGGTTTTCAACCTCTCTGATATGCCAAGATTTAGCCTTGATTCCTTAATTTCGAATTTATTCTGAATTAAGTCAGGATTTGGTGGGCTTTTGGGCTCATTTCTCTTCACTCTCCTTTAGGAATGAGCCTGCAAATAAATTAAACATTTAATTAGGAAAATGCAAAGTTTATTCTATAATAAGTAGGAGAATATGATATTAAATGTACAATATTAGTGACCAATCAACCAACGTACAATCCTGGCTGGAGAAATCACCTGAATTTCTCATGGAGCCAAAATAACAATGACCACTCACAGTCAAATCATGCAAGCCACTTCTATCCAGCTAATAATTCTTCCAATTATCAACCCAACTTTTCCAATTTTTACAATAATTCTTCCAACCATCCACCTAACTTTTCAAACTATCAACAAAACTTTTCCCACCAAGCTCCACAATCTTCCTTCCAGAATCCTCAACTAGAAAGGAGATTGACTGACTTTGAGAGAAACATGGAAAGTTACATAAAGAACTAAGATTCTCTCATGCAAACTATACAGAGGTTAGAGGTTCAAATAAGCCAATTAGTCACTCCACAGAATGAGAGACAAAAAGGTACCTTGCCTAGTCAGCCAATAACGAATCCTAGGAATTCTCAACAAGCTCATTTGGCTGAGGATCAATCAATGAATCAATGTAATGTTGTTCATACATTGAGATCGGGAAAGAAAGTTGATAACCAAGTGTCAATACCATCTAATCCCATTCAGTACAACCATAATCAAACTTCTACCTCATCTAATCCAAATCCTTCCAAATCTGACGAATCTGAAAAAGATAAGTCAACCAGTCAGGTGCACCAGCCTATAGTACCATTTCCTAATTGATTAGTACTCAATATTGCATATTTTATATCATATTCCCCATGCATAATACAACTAAATATATGATTTTTAATCCTCTTCTCTACTTATTTGCAGGTACACAATTAAAAGAGATAAAGTAATTAATTACCTTAATTAGCAATAATTAAGGTGATTAGTTAAAGATCCAAGATAAAGTCAAATCTCACTCCAGATCCAGAGAGATCCTCGCAACAAACGAAGAAACTAACCATGCCACGTGGATAACCACTTCCCAACTGATCTCCAACAAGAAGATCAGATCCAACGGCCATAAGATTGCCGCGGGGCGCGGCAAGGGCGCGGCAATCTTAGGGTTGTTTGACTCCGGATTTTGTGGTAACAGAATTCTCTCCAGAGGCTTCTCAGATCTGCTATAAATACTGGACTATCACCTGCGAGCTGGGACTGATCAGAGAGGAGAGGAGATTAGTTCATTAGTTGTAATTTTCATGTATTTTCTCTAGGTTTATTTCTTGTAGATCCCTCTTCTTCTCTATCCCTAGATTTCATTACAAAAGAGAGTGATTGTGAGGGAGAGAGCTTGTAATGATCAATGGTGACAATTGAAGCTATGCAAGGATTGATCCATCCTCCATTCCTCTACTTGAGTTTGATTCTAGTTCCTTGTGCTTTCTTTACATGCTTTCTTTATTGCTTTGTTTACTTTCATGCAATCTAATTCAAGCTTTGTTTTAGTTCTTTAATGGCTTCTTGTAGCTAGATTTTCATTCCATGTACTAGTTTAACCACTAGCTTAGCCTACTTAACTACTCATGGGTGATTGCTTTTGTTAATCTTGCAAGTGTATGATCTTCTCTTCTCCGATGGTTAAACCACCATCTTGCAAATGAGAAAGTAATTAGGTCAACATGTGAGAGGAATTCCAAGCCTATGGAGTGACAACATTAGGCAAAGCTTTCATTATCAAGGAGTTTGGTAAGTCTTGGCAAGCTAGCAAGGTAAGCTAGTCATGGATTGCCTTCTTTAAGTTTCCTTTTCTTTTCTTGTGAATACCACATCCAATTCTTGATTTCTTTTCCACTTCCACCATGAACATATCCATCCTCTTTTGGTTTCTTTTGTATTTGCTTCACTAAGTTTATAATCAAGAGAAGGATACTAGTTTGATCACTTCACTACCATACGTGTAAAGCTTCCATCGCTAGCTCTTCCCGTGGATTCGACCCGTTGAGCCAACGCTATAACGGTAGTATCGTGGGTATATTAAGCACATTTAAGCATTTCACTTGATTCTACATAATACATATTTTGAGTGCTACTTTCCTCCACGAGCAAATTTTGGCGCCGTTGCCGGGGAGAGCGACGTATTTTTTTGGTTTAAAGTGAAGTACTAAACTATTATTCTTCTCTGTTGCAGGTTACAGGAGAAGAAAACAGGAAATTATTTACTGCAGTAACATCTAAGTGAAACTGGCCCTCTGCTCAAGAAAGCAGAGGCCAGGATTCTTTAATTCTGCCGCGGATCCACAAGAATAGCCGCGGGAACGCGGCAGTCCTGAGCTCAATTCTCACCAAATTTCTGCAGAGCCTCTGGTTCTGCAAAATACTGCTGGTTCTATACTTGAAATCCTGTGTTGTTCACTGTATTCCTGCTTAATTAAAAAACAGTAAAAAGTTGGGTGATAATTGCTAAAAATTGTTTAGACACTTGCATTTTAGGCACGTGTCTTTCAATTCTTTACTTTTACTGTTGAAGAGTGCGTGGAGGCAAGGTACGTGTTTGCATTGCATTTAGACTAGGACAAACTCTTGCTTGATTTTCTTGCTTTGAGTGTATCCTTGTTATATTTCTTGTACACTTGCACAATTCAATTCTAAGGGCATACCCGTAAATAAGATAAGGTGGGGGAGGTCATTACCCTTTCCTTAGCCCGAAAACCACAACCCAAGCACGCACTAACCCAAGCCTCTAATTTAATAAAAAGTAGACGTTGCCCTAGGGACATCTCGGACTCAATTAGGAGATTATCCTAAGGGGGAAAAGTGTTGGAATTTAACTCTTGCAAAATCGGTGTCTAGGAAAGGGGTTGAGGGCCGAAAGCCCGAAGGTTGCTGGTTACTTAATTAAGGAACGTCTCCGGACGGAAAACCTCCCACCAACCTTACCCTTCCCTGGCTGATTAGCTTGTGGTTAGAGTCTACACTGAACCTCCTGTGGACGATCTATTGTTAGGAGTCGTCTAGGTCTAAGTCTACCCTAACTTAGGTTAGAATTTTTCTTTCTTTTGTTTGTTTGTTTGTTTGTTTGTTTTTGTTTGTGATTGTGTGATATGGCCTTCAAAAATTCTTTCAATAATAATCCATATTTCACACCATCTCCTTATTCGGATAATTCCAACCCGGTGTTTTACAATATGCACCAACCAAATACACCGGGTTGGCCTTATCCGAATCAATATGACCCATACACCCCATCTAATGATTATAATGTCCAAAATAATTTCAACTCTTCTTCGAGTCATTGGGGATTCACTTACCCCGAGTCAAATTTCAAAATCCTTGTCCATCATATTCACCTTGTCCACCATATTCATTTTCTGAGTCCACTTCATATACTCCTTTTTCTGAACCTCCCTTTGAAGAAAAATCTGAGTTGCAAAGGAGCATAGAAGCCAATTTACTGAGAGTTGAGCAACAACTTCAAAAGCCATTTGTCTCTCCAATTCCACCATATTCTCAAGAATCTTACTCAGTTCCACCTTTTCATAATGAACAACCATTTGCTTGTGAACCGAGTAAAGATTTCTTGTGTGAGTCAACTTTTCCATCATCACACACTTTTGACTCACACTTCCAAGACCACACTTCCTCTTTCCATCAAAACAATGAAATCATCGATTATGGAAAGATGCTTGAAGACATGACCAATGCTCAAATGCTAGGAATCGTGACATAGATTTGATGATCCAATCTCTTCATTCTCATCCTCTTTCTAATGTCACTAGCCACTCTAAATCCAAAGAGTCATGTAGTCTTAGAAGTCCAGATTCAATTTCAGCAAGTTTTTCATTTCCTAAACTTGAATTTGTCCAAAATTCAAATCCAATTGACATTTTGGCAAGTTTTTCATCTCCTAAAAATAAACTTGTCCAAACTCCAGATCCAATTGACGTTTTGGCAAGTTTTCCTTTTTCTGAAATTGAATTGGAACATGATTTTGATCCTGAACTTTCACTTGATGATTCCAATCTACTTCCTGATTCAATCATGACTTCCATATCCTTACCTGATTTCAATCCATTTCCCGAGTCAGAATTGGATCCATTTCCCATCCATTGTGAAAATGAATCACCAATCTTTTATGATGATCACATAGAACTTGGCCAATTCCATACTTCTGAAAGTCCTATCGATAAATTGGCAAGTTCTCCACATTTTATTGAATTACATGAGGAATGTGATCTTGAACCCCAACTTTGTGATTCAATCCTTCTTCCTGATTCCATAATGATTCCGGTATCTTTACCTCACTTCAATCTTTTCCCGGAGTCAACCTTGGATCCTTTCCCAATTCACAATGAAGTTGAATCACCTATTTTTGAGGATCATGTCGAACTTGCCCAATTCTACACTTCTGAAAATTCAATTGACATTTTGGCAAGTTCTCCATTTTGTGGAATTGAACTAAAAGAGATATGTGACTTAGATTTGCACATCTGTGATCCAGTTCAAATCCCTGAATCATTATTGACTCCGGTTATATTACCCAATTTGAGTAACCTTCTAGAGTCAGTTTTGATTCCCATCCTTCCTGAACTGGAATCACAAATTTTTAATAGTCACATTCCATCGTTGGACAATTCATGTGGATTTGAGTTGACATTTCTTGACTTGGACCCAATTCTTAAATCCAGTCCGACTCCCGAACCGTATCTTGAATTCATTCACTTCCCTGAGTCGGTGTTACTTTCCGAGTCCAAGTCAACTGTTCTATCATTCCATTCACCATTCTGGGACAGGGATTTTGATGAAAATGATTCTGAAATTATTAGGAAAATCTTGAAATTAGATGGGGTTATGTACATAATTAAGAGCACACACGCATGCATCATTTTTATGGGTCATATTTTTGTGATTTTTGGTAGGTTTTGAAGCCCCAACGCCAAGCTGATTGGGCCATGTTCCGTGGACCAGTCCGACCACCCCCAGAACCACCTCCTTAAATTAATTTTTTTTTTTTTTTTTTTTTTACTAACATAGGATTCACTAACATAAAATTTAGGAAATATTAATAATAAAAAAAAAAAAAAAGAAGAAATAAACATAAAGGAGGATTTTCATGTTTAAAAGAGTCCCACATTTCCAAATTCTACATCTTTCTAAATTCCTAGGAATTCCCATATTTTCAAAATTCAAACTCTTTCCATCTTTTTAAATTCCTAGGATTCCTAAAATTCTTAGGATTCCTCAAATTCCATCTTTCAAAGCATTCCTAAATTTGAGGTCTTTCCAAATTCCTAGGAGTCAAAGATTCTTTTCATAAATCCTAGGGTAAATTTGTTTTTGACCTAGGGATAATTTAGGGACTCTCAAAATTTTTCTCTCCTATAAAAATACCCCTCCCACATATTTCCTCTCTCAACCGAGAAACAAACCTCAGATCCCCAATTTCCTCTCAAAACCTCAGCTCAACAAATTTTCCCTTCTCCTGCTTCCTTCAGATTGCCGCGGATCCACAAGCCTAGCCGCGCAAACGCGGCAGTTCTGCAGATTCCAGTGCTCAGAAAAATTCCCACCAGTCGATTTCAAGTGCTTCTTCCAGATCTGGTGTCACAATTTCTTCCAGAGTTCTCTGCATCCACAACAGAGATCGTTTTCTTCCCCCCACGTAATCCGGGGGTGGTTCGATATTCTAATCTCTACTCTTTACTGCTTTAATCTTCAATCTCTGTTATGGCACCACAAATTTTTCTGAAAAAGACTTTGGGCGGATTTTGATTGATAATAATGGATATGGACATGTATTTTTAGAACGAATAAGGGCTAGGAATTGGTACAATTTGATTTATGATAATTCTGAGACCGAGTCATTCTATTGTCCTGAGTTGGTGCAGATGTTTTACACTCACCTAGATCAAGCCTCGGTAGATTCACAAGCTTACCAATTCACTGTCCACATGCCTAATGGTGATTTCATTGTCACGCTTCCTCTTATTGAGGAAGTCACTCATGTCCCGACCAACCCACACCATAGCGAACCCCTCCCTTTAATTGCATAGGACGTTGGATCCTACGCAATATTTTAGGGCTAGACCATACCACGACTTTTAACAGGCCTGTGCTACAGATTATACATGACTTGATGACTAGACAACGCACAGTCTGTTTAAACAAGGTTATCTTCCATGCACTAATTGTCAACTCTTCCCGAACAAGAGGTGCCAAATACACACACCCCATCCTGATTACACGTCTGTGTAGGACCTTCCTACCAGATGATGTATTTGATTCATTTGATAGAGTGTTTGCTGCACCAGAGAGACCGACCAGTGCATACACTAGTTGTTTACACGCACTCTGGACACCTACTGTCCAGCCAGAAAATGTGCCTGTAGTGTCCTCATCTTCGGAGAGTTATGATGCGGAGGATGAACCCGAATTTTGGAGGCAGGAACCCCCTGTAGAGACACGTGCTTTCATGTCTACCTTATGGAAAGGCATGAAGAAAATATTTAGAGGGCAAGTAAGGCTGAGAAAGAAGGTGGAGGAGCAATCTTCCAGGTTGGAGGAGCAATCCTCTAGGCTAGATACTATTGAGGCGACATTGAGGAGGACACAATCAGCTGGGCCGAGCACCACATCGGTTCCAAAGAGGAGGAGGGAGTGACTTTTCACCTTTTACCTGTTTCATGCATTCTTTTTATCTTGCATACATCGAGGACGATGCATGAGATAGGTATGGGGGGGTAGATACTAACTTAGGATTTTTCATTTTCTTGTTAGGTTTTTTATTTTTTATTTTAGGATTTTTACTTTCTTTTTAGGTCTTTTATTTTTAGATTTTATTTATTTTTTTTTTCTAGATTTTCCACTTTCTTTGTAGATTTTATCTTTTCTTTTAGAAAAAATAAAAATAAAAAAAAAATAAAAACTTTTTGAAATAAGAGACAAAGTTTTGATCTATTTTTAAGAAAATTAAGATGTATCTTAGAAATTAAGAAAGCCTTAATTATGACATCTTAAACATAGTTGAAGTAATAGATCTTTGTTTGAGATTATAGGCTAAGTAAGTAAAATTGAGGAGATATTTTTATCTTGCATTTTTTGCCTTAGATAAAATGCACTTTACACTTACACATTTCTTGGGATGGAAACAAAGACCAAAAATGCCATATATATATATATATATATATAATAAAAAAAAAAAAAGAGAGAAAAAGAAAAAAGAAAAAAAAAAATAATATATATAAATAAAAGATCACTTATTAAGCTGGGAAATTGTGCCTCAAGAAGCATGATGACTCACGCCTAACAGTGATCTCACTTATTAAGCTGGGTAAATTGTGCCTCAAGAAGCATGATTATTCACGCCTAACGGTGATTAAGAATAATCCCCTTTAGTTTTGTGGCCTTTTTCACTCGAGTCCTTAAACCCGAGGGATGTTTCCTCATCTGGTGCCCTAAGACCATCTGGTCTGGGAGTCATCGGTTATAGGCTCGCTACATGGGTGAATTAGAAAGCCTAATAAAACTAAGGGAAGAAAAAAAAAAAAAAATAATAATATAATAATAATGTATAAATAAATAAATGGCTTGATGGTTGGAGTTGAAATCCCAGAAATTTTCACTGTGCACGGTGTGCATATTATCTAGGTTTTATGAAAGATAAAAATATTCAATCCAATTTGAATTCTTACCTTAATTAAAAACAAGATCTTGCATGGATACTAAGTTTAAGGAAGAATGATTATAGGTGGACTTATGACCTAAGATCACTTATATTTTCGCAAAAATAGTTCGTAAACATGTCTCTTATTCAAAATGCGTTTTCAAAACACTAACATTTGTCTTCTTTCTTTATGGATTTTGTGGGTGTAATCCGCTGAAAACCCTCAGGAGACAACACTCCTCCTCTAGGGTAACCTAGAGGTTTAACGGCTTGTTGCACATGCTCAGTGCAATCGCGTCACCTGCGAAAGTGGTGTAATAAACTTGTAGCTTAGATTTTATTTTCTTTTCTTTGTTTTGCTCGGGACGAGCAAAAGAATAAGTGTGGGGGTGTGATTAGTACTCAATATTGCATATTTTATATCATATTCCCCATGCATAATACAACTAAATATATGATTTTTAATCCTCTTCTCTACTTATTTGCAGGTACACAATTAAAAGAGATAAAGTAATTAATTACCTTAATTAGCAATAATTAAGGTGATTAGTTAAAGATCCAAGATAAAGTCAAATCTCACTCCAGATCCAGAGAGATCCTCGCAACAAACGAGAAACTAACCATGCCACGTGGATAACCACTTCCCAACTGATCTCCAACAAGAAGATCAGATCCAACGGCCATAAGATTGCCGCGGGGCGCGGCAAGGGGCGCGGCAATCTTAGGGTTGTTTGACTCCGGATTTGTGGTAACAGAATTCTCTCCAGAGGCTTCTCAGATCTGCTATAATACTGGACTATCACCTGCGAGCTGGGACTGATCAGAGAGGAGAGGAGATTAGTTCATTAGTTGTAATTTTCATGTATTTTCTCTAGGTTTATTTCTTGTAGATCCCTCTTCTTCTCTATCCCTAGATTTCATTACAAAAGAGAGTGATTGTGAGGGAGAGAGCTTGTAATGATCAATGGTGACAATTGAAGCTATGCAAGGATTGATCCATCCTCCATTCCTCTACTTGAGTTTGATTCTAGTTCCTTGTGCTTTCTTTACATGCTTTCTTTATTGCTTTGTTTACTTTCATGCAATCTAATTCAAGCTTTGTTTTAGTTCTTTAATGGCTTCTTGTAGCTAGATTTTCATTCCATGTACTAGTTTAACCACTAGCTTAGCCTACTTAACTACTCATGGGTGATTGCTTTTGTTAATCTTGCAAGTGTATGATCTTCTCTTCTCCGATGGTTAAACCACCATCTTGCAAATGAGAAAGTAATTAGGTCAACATGTGAGAGGAATTCCAAGCCTATGGAGTGACAACATTAGGCAAAGCTTTCATTATCAAGGAGTTTGGTAAGTCTTGGCAAGCTAGCAAGGTAAGCTAGTCATGGATTGCCTTCTTTAAGTTTCCTTTTCTTTTCTTGTGAATACCACATCCAATTCTTGATTTCTTTTCCACTTCCACCATGAACATATCCATCCTCTTTTGGTTTCTTTTGTATTTGCTTCACTAAGTTTATAATCAAGAGAAGGATACTAGTTTGATCACTTCACTACCATACGTGTAAAGCTTCCATCGCTAGCTCTTCCCGTGGATTCGACCCGTTGAGCCAACGCTATAACGGTAGTATCGTGGGTATATTAAGCACATTTAAGCATTTCACTTGATTCTACATAATACATATTTTGAGTGCTACTTTCCTCCACGAGCACTAATAGGCTGAAAAACAACAAACAAAATCCACACATGGATAAGATAATTGAGATCTTTAATCAAGTGTATATAAATGTGCCACTTCTTGATGCCATCCAAGAAGTTTCATTTTATGCTATGTTTCTTAAGGATATGTGCACCAAGAAGAGAAAGACTAATGTACCCAAAAAGGTCTTCTTAGCTACTAACATTAGTGAGCTACTGTCGGGTCCGATCCCTGTCAAGTACAAGGATCCAGGTTGTCCCACCATTGCCTGCACAATAGGACAAACCGAGATTAGTCGTGCACTTCTTGACTTGGGGGCAAGTACCAACTTGCTTCCATTCTCAGTTTATCAACAACTCGGGTTGGGCGATCTTAGTCCAACTCGAGTCACTATCCAATTGGCTGACTGTTCAATGAAAGCTCCAAAAGGGAAAATTAATGATGTCCTTATCTGGTTCGGGGAGTTTATTTACCCCATTGATTTCATAGTTCTAGAGGCAGAACCTGTGTCCAATCCTAGGACTCAAACTTCTGTTATCCTAGGGCGACCATTCCTTGCTACTGCCAATTCCATTATCAATTGTAGGAATGGGTCCATGAGGTTAACCATTGGGGACAAAACTAGAGAAGTTAATGTCTTCAACCTACGAAAATAACCCCGTGATGTTGAGGACCAAACATTTGAAGTCAACCTTATTGAGAACTTAACAAGTGAACATAGGGAAGAATTGGAAGCAGAAACTGAGTGTGACTTCGGGTTAGAGTCTGACGACTTTAATCTTGATTAGGTTGTTGAGTCAGTTGTGAATTGGGCCTCGAACCAAATTTCACCAAATATGGAGCGAACAAATTTGACTAATCCTTCCAGTGAGCCTTCCTCTTCCTTAGAATCGAAAGCCTTACCTGCACATCTCAAGTACGTCTATCTAGGCGAACAAGAGACCTTCCTCTCTTCATTGCCTCCCATTTAAATGATGGGGAAGAAGAAGATCTTAAAGCAATTCTAAGAAAAATAGGGAAGCCATTGGTTGGACTATGACTGATCTAAAGGGATTGAGTCCAACCATAGTTCAACATTGTATTCATCTCAATGAAGATGCAACACCTAAAAGAGACCCGCATCGTAGGTTAAACCCTATAATGCAAGAGACTGTTCATGCTGAAATTGTGAAACTCTTAGACAATGGCATAATCTATCCTATTTTTGATAGCCAATGGGTTATCCACGCTGTTTCAAAGAAATCCGGTTTCACCGTAGTGAAAAACGAGAACAAAGAGTTAGACCAAACTCGACTTCCCACGAAGATCCGAGTTTGCATTGACTATAGGGCTTAATGCTACAACTCGTGAGGACCATTTTCCACTTCCCTTCATTGATTAAATGCTTGAACATTTGGCGGGCCACGAGTATTACTATTTCTTGAACGGTTACTCGGGGTATAATCAGATTCCTATTGTTCCTAAGGACCAAGAAAAGACTACATTCACATGTTAATTTGGGACATTTACTTATCGTCGAATGCCTTTCGGCTTATGCAATGTCCCAGCAATGTTTCAACGTTGCATGTTGAGTCTTTTTTCTGATATGGTAGAATGATTCTTAGAAATCTTCATGGATGATTTCTCCATCTACGGAGATTCATTCACTCAATGTCTCCACCATTTAGAACTTGTCCTCCAACATTGTGCTGAGAAAAATCTGACACTGAACTGGGAGAAATGCCACTTCATGGTAAAACATGAAATTATCTTGGGTCATGAAATCTCCAAGAAGGAATTGAAGTAGATAGAGCCAAAATTAAGGTTATTGCTAAGCTTCCCATGCCCAAATGCGTGAAGGATATTAGATCCTTCTTAGGACACGCAGGTTTTTACCGAAGATTTATCAAGGATTTTAGCAAGATTGCTAGGCCCTTGACTAATCTGTTAGCTAAGGACGTGTCCTTCACTTTCGATGTTGAATGTATGCATTCTTGGGAGAAGCTTAAGAGAGAGTTTATTTTTGCACTAATCATATCTACACCGGATTGGTTTAAACCATTCGAAATCATGTGCGATGCTTCTGATTTTGCCATAGGTGCTGTCCTAAGACAACGCATTAATAACAAGCAGCACGTGATTTACTACTCTAGTAGGACTCTCAATGATGCTCAATTGAATTACACTACTACTGAGAATGAATTCTTGGCAGTAGTGTTTGCGTTAGAGAAATTTCGTCCATACCTACTAGAGTCCAAAACCACCATTTTCACCGATCATTCTGCGCTTAGGTACCTCATGATGAAGAAGGATGCCAAGGCCCGATCATTCTCCTTCTTTATGAATTCAATCTTGAGATTCGAGACAAGAAAGGCATAGAAAATGTTATTGCTGACCATCTCTCACGAATCCCTAATTCTTCATGCAACGAATTACCCATAAATGAGGATTTTCCTGATGAAAATCTCTTAGCTATCTTTAGGGAATCTTGGTTTGCTGATATAGAGAATTACTTAGTCACAAACCAAACTCTATCTCATTGGTCCAAAAATAATATATACCGATTCTTATCCCAAGTCCGGTATTTTTTTGGGAGGAACCGTATCTTTTTAAATACTGTTCTGACCAAATTATTAGGAGATGCATTCCCGATGAGGAGGTTAAGAGTGTTCTATCCTTTGTCACGACCTTACATGCGGTGGACACTTTGGTTCCCACAAGACTGCTGAAAAAGTGCTACAAAGTGGGTTTTATTGGCCCACTTTGTTCAAAGATGCCTATGAATTTTACAAGACGTGCCCTAGATGCCATATAGTAGGAAGGATCTCAAAACGAGATATGATGCCCCTCAACCCAATTCTAAAAATAAAACTCTTTGATGTTTGGGGCATCGACTTTATGGGTCCATTTCCTAATTCATTTGGAAACCAATACAGTTGGCTACTGTGGACTATATGTCCAAGTGGGTAGAAGCCATTCCTAGTAGAACTAATGATACCAAAGTTGTCATAAAGTTTTTGAAAGAGAACATTTTCTCACGCTTTGGAACCTCTCGTGCTATCATCAGTGATAATGGCACTCACTTTTGCAACAGATCCTTTGAAGCTCTAATGCGAAAGTATGTCATCACTCACAAGTTGTCCACACCTTATCATCCTCAAACCAGTGGGCAGGTTGAGGTTTTCAATAGACAAGTCAAGCTAATCTTAGAAAAGACTGTGAACCAAAATCGAAAAGATTGGTCCACCAAACTTGTAGATGCCCTATGGGCTACAGGACCGCTTTCAAGATGATTTTAGAGATGTCTCCTTATAGGTTAGTCTATGGTAAAGCTGGTCACCTACCCGTTGAGTTAGAGCACCGGGCCTTATGGGCAATCAAGTAGTTGAATTCGACTTGACTAAGACCGGTGACCTTCGAAAATTATAGGAGTTAAGAAATGAGGCCTATGAAAATGCTAAGATCACTAAAGATAGAGTTAAGATTTTTTATGATAAAACATCATAAGAAGAACCTTTGTCCCTGGACAAAAAGTCTTTCTCTATAATTCTAGGCTTCATCTTTTTTCAGGAAAATTAAATCAAGATGGACTGGGCCATTCACGGTGCTGTAGAGATCAGTGACACCAAGAATGAAAATGACTTTAAGGTAAATTGTCAACGCCCTAAACCTTTCTTGGAATCGGTGCCGGTAAATAAAACAACTATGGGTCTTTTTGACCCAGTGTATCGATAACTTTCCTCTTTTCCATTTTATTTCAGCATCTATACATTTCTTTCATACATTGGGGACAACGCATGAGATAAGTGTTGGGGAGGGCTCTAACATGACTAATATAATTAAAAAAACAAAGAAAAAATTATATGTATAAAAAAACTTTTTGAAAGGTAAGAACGATATTTTGATATATTTTTGTAAGGAATTAAGTTAATTTTAAGGAATAAGAAAATCATAATTAGGATTTCTTAGACTTGGTCAACATAAAATAACTTTTTTGATTTTTAGGGTTAGGAAGAAAATTGATGAAAGTAATTTAGTCTTGATCTTTACCTTGAATAAATATGCACACTTTATACACTTACACACTTAGGGTTCAAAGACAAAAAAATTCTTATGCCTTATAAAATAAAAAGAAATATATATATATATATATATATATATATATATATATATATATATATATATATATATATATATATATATATATATATATATGCAAATCTAATTATTGATTAGCTAGGTGCTTTGGCCTAAGCTAGCCTTGGTATTTATGCAAAAGATAATTAGATAAGTTTGAAAAAAAATATATAAATCCTCTGATTAAGCTGAGTGTTTTGCCTCATGAAGCATAAGTGTTCACGCCTAAAAAGGGTACATTATATAAATAAAAACCCTTAATTTCGTGACCTTGTCTGCTCGAGTGCTTAAGTCCTTAGCGGTGTTTTCTCACCTGGTGCTCTAAAACTGTCCGGTTTGGGTGTCACAGACTAAAGGCTCGTTACATGGGTAGATTAGAAAGCCTAATGGAATTGAGGAATAAATACCACCAAAATAAATATAAATAAGGCATAGGAGTTAATGTTAAAGAACCCTTAGTCAAACGTCATGGTCACGATGGTACATATGACTCAGGGTAAAGTAATTGACTAGATGAAAAACACAATTTGACTCCTTATTTTGATTGATGACATGTTTTTGAATAGAGACTAAGTCTAGGAATGAAAAGTTTGATATTCCTGTAACATATAGATTACTTGAACTCTTACAAATATACTTCAAAAATTTCTCTTTTCAAAATGCTTTTCGAAAATACTGCCATTTTTCTCTTTCTTTATGAATTTTGTGGGCGCAATCCGCTGAAAACCCTCACGAGACAAAACTCATCCTCTAGGGATAACCTAGAGTTTAACATCTTATTACACATGCTTAGTGCAGTCAAGTGACCTGCGAAAGTGGTCTAATAATTGATTAGAATTAGTTTTGATATTTTACTCGAGGGCGAACAAAAGATAAGTGTGGTGCTATGATCGGTCACATATATTGCATACATACTGTTACATTACCATGCTTATTATCTAAATAAATCATATTAATAAGTCCTATTTTTCTTTATAAAATGTAGGCCCATTGCTAAAGGATAGGAAAGAGAAACGAGCCCAAAAGCCCATCAAATTCTAATTTAATTCAGAACAAATTTGAAATCAAGGAATCAGGGCAGATCTTGGCAAATCAGGGAGGTTGAAAATTGGTTAAAATGAATCTTTCCAAATCAAGCGGTTGAAGCCAACAATCAAAGAGCGTTTTGTCAAATCTGGGAGTTGAAACAGTGAATCCAACAAGATACAAGGGAGCCAAAGCCTACGCCAGACAGTCCTCCACCAGGATGTGGCCAATTGGCCACATCCTGGCTGTGGATCTGCAGCCTAAGCCATGGATCCGCGGCTTGTTAGTGGAGATAAACGCTCCCCTTATCCCCTCACTCCTTTCCCTCTGGGGTTTTGCCTATAAAAAGCAAGGTTTTGTATAAAAAAAGGGACCGAAACTTAGATTTAGTTTTTCTCTTTATTTTAAGGCTTTAGGCTCTTTGTTAGATAGTATAGAAGTTGTATCTTTGTTTTATAATTTATAGTTCAGTGTAAATACCAGTGAGAGAGAGGAATTGAGTGATTGCATTCTGAAGATTGAAGTGACATTAATACAAGGATCAAGCTATCTCTTCTTCCACTCTATTTTACGGTATGTCTTTGCTTTATTTACTTGCATTGTTTTTCATCTTCCATGAGTAGCTAAATTAGTTTTCTGGGCTCACTATTATTCCTCTCTCCGATCCCTCTTTTTTTCGAATGGTTTTGATGAAAAGACCCAATGAATCATTTGCATGCCTAACTTAAGCCTAGCCTTTCTTCTTGAAAGTATTCTTAAAGGCACATGAGGATGGGTTTGAATTTTTAAACTTTCACTTTTTAAAAAATGTCTCTTGAACTTGTTTTTATCTCATACTTGAACTACTTGATGATTTAATATTCAACTCAAGACGATTTCTTAAAGAAAAGAGTTAACTTTTTCAAACTATCTTATATGCTTTGCTTAAAACATTCTAAACTCAATCTTATGTTTTTGCCCATGATCAAGTTGAGATACTAAGGATTTCAAAAGAAGAACACATCGTTGAGTAGTGAGATAGTGAGGCCAGATCTTATTTTTCTTATATTAAAAACAACAAATCTCTTCTCAAAGCTTTTTAAATCACCTTTTCCAAAGCCTTCTCTAAATTTACAATTTTTCTTTTAATCATCTCCCTTCTCTCCCTTCTCTTTTTCAACTTAAAAGAAAGACACCATCTTCATTCTTTGTTACTTAACAAAAATACCAAAAAGCTTCTATCGCATTCCTCCTCGTGTACACGACCCATTAGCCCAAAGCTACATGATAATTCCTTGCTCTTTCATTTTACAATCATGAATCAGGTTTTTCATAGTCCTATTTGAGTCCATAGGTTCTTCTTCTTGTTGTGGGACTTTAAAAATAGAGTAAGGATCTTGGATTTGAAAATCTTGATGGTCTTGTGTGCCCTTAGGAAGTATGAACTCAAGGAAGGCTTCATAACTCTTTTCTAAATCTGATTTTTCTTCAAAAGGTTGATCTTGAAAAGGAGCATTGATCTTGAAAAGGAGTATATAAAGGTGGATGTTGGTAAGGTTTCTGACTATACAACACGGGGGAGTTGTATCCCCACTGACTCTATGAAAAATGGCTATGATTGTTTCAGTGTTGTACATAATATTGAGACTAGGGCATATATTGATTCGAATAAGACCAATTCGGTATACTTGGTTGGTTAAAGTTATGATATGCCGGGTTAGTAATATCCGAGTCAAAAGAGGTCAGAGTAAAGTATGAATCACTATCGGATAGGAATAATTGTAATTATAATCTATATCACCAAGATGTCAAAAACAAAAAAACAAAAACAAGCAAACAAACAAATAAAAAGGAAATAAAATCTAGCCTAAATTAGGGTAGATCTTAGACCTAGATGACCTCTAACTGTTTAGACTGTCTAAGGGGGTACATTGCAGAATCTTACCACAAGTTAATCGGCTAGGTAGGAGTAAGATTGGTGAAAGGTATCCACGCTTAAAAGCAACGGGCCTAATTAAGCCAAACCACCAGCCTTTGAGGTGTCTCCTCTCAATCTCTAACCTTTGACACCAATTTGGCAAGAGACAAATTCTAATCAACTTCCCCCTTAAGTCAGTCTCCTACTTAGCCTGAGATGTCCTTAGGGCCAACGTCTACTAAGTTTTAGTTAGGCATGATTTAGTGAGTGAGGAGATTGTTTGTGAGCTGAGAAAGGGTAATAACTTTCTCACCTTATCTTGTTTAGAGGATAAACCCTTAAATCAATTTAGTGCAATATTTATATGTATATGAAAAGCAACACTTAAGTAATGTAGACAATTCAAAAGTGTTCCTATATTATATGCTATGCACACGTACCTTTGCTCTAGCTCTCTTCAACAGTAATGTAAAATGTAATGAATTAGACACGTGCCTAAATGTAAGTCTAAATCGTTTTTAACATTTACAAACAACCACTTTACAGTTGAATTAAATACAATGTGCAGAATAAATTAATAAGAAAATCTAATACATGCAAAAGCTATATTTTACAGTATGAGTGCACTTACAAAAAGATCAATTAGAAGTTCACCGCAAATGCCATGAAAACACGGATTTTTTCGCATTTATGTGGATAATTGTGAGCTTTGATGCTATGCCTTCTTGGATAGAGGCACAAAATAGTAATATGTCAATTACAGCTCTTCGATTCCTAAATTCAGTTCTTGCACACAAAAACAAAGAAGAAAAGGTTAAATTGTTTAAGTAAATCAAAATGAAAATGAAAACTTACCGCCCCTCACCAGCGACGGCGCCAAAATTTTGATTAAGTTTAAACCTATACAAGAAAAGTGATAATTTAGATTTTAAGAATAAAATATGCAAGTTCTCAATAATACTACAATAGTGAGTGGCTATGCAGGCCGTGATACACAAGGAGGGACTAGCGATAGAAATTTTTAAATAAGTTCTGTTTCTTTTTGAGTTTATAAAAATATGTTAGAAATTTCTTCTCAGTTTTAGAAAAGGAAAAGAAAATAAAAATAAAAAAGTTAAGTTAGAAGTTGTGAAGAAGATGGTAAAAGAAAAGATGATGTTATTATTGTTGTTTTATTTATAAAAGAAAAAGAAAAACTAAATAAAGAGGAGAATATTGGTTTATAGTAGAATTTAATCTAAGAATTAAAAGAATACTAAAACACTTAACTCTTCAGTGCTCGCTTACCTTGGATTTGATTGCAAAGACTTACCTTGTCTTGAAGGCGAGCAAAGCATGGCGTATAGGATCTTCCTCCATCCTGAACTATACTGTAAATTAAAATGCAAGCAGAAAAATAACAAAGAACGACTATCTATCACCATTAACCATCAGTGGCACTTGCAATAGTCAAACAGTTTCGATGCTATAGTTTTCATCTGGATTACAAAACAGTAAAAGAAAACAAGAAAAAAAATAAAATGTAACTTTCGGATTTGATTAAATAACAATGAAAGAAAAAATGAATACTTACACCTGTGTCACTCTCTGTACAAGCTTGTCTCTTATTCCTCCATGAAACTCTTTTGTCCTCTCAGTTACATAAAAAAAAATAAAAAATTACATTAAAAGAGAAAGAAGAACTTAGGTAAAACCTATACAAAAATATATTCTACTCTCTGCTTAATCGTTCCTGTTGGCCCAAAGGCCGATCACTCTAGTTTTAATGATGATTAACACATATAGTCATAGTACTAATGATCTTGTATTTAATTAGTCTCAGATATTTGATCAAGATTTTAGTAGGTGTTTAGTTTCAACAAAAGATTCGAAGTCAGTTTTGAAGCTAGCAAGTGTTGATTCAAGAGCTCGTACATCAAGATTGCATTAAGTACTCAAGAGGAGTCTAGCTCGTTGGATCAATGTTTTTGAAAAAGTTAAGAAGGAGAAGAAGATTTTTCAAGAGAAGATTTTCAAGAAGACTTGTGTCGAGTTTGTAAGTGTTAAGATTATTTTTAAAATAAAATATAAATGATAGATTAGTTGTGGATTGCTCAAGTTCATACACACACACACAAAATTTATATGTGTTTTCATAAGATAGTTTTAAGCTTAGAAAAATATCGTTTTGGATTTATCAAAACTCATTTTAGAGCTTATTATCAAAAACATAGATATTTCATCTTATATGTATATTGGATCATATCCATACTTACTAAGCTTCAATAGTGTTTAAGATATATTGTTTTATATTTGAAGAAGTTTTGGAAAAATTGTTTTTCAATTTGAGATTGTTTTTGAAAAATACAGTTTTTGTTTAAAGCTAAAATTTCTATATCACAAAAATAGTTCAAATTGTTTATAATATGTTTTGATTTTTAATCAAACATGTTTGTATATCAAAGTATGTTAATGAACTTATTTTTAAGAAATTTATGAGGATTTATGGGATTTTATTGAAGGTAAAATGACCAAGTTTTCAATCCCTAATTATCAGCCAGACCATGCTAGTGGTCGACCGGACCAGGGGTCGGCCAACCGGGCCGGTCGACCGATGTACACAGACGTGCACAGGTCTTTGGCTGGTGGGTCGGTCGACCAGGTCGGTCGAACTTCCAGAGAGCACTACTATCTGGATCTGGCCTCGGTCGATCGCCCGGTCGATCGGTAGGTCAATGCCTAGGATCAGTCGACCGAACGGTTGACTGGCAGACTACAACAATCATAAATATGACGTTGGCCGGTCAACCGCCACCGGGCGGTCGACCGACAGCAGCTTCAGCTGCTGATTTGGCCTCTAACGGCCATATTTTGAGAGCCTATATTTGGGGTTCCCTTGGACTATTTTCTATAAGATTTGAAGTGGGTTTTCAAGCTAGTTTTTTCTACCTTTCTAAAAGTTTATCTCCACTTGTTTATAACTAAAACTTCCATATCAAAAGGAGAGTTTTCAAAAGTGATTTTCAAAAGAGATTTCTTGAGTTTTTCACCACAAATCTATCCATGTTTTTCTCACACATACTTGAGCTTTCCATTACTATATCAATCCTATAGGAGAGTTGTTGTGAGAGTGTTTTTAGGTGATCAAAGTGTTTAGATCACCAAAGTGTTTATCTTGTATTTGAGGAGACGAACTTGCGGGTTCATATTGTTTCGAGTTCATGTGGGAGCTCGGTATAGTAGAGGTGCGGCCTCGGCATGCTAGTGTGCTTGCGTTTGTTGTTCTTACGAGAACAAGTGAGGGACTAGTGAGTCCAAGGAGTTCTAGTGTGAACTCATTGTAGGTGTTGCGGTACCGAGTGATTCGGTGGGATCGATTTTAATGAAAATCCTTCATAATGTTGAAGGCGGTGACGTAGAGCAAGGGTGCTCGAACCTCGAAATAAATCTCCCGTGTTTGTGATTGCTCTGTATCTCTTACTTGTGTTTATATCTTTCATTCTTCCATTGCCTATATCTTTATATGCTTGATATATCTTGTGCTCTATTGTTCTATACTTGGGATTGTTTGCTCCACTTGTATTCAACCAAGAGAGCCATAGCGGCACCTCAACTCTTATCTTGAGGAATCTTGAGGAGATAGTCCAGAGCCCTTCACTGGTAATTCAGCTACACTCTTGTGTTATACTTGGTGTGTTTAGCTTTATAGTTTTTAGTTTGCATAAATAGTTTTAAATTCCACATTTTTCATTATTAGATTAGCTAGTCAACTATTCACCCCCCTCTAGGTGAACTTCAGTTGGTATCATAGCTTGGTGCGCTTTATTTAGATCTAACAACCTTGAGTTAAAGATCCTCTTTTTAGCTAATCACAATATTTATTTACACACACATAGATTTCATGACACCTCCCATGTTTGATATTCTTAACATCCAAGCTTGGAATGTTAAGATGACAATGTACCTCAAAGTCCTAGGCATTCATGTTTATCTTGCTACCATTAAGGATTCATACTTCAGTATTAGTAAGGATCTTGAGGCTAACTCAAAAGCCATCCATGCATTAAAGAGTACCCTAAATGATGATTATTTATCTAGAGTTGCTAATTTTGATTCGGCTTTTGTAGTATGGAACACTATAGTCTCCCTTGCCGAATAAAAGCAATATTATGCAGGGTGCGACTCGGATGATGGAAGTGATGCTTCTAACATATGCTACATGGTCTAAGGGGATAACCCCCTTGAGATAAATTCCGATGACATGTCATGTGGTGAGCTTGATTCATTTTGTTAACAACTTCTTGAAAAATATAACATGCTTAAAAAGGATAATAAAATATTGAAAAATAAATATGATTCTAGTTTATAAGAAAAATATTCTTTTCAAAACAAAATTGAATGCATTTCAATTGAAAATAAATTTTTGAAAAAGGATAATATTTCCTTGGAATCAAAATTAAATAATATTTGTGAAGGAAATAAATCTTTGAAAAATAAAATCACTTTGGTGGAAAAAGAAAAAGAAATTGCTTTGGAAGAAAATAACTCCTTGAAAAGAAAATTGTTTCAAAAGAAAAGAAAAATGTTTCTAAAAAGAAAAAGATTGTTGATTCTCATTCTTGCCATGCTCTTCATGCTACTATCAATAAAAATGAGATTCAAGTCTTAAAAAATAGAATAAATTGTTTGAGCTCAACTTTGAGCAATTGTTCATCCAATCATTCTAGATTAGAAACCTTGTTTCAAAAGAAACAAGCTCCACATGTTCATGCACATCACCCACAGTATACATATGCATACTTTGCATATCATGATCACACTTATTCTCATATGCATACTAGAGTGTACAAATGTACACATTGCGGCTGTGAAGGCCATCTTGCACGATTCTGCTTTGATAGATCAAATCATATAAATTTTGCACATAAAAATGTTTGGGTTCCTTATGATGCTAACGCCCGTGGACCAAAAGAAAATGAACCAAAATCCCTACCTCTTGTGTTTGATGTAGGTGTGGGCTCTCACATGACGTGAGAGGATTGGTGCCTTGGTGGTGGTATGCATGAGCTTGATGGACACTACAATTGAATCATCACTATCAAGGGAGTTTGGTGGGAGGACCACCATGATTTGGAGACTTAGAGAATAGTGCTGGTTTGGTAACTATCTATGAACTCCTATTTTAGTTTACATGCTTTGATATAAATATTTTTAGTATGTTTTAGTTTTGTACTTCATGAGGATAATACTAGTTTAGATGAATTTTCATAAAAACTTGTGTACATACTTGTACAAGTAGTGAGCTACATGTGATTATTATATGTTTGTGCCTCATTACTCATTTGTACTCATCACATGTACATGTATAACTTAGTTTTGATGATTCCATCATTTACACTTGTTTTCCCTATTTTTTTATATGTTTTGCTTCATGTTTATGTTATTCTTGTCCAAAACTAATAAATAAACATGTATACCCTTGAGTCACTTGCCCTCATGCAAATTACATTATGGTCTGTTTGTATTTAGAATATGTATATATATTGTTAGTTTTGATAGAACATACATGTACCTTGAAGTTTGATTTAATACATTTTTATGATTTTCACGTTTTTGATAAAAGAATTTCATGTTTGTTTTGAGCCTTATTGACTATTTCATGAATATTCTATTCACATGATTCTTGTGCACTCACATAATTTTTCTTGTTACTCATGATATTATTTTCATGAGCTTTATATGAGCATATCGATCTTGAGTGACAATTTTTGTGTACTTAGCAATGTTTCATGATATATATGATTTGGTTTCATATTTGAAGGATCTTTAACTAATTTTTTAAATTACTTTAAACTAGTTATTTATTCTTCATTTAATAGTGTTTTCAATCTACAACTATTTTCAAATCTTATTTTTGAAAACTTCTACCAATAAGGCCGGATGGTTGGACGACCATGTCTTGTATGCTCTAAATTAAAAATCTTTTAAACTTGTGCATAAATAGGATGGATAGTTATGAGTTATACACATGATCTTCATTTTATTTCATCTTTGTATACTCATATTTGTTTCTTATATATGTATGTTTCAAACTTCAAATAGTATCAATTTCGATTGGTATTTACATTTTCATACATATATATATATATGATTTGATTGTACTTGATTTACAATATCCATTACATGTTTAAAGCACAAATTATGTTTATGCTAAGTTCGACTTAAATTTAAATGTAAATTGGTATCTTTATAAGCTTATGTATTATTTTCAACTGGTATTTTAATTGATATCAAAATATACTTCAAATTTTACCTTTTAATTGGTATAAAAAAATTAAAGATATTTCTAGTGGTATCAATAACCTACAGTGATATCTTAAAATCTTGTTTATTTACAAGTGGTATCTCAAAATTTGTTTTATTGACTTAAGAGATTTCAAAATTTGTTTTAAAGACATTTCCAAAATTTGTTGATATGTATTGCCTATATGCAAGGGGAGCTTAACATCTCTTCTATATATAAATTCATTTTGAGTGTTTTTTATATTGAGGAGCTTGACATCTCTTCTTTATGTGGTACACGTGTGTAGGGGAGCTTAACATCTCCACTTATACATTTTATATTATATTTTATATGAGTTAGGGTCTTGTCATCTCTTCTTCATGTAATGCACATATGCATGGGGAGCTAACTTCACGTCTCTCTGCTTCATGAATGTATATCGAATATATATATTTATTGTTTGATTTATTTTCACCCCTTTGTTGATGATTTGACAAAAAGGGGGAGAAGAATTTTGAGAGTTTATGTATGCATGTTTATTTTCTAGTTTATGCATATATATTTTGTTTATGCAAAAAAGAGGAGAAGAATTTGGTGAGTTTATACATGTTTATCTCCTTATTTATGCATATATGTTTGTTTAGTTTTATGCACTTCATTGAATATATTTATGTTTATTGTTATGCATGACTTAAGGGGGAGCTTCTATGAATCTTAACTTTAATTCATGCTTATATAACTCCATGAGTTTTGTCATTATCAAAAAGAGAAGATTGTTGGCCCAAAGGCCCATCACTCTAGTTTTGATGATGATTAACTCATGTAGTTATAGTACTAATGATTTTGTATTTAATTAGTCTTAGATATTTGATCAAGATCTTAGTAGGTGTTTAGCTTCAACAAAAGATTTGAAGTCAAGATTTGAAGGTAGCACGTGTTGATTCAAGAGCTCGCGCATCAAGATTGTATCAAATACTCAAGAGGAGTCTAGCTTGTTAGATCAAAGTTTCAGACTAAGTCAAGAAGAAGAAGAAGATTTTCAAGAGAAGATTTTCAAGAAGACTTGTGTTGAGTTTGTAAGTGTTAAGATTTATTTTTAGAATAAAATGTAAAGGATAGATTAGTTGTGAATTGCTCAAGTTCATATACACACACACAAAATTTATATGTGTTTTCATAAGATAGTTTTGAGCTTAGAAAGATATCGTTTTGGATTTATAAAAACTCATTTTAGAGCTTACTGTCCAAAACATAGATATTTCATCTTATATGTGTTGGATCATATCCATACACACTAAGCTTCAAAATTGTCTAAGATATCTTATTTTTGTATTTGAAAAAGTTTTGAAAAAATCATTTTTCAATTTGGAGATTGTTTTTAAAAAATACGATTTTTGTTTAAACAAAAAATTTCTATATCACAAAAATAGTTCAAATTGTTTATAATATGTTTTGATTTTTTATCAAACATTTTGTATATCAAAGTATGTTAATGAACTTATTTTTGTGAAATTTATGAGAATTTATGGGATTTTGTTGAAGGTAAAAAGACAAAGTTTTCAATCCCTAATTATCAGCCAGAACATGCTGGTGGTCGACCTAGCAGGCCAACCGATGTGCACCAACCTACACAGGTCTTTGGCTAGTGGGCCGGTCGACCAGGTCGGTCGATCGTCCAGAGAGCACTGCTCTCTGGATCTGGCCTCGGTCGATTGCCCGGTCGACCGGTAGGTCAATGCCCAGGATCGGTCGACCGGGGGGGTAGATCGGCAGGCTGCAACGGTCATAAATATGACCGTTGGCCGGTCGACCGAGCTGTCGACCGACTGTAGCGTTAGCTACTGATTTGGGCTCCAACGGCCATATTTTGGGAGCCTATATATTGGGATTCCCTTGGACTGCTTTCTACAAGATTTGAAGTGGGTTTTCAAGCAAGTTTTTCTACCTTTCTAAGTGTCTATCTCCACTTGTTTTAGAGCTAAAACTTCCATATCAAAAGGAGAGTTTTCAAGAGTGATTTTCAATAGAGATTTATTGAGTTTTTCACCGCAAATCTATCCAAGTTTTTCTCACACATACTTGAGCTTTCCATTGCTATATAAATCCTATAGGAGAGTTGTTGTGAGAGTGTTTTCAGGTGATCAAATTGGTTAGATCACCAAAGTGTTCATCTAGTTTTGAGGGGGTGAACTTGCGAGTTCGTGTTGTTTCGAGTTCATGTGAAAGCTCGGTGTAGAGGTGCGGCCTAGGCAAGCTAGTGTGCTTGCGTGTATTATTCTTGCGGGAACAAGTGAGGGACTAATGAGTCCAAGAAGTTCAAGTGTAAACTCATTATACGTGTTACGGCACCGAGTGATTCAGTGGGATCAATTTTAGTGAAAATCCTTCATAGTGGCGGGAACATAGAGCAAAGGTGCTCGAACCTCAAAACAATTCTCCCGTGTTTGCGATTGCCCTCTCTATCTCTTACTTGTGCTTATATCTTGCATGCTTGCATTGCCTATATCTTTATATGCTTGATATATCTTGTGCTCTATTATTAGATGCTTGGGATTGTTTGCTAGCACTTGTATTTAACCAAGAGAGCCATAACGGTACCTCAACTCTTATCTAGAGGAATCTTGAGGAGATAGTCCAGAGCCCTTTATTGAAAATTCGGCTACACTCTTGTGTTATACTTAGTGTATTTAGCTTTATAGTTTTTAGTTTGCATAAATAGTTTTTAATTTCGCATTTTTCATCATTAGATAAGCTAGTCACCTATTCACCCCCCTCTAGGTGAACTTCAGTTCCTTGTAGTCTCAGAAATCCCAGTATTTATAAGCAAAAACCAAAAGGGGAGGGCGTATGAAGATAAGGAGAGAAGATGCTCCCCTTTATCTAACCTAACTGCCATGAAAATGCGGCCAGATGGCCACACCTGGGGGGTGCAGCTCCCTGATGTCAAAATTCCTTTTTATCTTCTCCTGGATTTTCATATTTGGTTTCTAAATTTGACGAAAGCTCGTTTGATCTTCAGCTTTAACCAACTTGATTTGTAAAGATCTGACTTAACTGGTTTTCAATTGATTTTATCTTTTTAATTTGCTCTGATTTGTCTTGATTTGAATTAATTCTGAATTAATTTAGAATTTATATGGGCTTTTGGGCTTGTTTACTCTTCCTTTTCCCTTGATAAAGGCCTGCACAATTTAAATGTTAAAAATAATTAATTAGCAAAGTTTATTTGAAATAAAATGTAAGAATGTGACAATGAATATGCACTATCATGACCAATCAATTACACCAAATTGAACGTATCATTTTTGAGAAAATCTTTGCACCCATAGCCTGGCTCAAAGCAATGCGGATGACCCTCGCTTTTGCCTAATTTGAAGATTTCAAGATTTTTCAAATGGATGTTAAAAGTGCATTTTGGAAGGGTTTTATTGAGGAGGAGATATATACTGAACAAACCTTGGGTTTATTGATCTACACATCCAGATTTAATTTTTAAACTTGAAAAAGCTTTATATGATTTAAAGTTGTTGGCCCAAAGGCCCAACACTCTAGTTTTGATGATGATTAACTCACGTAGTTATAATACTAATGATCTTGTGTTTAATTAGTATCAGATATTTGATCAAGATCTTAGTTGGTGTTTAGATTCAACAAAGGATTTAAAGTCAAAGTTTTGGAGCTAGCACATGTTGATTCAAGAGCTCGCGCATCATGATTGCATCAAGTACTCAAGACGAGTCTAGATCATTGCATCAAGGTTTGGACCATGTCAAGAAGGAGAAGAAGACCTTCAAGAGAAGATTTTCAAAAAGACTTGTGTCATGTTTGTAAGTGTTAAGATTTATTTATTAGATAAAATATAAAGGATAGATTAGTTAGTGGATTGCTCAAGTTCATATATACTCACAAGATTTATATGAGTTTGCATAAAAGAGTTTTCGTTTTGAAAAATACCGGTTTGGTTTTTAAGCTTCAAAATATATATGTATTTTATCAAAACTTATTTTAGAGATAATTGTCAAAAATATAGATATTTCATCTTATATGTGTAGTGGATCATATCCATACACATTAAGTTTCAAAAGTGTTTAAAATATCTTATTTTTGTATTTGGAGAAGTTTTGAAAAAATCGTTTTTCAATTTGTAGATTGTTTTTGGAAAATACATATTCTGTTTAAGCTAAAAATTCTATATTACAAAAATAGTTCAAAATGTTTGTAATATGTTTAATTTTTAATCAAACATGTTTGCATATAAAAATACATCAATGAACTTATTTTTGTAGAATTTATGAGAATTTATGGGATTTTATTGAAGGAAAACGACCATGTTTTAAATCCCTAAAAAATGTTGGACTGGTCTTCTGTCGGTCGACCTGACGGTCGACTGAGCCAGAAGTCGGTCGACCGCTCTGGTCGACCGACGTGCAAAAACGTGCACAGCAAGGGCCGGTCGACCGCACGGTCGACCGATAGAGAGTCTCTGCCCTGTGTAAATGGCCCTGGTAGACCGGGTGGTCGACCGCTAAGTCTAAGCCCAGTTTTCGGTCGACCGGCCAGTCGATCGAATTTCCCAACAATCAGAAATCTGACCGTTGGCAGTCGACTGGGCGGTCAACTGATAGCAGAGATTTCTGCTGAGTTAGACCCCAACGGCTATACTTTTGAGGCCTATAAATTGGGACTGTTTTGGGCTATTTTAAATAAGATTTTAAGTGGGTTTTCAAGATAGTTTTTCTTACACTTCTAAGTGTTTATCTCCACTTATTTTAGAGCCAAATACTTTCATATCAAAAGGAGTGTTTTTCAAGAGTGTTTTGTAAAAGAGATATCTTGAGTTTTTTACCACCAAATCAATCCTAGTTTTCTCATACACACTTGAGCTTTCCATTGCTATATCTATCTTATAGGAGAGTTATTGTGAGAGTGTTTTTAGGTGATCAAAGTGTTCAGATCACCAAGTGTTCTACTTTGTATTTGAGGAGGCGGACTTGCGGGTTCGCATTGTTTCGAGTTCTAGTAAGAGCTCGGTGTAGAGGTGCGGTCTCGGCAAGGTAGTGTGCTTGCGGTGTGTAGTTATTGCAGGAACAAGAGAGGGACTAGTGAATCCAAGGAGTTTAGTGTGAACTTGTTGTAGGTGTTGCGGTACCGAGTGATCCGGTGGGATCATTTATTGTGGAAATCCTTCATAGTGTTGAAGGCGGGGACGTAGAGCAAGGGTGTCGAACTTCGAAACAAATCTCCTGTGTTTGCGATTGCTCTCTCTATCTCTCACTTGTGTTTATATCTTGCATGCTTACATTGCCTTTATCTTTATATGCTTGATATATCTTGTACTTAAATTGATATATGCTTGGGGATTGTTTGGTCACACTTGTATTCAACTAAGAGAGCCAAAGCGGCACCTCAACTCTTATCTAAAGGAATCTTGAGGAGATAGTCCAGAGCCCTTCACTGAGAATTCTGCTGCGCTCTTGTGTTATACTTGGTGTGTTTAGCATAATAGTTTTTAGTTTGCATAAATATTTTTAATTTCGCTTTAATTCATCATTAGATTAGCTAGTCAACTATTCACCCCCCTTTAGATGATTTCAATTGGTATCAGAGTTTGGTGCTCTTGATTTGGGTCTAACAACCTAGAGTTAAAGATCCTTATTTTTGGCTAATCACAATATTTATACATACACATAGATTTCATGTCACCTCCTATGTTTGATACTCTTAACATCCAAACTTAGAAGGTTAAGATGGCATTGTACCTCAAAGCCCTAGGTATTCATGTTTATTTTGCCACTATTAAAGATTCATATTGTTTAAATGGCAAAAATTTTGAGCTAATGCAAAAGCCATCCATGCATTAAAAAGTACCCTAAATAATGAATATTTATCTAAGGTTTCTAATTTTGATTCGGTTTTTGTAGTATGGAACACTATAGTCTCCCTTGGCGAACAAAAGCAATACTATGTGGGGAGTGACTCGGATGATGGAATTGATACTTCCAACATATGCTACATGGTCTAAGGGAATAATCCCCATGAGGTAAATTTTGAATCCGAGTTTGATGAGGATGTTGACATGTCATATGATGAACTTACTTCATTTTGTCAACAACTTCTTGAAAATATGACATGCTTAGAAATGATAATAAAATATTGAAAAATAAATATGATTCTATTTTAAAAGAAAAAGATTCTTTTCAAAACAAAATTGAATGCATTTCAAATGAAAATGAATTTTTGAAAAAGGATAATATTTTCTTGTCTTCTAAATTAAATGATCTTTGTGAAGGAAATACATTTTTGAAAAAGAAAATCACTTTGGTGGAAAAAGAAAAAGAGATTGCTTTGTATGAAAACAACTCTTTGAAAAGAAAAATTGTTTCAAAAGAAAAGGAAAATATTTCTACAAAGAAAAAGAGTGTTGATTCTCATTCTCACCATGCTTTTCATCCTACTATTGATAAAAATGAGATTCAATTTTTAAAAAGTAGAATAGATTGTTTGAGCTCAATTTTGAGCAATTGTGTATTTAATCATAATAGATTGGAAACCTTATTTCAAAAGAAAACAGCTCTACGTATTCACACCCATCACCCACGACATACATATGCACACTTTGCACATCATGTCACACTTCTCATGTGCATACTAGGGTGTACAAGTGTACACATTGCGGCCGCAAAGGCCATTTAGCAAAGTTTTATTTTGATAAGATAAATCATATTAATTTTGCTAATAAAAATGTTTGGGTTCCGTATAATACTAACCCCCGTGGACCCAAAAGAAAATGGGTACCAAAATCCCTACCTCTTGTGTATTATGTAGGTGTGGGCTCTCACATGACGTGAGAGAATTGGTGCCTTTGCGGTGGATGCATATGGAGGTAGATGGACATACCCTATTGATGCATCGCTATCAAGGAAGCTTGGTGGGAGGACCACCAGGTTTTGGAAACTTAAAGAATAGTGCATATGGTTTGGTAACTATCTCTAAACTCCTATATAGTTTACATGCTTTTACTTAGATAATATTTTTAGCGTGTTTTGGTTTTGTGCTTCATGTAGTGAATACTTGTTTAGATTTAGTTTTCATTAAAACTTGTGTATACACTTGTACAAGTAGTGAGTTACACTTGATTATTAGATGTTTGTGCTTTATTGCCCATTTGTACTCATTACATGTACATGTATAACCTGGTTTTGATGATTCTTTCATTTATACCTGTTTTCCTTATTCTTGAACATGTTTTGCTTCATGTATATATAATTCTTATTCGAAACTAATAATATACATGTATACCCTTGAGTCACTTGCCTTCATGACAAATTCTATTATGGACTCTTTTGTGTTTGGGATATGTATGTATATTTTCAAGTTTTGATAGAACATACATATACCTTGAAGCTTATTTAAGCTTAATGAAAAATAAATGTTTATGATTTTCATGTTTTTGATAAAAGAATTTCATGTTTATTTTGAGCCATATTGATAATTTCATGAATATGCTATTCACATGACTCTTGTGCACTCAGATTATTTTTGTTTACTCACATATTCATTTTATGAGCATATTTTCGAGCCTTATAGATCTTGAGTGACAATTTTCATGTACTCAGCAATGATTCATGGGATATTTGATTCGGTTTCATATTTTGAGGGATCTTTAATGAGTTTTTCAAAAACTACTTTAAACTAGTTATGCATTCTTCACTTGGTAATGTTTTCAAAATACAACTATTTTCAAAATTTTACAAAATTTTCATACTATTATTTTTTAAAACCCCTACCAAACTTTCAAGGGCGGATAGATGGAAGACCATGCTTTGTGATCCTTATTGAAAATCTTTTATCATGTGCTGAATAGGGTGGATAGTTATGAGTAATACACATGAACCTCATGAAATTTTATTTTTGTATATTCATATATGTTTTCTTATATATGTATACTTCAAATTTCAAATAATATCAATTTCAATTGGTATTTTCATTTTCATACATATATATGATTTGATTGTGCTTTATTTACAATATCCTTACTTGTTTAAAGCACAAATTATATTTAGGCTAAGCTTGACTTAAATCTTGATTTCAATTGGTATCTCAATTAGTATTTTAATGAGCTTATGCATTATTTTCAATTGTATTTCAACTGATATCAAAATATACTTCATATTTTATCTTTTAATTGATATCAAAATTTACAATATACTTCAATTGGTATCAGTATGTTTCAATTTCAATTGGGTTTCGAATTCAATTAGCATCAAAAATGTTTTACCTTTTATTTCAATTGGTATCAAAATTAGTAGCAAAATATTTTACCTTTTATTTGGTAACAAAATTTACCATATATTTCAATTGGTATCAAAATATAAAATATTTTACTTTCATTGGTATCACAATTTACAAATATTTTAATTTCAATTGATATCAAAAATTTCCAATTTCAATTGATATCAAATATCTTGTAATATCTTAAAATTTTGTTTACTTACAAGTGGCATCTCAAAATTTGATTTGTTAATTTAAGGGAATTCAAAATTTGCCTTTAAAGTGATTTTTAAAAATGTTTTGATATGTATTGCCTATATGCAAGGGGAGCTTAACATCTCTTCTATATATAGATTCATGTTGAGTGTATCTTACATTAAGGAGCTTGACATCTCTTCTTTATATGGTACACGTGTATAGGAGGAGCTTAACATCTCTATTTATGCATTGTATATTGTGTTTTATGTGAGTTAGGGTTTTGTCATCCCTTCTTCATGTAATGCATGTATGCAGGGAAACTAACTTAACGTCTTCCTCTTCATGAATGTATATCGCATATATATCTTTATTGTTGATTTATTTTTTACCCCTTTGTTGATGATTGACAAAAAGGGGGAGAATGACTTTGAGTTTATATATGCATATTTAGAAATTGAGTTTATACATATTTTACGTTTATAAACAAAGAGGGAGAAGGATTTTGAAAGTTTATCCAAAAAGGGGGAGAAGGTTTTTGGAGAGAAGAATTTTTGGTTTAGCCATGTTTCTCTCACCTTATTTATGCATATATATTTGTTTAGTTTGATGCACATTATTGAATATTTATTTGTTTATTGTTATGCATGAGTTAAGGAGGAGCTTCTATGAAGCTTAACTTTAATGCATACATATATAACTCCATGAGTTTTTGTCATCATCAAAAAGGGAGAGATTGTTGGCCTGAAGGCCCATCACTCTAGTTTTGATAATGATTAACTCATATAGTTATAATACTAATGATCTTATGTTTAATTAATATCAGATATTTGATCAAGATCTTAGTTGGTGTTTAGCTTCAACAAAGGATTTAAAGTCAAAGTTTTGGAGCTAGCACGTGTTGATTCAAGAGCTCGCGCATCATTATTGCATCAAGTACTCAAGAGGAGTCTAGCTCATTGGATCAAGGTTTGGACCAAGTCAAGAAGGAGAAGAAGACCTTCAAGAGAAGATTTCTAAGAAGACTTGTGTCATGTTTGTAAGTGTCAAGATTTTATATATTAGATAAAATGTAAATGATAGATTAGTTTGTGGATTGCTCAAGTTCAATATACTCACATACAAGATTTATATGTGTTTTCATAAAAGAGTTTTCGTTTTGGAAAATACCGGTTTGATTTTTAAGCTTCAAAATATATGTGTGTTTTATCGAAACTTATTTTAGAGCAAATTGTCAAAAAGATAGATATTTCATCTCATATGTGTAGTGGATCATATTCATGCACACTAAGCTTCAAAAGTTTTTAAAATATCTTGTTTTTGTATTTAGAGAAATTTTGAAAAAATCATTTTTCAATTTGGAGATTGTTTTTGGAAAATATAGATTTCTGTTTAAGCCAAAATTTCTATTTTACAAAAATAGTTCAAAATGTTTGTAATATATTTTGATTTTTAATCAAACATGTTTGTATATTAAAGTATATCAATGAACTTATTTTTGTAGAATTTATGAGAATTTATGGGATTTTATTGAAGGAAAAAGACCATGTTTTAAATCCCTAAAAAATGTTGGACTGGCCTTCTACAAGTCGACCGAGCCAAAAGCCGGTCGACCGCTCCGGTCGACCGATGTGCACAAACGTGCTAAGCAAGGGTCGGTCGACCGCACGGTCGACCGACAGAGAGTCTCTGCTTTCTGTAAATGGCCCTACTCGACTGGGCGGTCGACCGCTAGGTCTAAGCCCAATTTTCGGTCGATCGGCCGGACGACCGAGTTTTCCAACGGTCGGAAATCCGACCGTTGGCGGTCGACCAGGCAGTCGACCGACAGCAGAGATTTCTGCTGAGTTGGACCCCAACGGCTGTAATTTTGAGGTCTATAAATTGGGGCTATTTTGGGCTGTTTTAAATAAGATTTTAAGTGGGTTTTCAAGATAGTTTTCCTTACACTTCTAAGTGTTTATCTCCACTTGTTTTAGAGCTAAATACTTCCATATCAAAAGGAGAGTTTTTCAAGAGTGTTTTGTAAAAGAGATATCTTGATTTTTTCACCACCAAATCAATCCTAGTTTTCTCACACATACTTGAGCTTTCCATTGCTATATCTATCTTATAGGAGAGTTGTTGTGAGAGTGTTTTTAGGTGATCAAAATGTTTAGATCACCAAGTGTTATACTTTGTATTTACAGATGCGGACTTGCGGGTTCGCGTTGTTTCGAGTCCTAGTGAGAGCTCGGTGTAGAGGTGCGGCCTCGAAAAGCTAGTGTGATTGCGGTGTGTAGTTCATGAGGGAACAAGAGAGGGACTAGCGAGTCCAAAGAGTTGTAGCGTGAACTCGTTGTAGTTGTTGCGGCACTGAGTGATCCAGTGGAATCGTTTATAGTGGAAATCCTTCATAGTGTTGAAGGCGGGGACGTAGAGCAAGGGTGCTTGAACGTCAAAACAAATCTTCCGTGTTTGCGGTTGCTCTCTCTATCTCTCAGTTGCGTTTATATCTTGCATGCTTACATTGCTTTTATCTTTATATGCTTGATATATCTTGTGCTTAAATTGATATATGCTTGGGGATTGTTTGGTCACACTTGTATTCAACCAAGAGAGCCATAGCGGCACCTCAACCCTTATCTAAAGGAATCTTGAGGAGATAGTCCAGAGCCCTTCACCAGGAATTTGGCTACACTCTTGTGTTATACTTGGTGTGTTTAGCATAATAGTTTTTAGTTTGCATAAATAGTTTTAATTCTGCTTTAATTTATCATTAGATTTGCTAGTTGATCGGGGCGGAACGAGCACTTGAAAACGTGTATATTATGAAATCAGTGAAAATGTATATGTGCCAGTATTCTCTCGATACTTCCGTTATAGTATTGGCTCAACGGGTCGAATCCACAAGGACGGGAGGCGATAGAAGCATTAACAGTTTTTATTCATGTCGGTTGTTAACAAGTTCTTCTTTGTAAAAGAATGAGAAAAGGAAAAGAAAAGAAAAGAAAATTCAGAAATGATAGGTGAAGAAGGCGATAAAACGGCGATGTGAAAATAAAAGAGAAGTGATTTTGAAAACAAAAAAATGATGAAACGAAGGTGAACTAAGAAGTTTGTGAAAACAATGGGAAAATGATAGAAGAGTTTTGAAATTGATTTTTAAAATACGATAAAAGAAAACTCATGGCTACTAACTTCCAATTCCTCCACTAACCATGCTAACCTCTTAATGATAGCTACCTCACATGGATCCACTAATCCTTGGCTTTAAGAGACGATACAGAGCATGGCCCATAAGATTGTTCTTCTACATTCAACAACACATCCATACCACATAACAAGTTGCAAGCTACTATTAAATAATCAAAACCGGTTAGAGATGAGCATGAAATAAAGAAGACATTGCAAGTTAGCAAGTTAGTGGGTTAGGTGTTAGAAATGTTAGAATGTTACAATCCATCATCATGGGCCATCAATGACTTGTAAGAGTAAGGCCTTGTAGAGGCTATTAGATTCATGTGGATTATCAAGTAAGTGGTTAGATGGTTAATGATTAGTTTGCCATGAGAAGAAGAAATTAGCTAAGCATCATGTAAAAGATGTTGAAGATTACAATAGAGAAGAAAGGAGACACCTTTACATAGATTGTCACCATCTATTACATCAATCTCTCTCTTTCTCTCTCTGAATCTCTCTGCCCTAATACATGATCTAACAAGAAAAGAAAACACAAAATAAAAGAAGAACACCTACACTACCCTACACTAAAAGATAGAAAACCTAGCCTAAAAATAAAATCTCCTTCCATTCTGGGCCTCTGCAGTGGTATATATAGGCGAAAGAAGCATCTGGAAGGCGAGACGGGGCCACGCGTCAAAGATCGACACGTGGTCCCACCAAATTGCCGTGAAAACGCGGCTATTACCGCGTTTCCGCGGCAATACCAGGGACTGAGGTCCCTATTTTTTGGCAAGTAATTCCTGTCGCTTCTAGAACCTTCTTGGTTACTCCGTTTCGCGTATTTTCATCTGTATATTCGTCTGACGTGCGCAAGGGTCTAGGTTCATAGAAGATCCCTTGCTTGGCCTCCAAGAATTGCGGATTTAATTACCCGAAAATGGGTTTAATTAAGCTTTTATTACCCATTTGCCCTCCTTGTCTTGATTATCTACAAGAGAGACCAAAACACGGTTTAGACTGACATTTTATTCATAAATCAGTGAGAAAATGTGATATAATAATGCAAAACTGTTGACTAATCACACTCCCACACTTATCTTTTGCTTGTCCCGAGCAAAACAAGAAAAGAAAAACTGTACAACAAATGTTATTACACCACTTTCGCAGGTGACATGATTGCACTGAGCGTGTGCAACAAGCCGTTAAACCTCTAGGTTATCCCTAGAGTAGGAGTTTTGTCTCCTGAGGATTTCAGCGGGTTGCACCCACAAAATCCATAAAGAAAGAAGACAAATGTTAGTATTTTGAAAACACATTTTGAAAGAGAGACAAGTTTATGAAATATTTTTGCAAAAATATAAGTGATGTAAGGTCATAAGTCCACCAAAAATTAGTCTTCCTTAAACTTAGTCTATATGCAAGATCTTGTGTTCAATTGAGGTAAGAATTCAAAGTTGGATTGAATATTTTATCCTTCATGAAACCTAGATAATATGCGCTTTGTGATAGTGAAGATTTCTGGGATTTCAACTCCAACAATCAAGCCATTTATTTTTATATATATTTCTTTTTATCTTTCTTTTCTTTTATTTCTTCCCTTAGTTTTCTTAGGCTTTTTAGTTTACCTGAATAGTGAGCCTTTAACCGATGATTCCCAGACCAAACGCTCTTAGGGCACCAGATGAAAAAATATCCCTCGGGTTTAAGGACGAGAGTAAACAAGGCCACAAAACTAAGAAGGATTATTTGTTTCTTATGATCACTGTTAGGCATGAATAATTATGCTTCTTGAGGCATAGTTATCCAGCTTAATAAGTGATTTTTTTATTTTTTTATACCATATATATTTTATTTATTTTTGTTTTATGGCATTTTAGGTCTTTGTTTCCGTCCCAAAAATTGTGTAAGTGTGAAGTGCATGCTATCTAAGGTAAAAAAATTCAAGATAAAACTATCTCTCCAATTTATCTTACTTATCCTATAATTTTAAACAAGATCCATTATTTCGACTGGGTTTAAGATGTCATAATTAAGGCTTTCTTAATTTCTAAGATTATCTTAATTTCCTAAAAATAGATCCAAACGTTGTCTCTTGTTTCAAAAAGTTTTTAAAGAAAGAGAAAATTCCTCTACAAAAGGGAAGATTTTTAAAAGTATCCAAAGAATTGTAAAGAAAGAAAATCTAAAAACTTTACGTTAGTAAACCTCCCCCACACTTATCTCATGCATTGCCCTTAATGTATCGTGATGTATGTATGCATGAAACAAATAGAGAGGGACAGAAAAATCACCTCAAGGTGGTAGTTCCGATGGTGGTCTGATTGGTCCACTGATTAGTCTACAATTCTGCATTTTTATGTCGCATTCTCTCACAGATTTATAAATAAATAGTAGATCTAAACCGTGTTTTGGTCTTAATTGCAGGTAGATCCAAAGTCCAAGGGCAAAGATGGAATAAAAGCTTAATTAGACCCAATTAAGGGTAATTAAATCCGCATTACTTGGAGGCCAAGCAAGGGATTATCTAGAAGATTCAATGAACCTAGCCTCTTGCGCACATCAGACGGATCTGCGGACAGATTTACCCGAAAAGGAATATACCAAGAAGTGTCTAGAAGCCAGACGGAGCCCCAGACGAAATCCAGGGACCCATCTCCCTGGGATTGCCGCAGATCCGCGGCAATCCTTGCGGATCTGCGGCAAAGTTAGGGAGCCACGCGTCGATTTCGACGCGTGGCCCCGTCTCGTCTTCTGGATCCTTCTGAGCCCTATAAATAGCCCTACAGAGAGCAAAACCGAAGGCAGTCTTTGTTTTTAGGAGTAGGTCCAGATTTTAGGAGTAGTGTAGGTGAGTGTTCTTCATTTCTTGTATTTTCTTTTCTTTGTTTTTAGATCATTGTAGTAGGGCTGAGTGATTCATAGAGAGAGAGATTGAGAGGGATTGATGTAATAGAGAGTGACACTCTATGTAAAGGTGCCTCCTTTCTCCTCCATTGTAATCTCCTTCACCTTCTAACATGATTTCTTGCTAGTTTTTCTTTTCATGGCAATCTAACTACTAACCACTAACCATCTAACCACTTACTTGATAATCCACATGAATCGGGTTGCCTCTACAAGGCCTTGTTCTTACAAGAGCCATTGATGGCCAAAGATGGTGGGTTCTAACAATCTAACTTGCTAACTTGCTAACTTGCTAACCAAGCTAACTCTCTTATTTCATGCTCTTTTATTTCATGCTTGTAGTGTAATGAGTGATGCTTGTAATAGCTTGTTCTTGTTGCAATGTTTTGATTGTTATGAACCATCCATGAGCCATGCTTTGTATCGCTTCTTGAAGATAAGGATTGTGATGGCCGAGGATCAAAATGTGAGGCAACTATCTCGAAGAGGTTAGTATGGTTAGTGGAGTACTTAGTAGTTAGTAGCCATGAGTTTTCTTTTACCTTTGTTTTAGAAATCGTTTTCCAAATTCTTTTCTCATTTTTTCTATCGGTGTTTTCATCGCCTTCTTAGTTTACCTTGTTCCATCTTCTTCACTTCTCTTTTGGTTTTTACATCGCCGTTTTCATCGCTCTCCTCACTTACCACATTCTGGATTTCATTTTCTTTTCATCCTCTTTTCTTTTTCATTCTTTCAACATAGAAGAATTGTTAACATCTGACGTGACTAGAGACTGTTAATGCTTCTATCGCCTCCCTTCCCTGTGGATACGACCCGTTGAGCCAATGCTATAACGGAAGTATCGAGGGTACATTAAGCACATTCGAGCTTTTCATTTGATTTCACATAATACACATTTTGAGTGCTTGTTTCCGCCCACGATCAATTTTTGGCGCCGTTGCTGGGGAAGGGAATGGTTTTGATGTCACGTTTTTGTTAACATTTGTCTTCTCTGTTTTGGTGTGCAGGGCAATATTTTCAGGTGCTTAACATTGCAGTACATAAACTAGTTTTGCCTCTCCCTGCTCTAGAAAGCAGGGCCCCAGATTTGGAAGGAAAGCCGCGAAACCGCGACTTTTGCCGCGCCACCACGGCCATTGTGCAATAATTCTGTATATTGTTTGTTCTGGGATGTGTATCTTGTAATAGCTAGTGATTTGTGCTGCTATCTTTCTGCTTTGCTTGCCTGTATTTTGTTCCAATAAAATAAAATAAAAGAACTAAAATATGGTATTTGGACGCTTTTAAAACGGTTTAGACATTTGAATTTAGGCACGTGTCAATTCAATTCCAATATACTGTATTTGTTCTGTTGTTGTGATTTGGATGGAGATATACATATGGCATTGCATATAGCATAGGACAAACACGTGGGTGATTTATCGCTTTGTGTTATATTCTTGTCTATATTGCACACTTGCACGAATTGAATTTAAGGGCAAAACTCAAACAAGATAAGGTGGGATTTAATCACCCTTCCTTAGCCCAAAAATCATCTCCCCACTCACACAACCCAAGCCCTAATAAAATCTGAATAGACGTTGGCCCCTAGGGACATTTCATCTAGGTCTAGGTCAACCCTCCTCTTGGCTTGGTTTTGATTTTTCTTTTCTTTTTGTTTGTTGTTTGATTCTTTCTTTTTTGTGATTTTTGTGTGAAATGGCATTCAACAATAACAATTCTTTCAATCCGAACATGAATCCATATTTCACACCAACTCCATTCTATTCGGATAATTCCAACCCGGCGTTTTCTAATATGCACCAACCAAATACACCGGGTTGGCCTTATCCGAATCAATACAACCCATACCCATATTCTTATGACTATAATTTTCAAAATAATTTCAACTCGTCACAGAGTCATTGGGGATTCACGTACCCCGAGTCAAATTTCAACCTCCTTGTCCACCATATTCACCTTGTCCACAATATTCATTCCCCAAATTTGCTTCTTATACTCCACCAATTGAAGAAAAATCTGAGTTACTAAAGAGTTTAGAAGCCAATCTACAGAGGGCCGAGCAACAACTTCAAGAAACATTGGCCCCTCCAATTCCACAATATTTTCAAGAGTCTTACTCAGTTCCACCTCCTCATAATGAACAACCATTTGCCTTGGAAATGAGTAAAGAACTCTTGTGTGAGTCCAAGCTTCAATTTCCACACATTTTTGACTCAAATCATTCACAAAATTTCCAAAACCAAGATTCCTATACTCCCATTCTAGAGCAACCATTTGGAGATACATCAAGTCTAGATAAGAGTTTGGATATCTTGAAGGAGTCTTTATTACAATGTCAAAAATCACATGCCGAGTCTATCAATAAGGTGGAAGAACAATTGAGTCAATTGGTTAACATTATTAGGAATGAGGAAACTCTATCTTATCAACCTTTGACCAATTCAACTATGCCAAACTCTATTGATATGACCCAAGACTCTTGTCATTTTGGAAATCAAGATTCAATTTCAGCACACTCATCTGAACTTGTCCAAACTTCAAATCCCATTGATATTTTGGCAAGTTTTCCTTTTACTGAAATTGAACTTGAACATGAATATGATCCTGAACTTCCACTTGATGATTCAATTCTACTTCCTGATTCAATTATGACTCCAGTGTCTTCACCTGATTTCACTTCATTTCCTGAGTCATTATTGAATCCTGTACCCATCCATTGTGAAATTGAATCACCAATCATTCATGATGATCATATTGAACTTGACCAATTTCATACTTTTGAAAGTCCATTTGATAAATTGGTAGGTTCTCAATTTTGTGGAATTGAACTCAATGTGGAATGTGACTTTGACCCTCAAGTTTGTGATTTAGTTCAAATACCTGAATCATTATTGACTCCTGTATTGTTACCCAATTTGAGTAACATTTTAGAGTCAGTTTTGATTCCCAACCCTCCTGAACTTGAATCACTAATCTTAGATAGTCACATTCCATCATGGGGAAATGAATTTGGACCTGAGCTTGATCTTCTTGATTTGGACACACTTCCTGAACCAATTTCGACTCCCGAACCTTTACTTGACTTAAGTATTTTTCCTGAGTCGGTATTAGTTCCTGTGCCTCCTGAGTCCAAATCAATCATTCCATCTTTTCATACTCCATTCTGGGACAAAGATCTTGATAAATTTGACTCCAAGATTATTTGAAAATTTGAAAATTAGATGGGGTAGAATTTTTAATAAAAATCATAAATGCATATATCTTTCTAGTGGGTTGTATCATGGAGGTCTATGGTGGGTTCCTCAAAACCCAAAGCAAAGTTGATTGGGCCATGTTTCGTGGAGCAATCCGTCCACCACCGAACCACCACCTTAGGTAATTTTTTCCTTCCCTCTCTATTTTGTTTCATGCATACATATATCACGATGCATTGAGGACAATGCATGAAATAAGTGTGGGGGAGAGTTTACTAACATAGAGTTTTTAGATTTTTTTTCTCTTTTACACTTCTTTTAGAAATAAATAAAAAAAACTTTTTGAAATAAGAGACAAAGTTTTGATCTATTTTTAAGAAAATTAAGATGTATCTTAGAAATTAAGAAAGCCTTAATTATGACATTTTAAATCTAGTTGAAATAATAGGCCTATAACCGATAAATATATATAAATAAATGGCTTGAAGGTTAGAGTTGAAATCCCAGAAATCTTCACTGTCACGGTGTGCATACTATCTAGGTTTTATGAAAGATAAAATATTCAATCCAATTTTGAATTCTTACCTTAATTGAAGACAAGATCTTGCATAGAGACTAAGTTTAAGAAAGAATAATTATAGGTGGACTTATGACCTTAGATCACTTATATTTTTGCAAAAATAGTTCGAAAACATGTCTCTCTTTCAAAATGAATTTTCAAAACACTAACATTTGTCTTCTTTCTTTATGGATTTTGTGGGTGCAATCCGCTGAAAACCCTCAGGAGACAACACTCCTCCTCTAGGGTAACCTAGAGGTTTAACGGCTTGTTGCACACGCAAATCGCGTCACATGCGAAAGTGGTATAATAACCCTTGTAGTATAGTTTTTCTTTTCTTGTTTTGCTCGGGACGAGCAAAAGAATAAGTGTGGGGGGTGTGATTAGTCTACAATTCTGCATTTTTATGTCGCATTCTCTCACAGATTTATGAATAAATAGTCGATCTAAACCGTGTTTTGGTCTTAATTGCAGGTAGATCCAAAGTCCAAGGGCAAAGATGGAATAAAAGCTTAATTAGACCCAATTAACGGTAATTAAAACCGTATTACTTGGAGGCCAAGCAAGGGATTATCTAGAAGATTCAATGAACCTAGCCTCTTGCGCACGTCAGACGGATCTGCGGACAGATTTACCCGAAAAGGAATATACCAAGAAGTGTCTAGAAGCCAGACGGAGCCCCAGACGAAATCCAGGGACCCATCTCCCTGGGATTGCCACAGATCCGCAGCAATCCTTGCGGATCTGCGGCAAAGTTAGGGAGCCACGCGTCGATTTTCGACGCGTGGCCCCGTCTCGTCTTCTGGATCCTTCTGAGCCCTATAAATAGCCCTGCAGAGAGCCAAACCGAAGGCAGTCTTCGTTTTTAGGAGTAGGTCCAGATTTTAGGAGTAGTGTAGGTGAGTGTTCTTCATTTCTTATATTTTCTTTTCTTTATTTTTAGATCATTGTAGTAGGGCTGAGTGATTCATAGAGAGAGAGATTGAGAGGGATTGATGTAATAGAGAGACACTCTATGTAAAGGTGCCTCCTTTCTCCTCCATTGTAATCTCCTTCACCTTCTAACATGATTTCTTGCTAGTTTTTCTTTTCATGGCAATCTAACTACTAACCACTAACCATCTAACCACTTATTTGATAATCCACATGAATCGGGTTGCCTCTACAAGGCCTTGTTCTTGCAAGAGCCATTGATGGCCAAAGATGATGGGTTCTAACAATCTAACTTGCTAACTTGCTAACTTGCTAACTTGCTAACCAAGCTAACTCTCTTATTTCATGCTCTTTTATTTCATGCTTGTAGTGTAATGAGTGATGCTTGTAATAGCTTGTTCTTGTTGCAATGTTTTGATTGTTATGAACCATCCATGAGCCATGCTTTGTATCGCTTCTTGAAGATAAGGATTGTGATGGCCGAGGATCAAAATGTGAGGCAACTATCTCGAAGAGGTTAGTATGGTTAGTGGAGTACTTAGTAGTTAGTAGCCATGAGTTTTCTTTTACCTTTGTTTTAGAAATCGTTTTCCAAATTCTTTTCTCATTTTTTCTACCGGTGTTTTCATCGCCTTCTTAGTTTACCTTGTTCCATCTTCTTCACTTCTCTTTTGGTTTTTACATCGCCGTTTTCATCGCTCTCCTCACTTACCACATTCTGGATTTCATTTTCTTTTATTTTCTTTTCTTTTTCATTCTTTCAACATAAAGAATTGTTAACATCTGACGTGACTAGAGACTGTTAATGCTTCTATCGCCTCCCTTCCCTGTGGATACGACCCGTTGAGCCAATGCTATAACGGAAGTATCGAGGGTACATTAAGCACATTTGAGCTTTTCATTTGATTTACATAATACACATTTTGAGTGCTTGTTTCCGCCCACGATCATCCACAAAATGCGGCCCAATCTAATTTGCGTGGAGTCCGGATAAACCCACCAAAGACCTCTATAGTACAACCTACTATAATGATGTATATATGTATGATTTTTATTAAGAATTTAACCCTGTCTAATTTCTAAATTATCAAAACAATTTCAGAGTCAAAGTTATCAAGACCTTTGTTCTAGAATGGAATGATTAATTTGGACTCAGGAAGCATAGGAGCAACAACTGACTCAAGAATTTGACTTAAGTCAAGTAAAGGTTTAGGAGTCAAAATTGGTTCAGGAATCGGGTCCAACTCAAGAACATGAAATTCTAGTCCACATTCATTTCCCCATGATGGAATGTGACTTCCTAAGGTTGGTGATTTCAGTTCAAGAATGACTTGTGTATGAACCAAAACTGACTCTAAAATATTACTCAAGTTGGGTAACAAAAAGGAGTCAATATTGATTCAGGAATTTGAACTGGATCACAAATATGAGAATCTAGGTCACATTCCTCATTGAGTTCAATTTCATAAAATTGAGAACTTGCAATTTATTACTGTGACTTTCAAAAGTATGAAATTGGTCAAGTTTAATATGATGATCTAAAATATTGGTGATTCAATTTCACGATGGATTAGCATAAGATCCAATACTGACTCGGGAAAAGGCCTGAAATTAGGTAAAAACACCTCAGTCATTATTGACTCAAAAGTGAAATTGAATTACCAAGTTGAAGCTCAGGATCATATTTATGCTCAAGTTCAATTTTAGAAAAAGGATAACTTGTCAAAATGTCAATGAAATTTTCAACATTTGAAGTTTGGACAAGTTCAGAGGGTGTGCTGAAATTAATCTTGGTGCCCAAAATGACAAGTGTCCTGGGTCAGATCCATAGAGTTAGAGATATCTGAATTGGTCAAAGGTTGATAAGATAGAGTTTCCTCATTCCTATAAATGCTAATCAATTGACTCAATTGTTTTTCCAACCTATTGATAGACTGGGCAGAAGATTTTTGAAATTGTAGTGCAGACTCCTGCAAGACTTCTATACTCTTTTCTAGATGTGATGTTTTTTCTAGTGGATGCTCTAGAATGGGAGTGTAGGAATCTTGGTTTTCAAAACAACAAGAGTCATGAGTCAAATTGATAGAGTTAGAGATATTTAGATTGGTCAAAGGTTGATAAGAGAGTTTCCTCATTTCTATAAATGTTGACCAATTGACTTAATTGTGTTTCCAACCTATCAATAGACTGAGAAGAAGATTTTTGAAATTGTAATGCGGACTCCTGCAAGATTTCTATACTCTTTTCTAGACTTGATTTTTCTTCAAGTGGATGTTCCAGAAAGGGAGTGTAGGAATCTTGATTTTAGAAAGATTGTGAAGATTGTCAGTCCAACATATTTTGAGATTGAAGCTCAGACTCACGAAAGCACTCCATACTCATTTTCAGAGTAGATGGTTGGTCATTTTGAATAGGTGGAAATGAGTATGAATCTTGAAAATATTGTGGAATTAGGGAGTTGAGCTTCTTTTGTTGGACTCAAGCATGGCTTGCATGGCTTCTATATTTTTCGAACTCAGATTTTTCTTTAAAATTAGGAAATGGGGATTGTGAAAATTAAGAAAATTGTGTACAAGGTGGTGGAAAATTGACCCGGGGAGGTGAATCCCCAATTACTTTGTGAAGAGTATAAATTATTTTGAAAATTATGGTTAAAAGATTTGGGGTATGGGTTGTATGGATTCAATAAGGTCAACCCAGTGTATTTGGTTGGTTCATATTGTAAAAAGCCGGGTTGAAATTATCCGAATCAAATAGAGTTGGTGTGAAATATGGATTCAATTAGGATTGAAAGAATTGTTAATGCTGAATTTTATTTCACAAACAATCACAAACAAAAAAGAAAAAACAAACAACAAGCAAAAAGAAAGAAAATCAAAACCATGCCTATACTAGGGATGACCTATACCTAGACTACTCCTAACTAGTCGATTACCCGGGGAGGTTGTTGCTTGAATCCGACCACAAGCTAATCGGCCAGGTAGGGGCAAAATATGGTGAGAGGTATCTGTGCGTAAGCAATGAGCCTTAATTACGCCAAACCACGGTATCTTCGAGGCGTAACCTCTTAATCCCCAACCTTAGATACCGATTTCACAAGAGTAAGATTCAAAATAAGTTCCACCCTCGGTCAATCACTTAATGAGTCCAAAATGTCCCTAGGATCCAACGTCTATCAATTTTTATTAGGGCTTGGGTTGTGTGAGTGGGGAGGTGATTTTTGGCTAAGGAAGGGTGATAAAATTCCCACCTTATCTTGTATTGGTTATGCCCTTAAATTTAATTCGTGCAAGTGTGCAATATAGGCAATAATAACCAAAAAGTGAGTAAATTACCCACGTGTTTGTCCTATGCTATATGCGATGCCATATGTATACCTCAGTCCAGATCACAACAACAGAACAAACTACAGTATATTGGAATTGAAATTGACATGTGCCTAAATGCAAATGTCTAAACCGTCTTAAAAGTGTCCAAATACCGTATTTTAATTCTTTAATTTATTACAATGTGTAGGCAATCAAAGTAGAAAATTGGCAGCAGAATATATCAATATATAAAACTTGCAAGAATCCTGCAAAAGATGAAGTCCAAATGCCAAACAAATGTCGCGTTTGTGTTGTTTTTCTTGGGTTTTCGCGGCACATTTATGGAAGCAGGGTCCCTGCTTTCTAGAGTAGGGACATGCAAGCAGTTCTTCAATGTTCAATTTCTGCAAAAAATAACCTGCACACCAAAACAGAGAAGATAATGTTAACAAAAACGTGAAATCAAAACCATTCCCTTCCCCGGCAACGGCGCCAAAAATTTTATCAGGGCGGAATGAGCACTTGAAAATGAGTGTATTATGAAATTAGTGAAAATGTATATGTGCTAATATTCCCTCGATACTTCCGTTATAGCATTGGCTCAACGGGTCGAATCCAGGGACGGGAGGCGATAGAAGCATTAACAGTTTTTATTAACATTGGTTGTTAACAAGTTCTTCTTTATAAAAGAATGAGAAAAGGAAAAGAAAAGAAAATAAAATTCAAAAGTGATCGGTGAAGAAGGCGATAAAACGGCAATGTGAAAATAAAAGAGTAGTGATTTTGAAAACAAAAAGAAGGTGAAACAAAGGTGAACTAAGAAGTTGGTAAAAACAACAATGGGAAAATGATAAAAGAGTTTTGATATTGATTTTTAAAACAGGATAAAAGAAAACTCATGGCTACTAGCTACTAATTGCTCCACTAACCATGGCAACCTCTTAGCGATAGTTGCCTCACATAGATCCACTAATCCTTGGCTTCAAGAGACGATACAGAGTATGACCCATGAGATTGTTCTTCTACATTCAAAAAATACATCCATACCACATAACAAGTTGAAAGCTACTATTAAATCATCAAAACCGGTTAGAGGTGAGCATGAAATAAAGAAGACATTGCAAGTTAGCAAGTTAGTGAGTTAGGTGTTAGAAAAGTTAGAATGTTAGAATCCATCATCATGAGCCATCAATGACTCTTGCAAGAGCAAGGCCTTGCATAGACTATTAGATTCATGTGGATTATCAAGTAAGTGGTTAGATGGTTAGTGGTTATTAGTTAGATTGCCATGAGAAGAAGAAATTAGCTAAGCATCATGTAGAAGATGTAGAAGATTACAATGGAGAAGAAAGGAGACACCTTTACATAGATTGTCACCATCTATTGCATCAATCTCTCTCTTTCTCTCTCTGAATCTCTCTGCCCTAATACATGATCTAACAAGAAAAGAAAACACAAAATAAAAGAAGAAGAACACCTACACTGCCCCATACTAAAAGATAGAAAACCTAGCCTAAAAACAAAATCTCATTCCATTCTGGGCCTCTGCAGGGGTATATATAGGTGAAAGAAGCATCTGGAAGGCAAGACGGGGCACGCGTCGAAGATCGACGCATGACCCCACCAAATTACCGCAGAAATGCGGCAATACCAGGACTTAGGTTTTTGGTTTTTGGCGAGTGATTCCTGTCACTTCTAGGACCTTCTTGGTATACTCCTTTTCGGGTATTTTCATCCGTATATTCGTTTGACGTGCGCAAGGGTCTAGGTTCATAGAAGATCTCTTGCTTGGCCTCCAAGAATTACGGATTTAATACCCGAAAATGGGTTTAATTAAGCTCTTATTACCCATTTTCCCTCCTTGTCTTGATTATCTGCAAGAGAGACCAAAACACAATTTAGACCGATATTTTATTCATATATCGGTGGGAAAATGCGATATAATAATGCAGAATGTAGACTAATCACTAGTTACCTATTCACCTCCTCTAGGTGATTTCAAAAATAAGCTTCAAGAGCTTAGTATAAAAGACTTAGTAGTTTTCTTTTTGAAAATGATTTTTTAACGAAAAAGTAGATACCACCTTGTTTACAAAGCATGCTGATAATGATATCTTGATAGTGCAAATATATGTTGATAATTTTTGGATCTACTAATGAAAAACTTTGTAAAAATTTTGAATCATGCATGAAGGAAGAGTTTGAAACGAATATGATTGGAGAGATCAACTATTTACTTGGGCTCCAAATCAAGTAAAAGAGCGATGAAATCTTCGTTAATCAAACCAAGTATACAAGAAAACTTATCAAGAAATTTAGGCTAGAAGATGAGAAGATTAGCAAAAATCCTATGGCCAACACAACCACGCTTGATAAGGATGAACAAGGTTAAAAAACATTGACATTAAACTCTATGTAACATGATTGGTATTTTGCTTTTATTGATGACAAGTAGGTCGGATATTATGTTTAGTATTTGTTTGTGTGATAGATTTTAATCTTGTCCTAAGAGTTTTATTTGATTACGGTAAAATGCATTACTAAACATCTTAAGGGTTCTACTGGAATGGGCTTGTGGTATCTGGAGATCGGACAATTTTCTATGATGAGTTATTCGGATGCAGGCTATGTTGGTTGTATAGTGGATATGAAGAGCACTAATTGAACTTGTCAATTTATAGAAAAATGCCTTATTCATGGTGCTTCAAGAAACAAAATTTCGTGGCCCTCTCAACCGTTGAGGCAAAGTATGTTGCGAATGGGGCTTATTTTGCATAAGTCTTTTGGATAAAACATACTCTCCTTGATTATGTTTTACATTATGAGCATATTAAAATATTTTGTGACGATACCAGTACTATTCTTATGATCAATAATGCAAATCAACATAGTAATGTTGGCTCAAGGATATAATCACTAGTTTTATTTTGATGATTACAAAACTCATTTAATTTTGAGGTACTAATCAATTAAGTTTTATAAGCTCATAGGGTTCAAGAGAATGTATTGTGTTTCATTATTCCTCAAAAGGAAGGTTTTGAAGTGATCGAGTTGATTCAAGAATTGGATTCAAGCTTGGACGATCAAAGTGTGAATTTTGGAGAAACCTCTTAATGAAGACTTGAAGATAGAGTAACCTAAGTAAGAACCCAGAATGTTTAAATTTGTGATTGAATTGATGCTCAAGAAGTAATACATATAAGATTTCTATGCCTAGTTTTTGGTTTGAACATGTTTTACAAAATATTTATTGATACATGTCAAATATTTTCGTAAATTTTTATACCCACTTGTGTACATGTACTTCAAAGCCTATATTTTATCAAAACTATTTTTATACATATATAAATTGTTTTAAAAATAAATTCTATTTTAGAAACTAGATTTAATATGGTTTTTGGGGTAGGTCGGTCGACCAACCGGTTGATCGCCCGCCCTATGTGCAAAGTAAATGCACTATGGCCAGTCGACTGAGTGGTTAACTATTTGTGCACAGTCTGCTTTGTTGGCCCAGAGGCCTTCCTCTCTAGTTTTGATGATGATTAACTCATGTAGTTATGTTTACTAATAATCTTGTGATTTTAGTTTCAGATCATGTAACAAGATATTAGTTGGTGATTGCTTCAAAAAGAGGAGTTTGGAAGCTTTCACATGGTGATTCCAGGGCCCGAGCATCAAGATCATACATAGCCTAGCTCGTGGATCACGTTTTGGATCGAGTCGACTTGAAGATGAAGATCGTCAAGAAGACTTAGGTATCCTAGTTTAGTTTAGTGTGTTTTAGATCCATTTGTAAAGCTTAGAATAGTTGATATGCTCAAGTGCACAACACACACAAGTTTTATGTTTTGGATTTGGCTTTTCATGAATAGATTGATCAAAACAAGTTTACTTGGTTTTTATGTATATTAGATGTGTTCGATATACATACATGCTTCATATCTTAAACAAACTTACTTTGATATGTCTATTAATGAGTTTTAAGAAAAATCAGATTTCCTATTGAAAAATCCAAGTTTGATAAAATACAAGTTTTGGTTTTTGATAAAAATGATAAGACACAAAAATAGTTCAAATTGCTTGATATTTGAGTTGAAATTTTTATCACATGTTTATATATCAATGCAAAATGATAAAACTATTTTTGGGGATTTTTAGAAGTTTTTAAAAGAATTTTAGAAATATTTTAACATGTTTTTCTGACCGAGTTTCTGACCCAGAATTGGCTGACAGGCCAGGTCGGCCGACCGCACGGTCGACCGCACCAAGGGCCGGTCGACCGACCGGTCGACCGGACCAGAGAGCTCTGCTCTCTGTATCTGGGCGGTTGACCGGGCGGTCGACCGGATTGCTCCAACGGTCATATTTTTGACCGTTGGCGGTCGACCGGCCGGTCGACCGCAAGCCTGTCAGGCTGACAGATCAGCCTAACGGCTAGTTTTGTTTTGGGGCTATAAATACCCCATTGCTTGGTGTTTTTAACCAAGATTTTCAAGAGCAAAAATTCCTACTTTTCTGAAGTGTTTTTAAAGTTTTAAAAAGTGTTTTAGAGCTTCAAAGATTTCATCTTTATTGTTTTTCAAGGGTTTTGGAAAATCAAAGAAAACTAGGTTTTTGGGATATTGTTTGAATTTTTATTTCTATCATCTACAAGAGATTTCCCAAGTAGTTTTCTTTGTTATTTGCTTTCCAAAATCATCTTGATATCCACTTGAGCTATATCCACTATCCTAATCTATTAGGATCTTTTATTTTATGGAAAGAGATTTTTTGAGGTTGATTGAGCCTCCAAGTTGTACACCCTTGCTTTTGTTGTATCCCTCTTTGGTAGAGGTTGATCGGGTGATTGGTTTGCTCCCTCTTTGGTAGAGGTTGAGGCTTGTGGTTTGCTCCCTCTAGTGAGAGGTGGAGATTGGTTGTAACCCTCTTCGGTAGAGGTGTTGTGGTTGTTTGGCTATGGGCCTACCCCTCGGTTGTGAGGCGGTGTTTGAGAGAGGAGTTTGGTACTCCTTGTTGTAAAAATCCTTCTCGTGAAGGTTCCCTCGGTGGGAGTCCTCGGTGGACAAGATAGTAGATTAGAAATCCTTCTCGGTGAAGGCGGGGACGTAGAGCTAGGGGCTCGAACCTCGGAACATATCTGTGTTTGCGTTTGATCCATTGTCTCTCTAACTCTCTCTCTTTTATTTGTGCAAAGCATCATTCATTCATTCATATCTTATTGCTTGCATTTGTGCCTTGCATTATTTCATATTGTTCATCTTTATATGCTTGGCGTTCTTGTGTGTGTGCCTCACTTGTACTTAACCACAAGAGCTTCATATAGCACCTCAACCCTTATCTAAGGGAATCAAGAGGAGTTAGTCCAGAGCCCTTCACGGGGAATTCGGCTACACTTGTTGGTTGTGTTAAGTGTGATTGCAAAATTATTTTTAGCTTCCGCATTTAGTTTCTAGATTAGCATTATCACCTATTCACCCCCCCTCTTGGTGATTTACAATTGGTATCAGAGCCTACGCTCCTGATACTTAGGCTTAACATCCTAGGAGTAAGATCCTTGTTTGCTAATCTATCATTTGCATTTGCTTGTTTGCACACATATAGCTTGGACCCATGGACTTCATGACCCCACCTATGTTTGACCCTTCCAACATCATTGTTTGGAAGACTAGGATGTCCGTTTATTTACTAACCCTAGGATATAAGGTTCACCTTGCCATTACCAAGGAATCCTTCCTTAGTGATAGGAAGCATATAGGGGCCAATGCACAAGCCCTTGAGGCCAATAGAAGCACGCTACCTAAAGATTATCTTATGCATGTTATGCATGTTTCTAATCTTGATTCCGCCTTTGCAGTGTGGAATAAGTTGACAAGCACCACGACCTCCGAGCTTCAAATGCCAATCCAACAAAAAGAGGAATCTAGTGGAGATGAATCCGAGCCACAACAATGCTATACGGTCCAAGGGAATGACTCCCTTGAGGTACACTCGGAAACCCACTTAGATGATAATGATGATGCTAGTTCTTCAAATGATTATGTTGATGCCCATGCTTTGAATGAAGAACTATCTATTGTGTGTGAAAAATTATTTGAAAAATATAAGATTTTGAAAAGAAAAGTCTAGAAATTGAAAAAGAAAATAAAAGTTTGCATTCTAGACTTGACAAGGTTTTGCAAGAGAAGGTTGAGGTCTATAATGAAAGGGATTCATTAAGATCTCAACTTGACCTTGCTCTAAAGGAAAATAATTTTTTGAAAAATAAAAATATTGTGAAGCAATTTTGAAGAAAAATGAAAACTTGTCTTCAAAAATTGTTTTTGTTTTAAAAGAGAATGTTGCTTTGAAAAATAAAATAATTTCTATTTCAAATGATTTAAATGGTTGTTTAAAGAAAAATAAGTTTTTGAAAAATAAGATTGATGCACATGTTTGCCATGCTAGGGTAGTATCTCACACTTCACCTATTGCATGTTCCACTTTATCTTCAAGTGTTAAAAATGATATAAATGCTTTGAAGAAGAGTGTTGATTGTTTGGGCTCCACTTTGAGCCATGTGTTGTGGGCCATACACGTTTGGAATCTTTGTTGCGAAAGAAACAAGTTCCATTTTTTCATGCACACCATCCACGGCATACACATGCTTCTCACGGACACCACCACACATTGTATGCTCATGTGTACACTTGTACACATTGTGGACGTAAGGGCCACCTTGCTAAATTTTGTTATGATAGAATACATGTTTCAAATTTAGCAGGGTTAGGAATGATACTAACCCCTATGGACCCAAAAAGTTGTGGGTACCAAAGACCACCCCTCTTGTTTATGATGTAGGTGTGGGCTCTCACATGACGTGAGAGTAGTGGCACCTTGGAGTGGATGCGTTCCGAGCCTAAAGATTACCATTTGGATGCATCACTTTCAAGGGAAGGTTTGGTGGGAAGACCACCATGTTTTGGAGACAAGGAGAGTTGCTTCTTCGGTTTTGGTGACAATCCTTTACTCCCGTTTATTTACATGCTTTTCATGTTCATTGTTTATAGCATGTTTTATTGTTTATAGATTATTATGATAATGCCATGTTTATTAGATCCTTGACATGCATGTATAGCCCTCTGAGACACCCGTGTTTAATATGGATCATATTTTAGTGTTCTCACTTTTGTTTAGCTATCATGTCTATCATAGGTTTAATAACATGTGGATTTACATAATAATCATGTTTATGATTTTCATGTTGATTTATATCCCGTCTTATACTTCATGATTTGAATATATGTTTAAATGTTAGTTTTCATTAAGACTAGGATTTATACTTGTGCATATAGTGGGTCACAAATAAATCTATATATGTTTGTGCTTGATTGCTTATTTGTTCCCATTAGTTGTGCTAGTATAATCTAGTTTTGATGATTCATGCATTTTAAACTTGTATTCCCATTTTTGGATTTGTTTCATGTTTTTGTGTTTATATTTAACTTCATGTATATGTCCATTTTATCTAAATTATTGTTTATACATACATCCTTTTGAGCCACGTGCCTTCATGCATATATCTTTGTGGACTCGTTGTGTTTGGATATGTATGTATACTTTAGTTTGTATAAGACATACATATGCCTTGAAGATTAAATAAGTTTTGATGATTTTCTTGTTTCAAGGAATATTGAGCTTATTGTCCATATTTCATGATTATGATCTTCACATCTTATTTGTACACTCACATTTATTGTTTACTCATGTGTTTTTTTTTCATGAGTCATATTTATGCTTAATTGGCTTAGAGTGTTGATTATCATGTGGATTTCATGTTTCATGAAAAATAATTTTGTTTTGTTCCTTGCTTGAAGGATTTCGTACTAGTTTACAAAATTTTTTTCATATAACTAGTTACGGTATTCTTCATTATGCTAGAGTTTTTTCAAACATACTTTAATTTTCAAACCTATTTTTGAAAACCCCTACCATCCACGGGCGGATGGATGGGCGACCATGCTTATGTATGCTCTATATTGAAAGAATCCAATGATACATGTGCATAAGTTGGGTGGTAGTTATATGATGTATACACTTAATCATTATTGTTGTTTCAATTAGTATCAATTTTGACCTTTCTTGTATACTCATATATGTTTGTATGTATGTATGCTTTCACTTCAAATAGTATCAATTTCGATTGGTATCTAAACTTTCATACATATATATATGTTTGTGTTTATGCTACGATTAAGTTTCAATTTTGTTTCAATTGATTCAATTTACAATTCAATTTTCAATTGGTATCTTATTTCAAGCCTACGCATTGTTTTGTTGGTATTTCATAAAGGGGAGAAAATTCGATTTTCATATTTCAATTGGTATTTGTATCTCCACTCCCTTACTTTATGATAGAATATAAAAATTTAAATTGATATCATATACTTAAAAAGAAAAATACTCTTTTTGATATCAAGATATTTATTTGAATGTTTTAAAATTGGTATCTCAAAATTTTGTTTAAAGATAAATACAAAAGTTTTGATTTGTATTTCCTATATGCAAGGAGAGCTTAGCATCTCTTCTACATATAGATTCATGATGAGTGTATCTTGTATTGAAGAGCTTGACAATCTCTTCTTTATGTGGTACACGTGTATAGGGGGAGCTTCACATCTCCTCTTATGTATTACATAGTGTACGTTATGTGAATTAGGGCTTGTCATCCCTCCTTCATGTAATGTATCTATGTAGGGAAGCTTCACATCTTCCTCTTCATGAATGTATATCGCATATACCATTTATGTTTACTTTCAATTGGTATCAAGATACTACTCTGACATATTTTTTGATATCTTAATTGATTGTCACCCCTATTTGGTTTTGTTTTGTTTTTAGACAAAAAGGGGAGAACATTGTCTTTATTTACCCTTATTGATGATTGTTTCTTTGTATTAAAAAGGGGAGAAGATTTTGTTTTGTTTGGTTTTTACCCCTTTATTGATGATTGACAAAAAGGGGGAGAAAGATTTTGAGTTTGATCAAGTTTTATATATGCATATTTATGTTTTGCATATATTAAGTTTAATTTAGTTTAATTTTAATTGGTATCTAGAGCATGTTGTGTTTTTGAACATTTCATTGGGTATCTAGAGCCTTTTATTGTTTTTGCATTGTCATTCATTGCATATTTATTGTTTATTTGTTTTATGCATGAGTTAAGGGGGAGCTTCTTTGAAGCTTAACTTTAATCCATGCATATATAACTCCATGAGTTTTGTCATCATCAAAAAGGGGGAGATTGTTGGCCCGGAGGCCTTCCTCTCTAGTTTTGATGATGATTAACTCATGTAGTTATGTTTACTAATAATCTTGTGATTTTAGTTTCAGATCATGTAACAAGATATTAGTTGGTGATTGCTTCAAAAAGAGGAGTTTGGAAGCTTTCACATGGTGATTCCAGGGCCCGAGCATCAAGATCATACATAGCCTAGCTCGTGGATCACGTTTTGATCGAGTCGACTTGAAGATGAAGATCGTCAAGAAGACTTAGGTATCCTAGTTTAGTTTAGTGTGTTTTAGATCCATTTGTAAAGCTTAGAATAGTTGATATGCTCAAGTGCACAACACACACAAGTTTTATGTTTTGGATTTGGTTTTTCATGAATAGATTGATCAAACAAGTTTACTTGGTTTTTATGTATATTAGATGTGTTCGATATACATACATGCTTCATATCTTAAACAAACTTACTTTGATATGTCTATTCATGAGTTTTAAGAAAAATCAGATTTCCTATTGAAAAATCCAAGTTTGATAAAATACAAGTTTTGGTTTTTGATAAAAATGATAAGACACAAAAATAGTTCAAATTGCTTGATATTTGAGTTGAAATTTTTATCACATGTTTATATATCAATGCAAAATGATAAAACTATTTTTGGGGATTTTTATAAGTTTTTAAAAGAATTTTTAGAAATATTTTAACATGTTTTTCTAACCCAGTTTCTGACCCAGAATTGGCTGACAGGCTAGGTCGGCCGACCGCACGGTCGACCGCACCAAGGGCCGGTCGACCGTACGGTCGACCGACATGCACAGAGCTGTACACGTCGGGCAGCTCAGTGGGCCGGCCCACCGACCGGTAGACCGGACCAGAGAGCTCTGCTCTCTGTATCTGGGCGGTCGACCGGATTGCTCCAACGGTCATATTTTTGACCGTTGGCGGTCGACCGCCGGTCGACCGCAAGCCTGTCAGGCAGATAGATCAGCCTAACGGCTAGTTTTGTTTTGGGGCTATAAATACCCCATTGCTTGGTGTTTTTAACCAAGATTTTCAAGAGCAAAAATTCCTACTTTTCTGAAGTGTTTTTAAAGTTTTAAAAAGTATTTTAGAGCTTCAAAGATTTCATCTTTATTGTTTTTTAAGGGTTTTGGAAAATCAAAGAAAACTAGATTTTTGGGATATTGTTTGGATTTTCATTTCTATCATCTACAAGAGATTTCCCAAGTAGTTTTTCTTTGTTATTTGCTTTCCAAAAACACCTTGATATCCACTTGAGCTATATCATCTATCTTAATCTATTAAGATCTTTTGTTTTGTGGAAAGAGATTGTTTGAGGTTGATTGAGCCTCCAATTTGTACACCCTTGCTTTTGTTGTATCCCTCTTTGGTAGAGGTTGATCGGGTGATTGGTTTGCTCCCTCTTTGGTAGAGGTTGAGGCTTGTGGTTTGCTCCCTCTAGTGAGAGGTGGAGATTGGTTGTAACCCTCTTCGGTAGAGGTGTTGTGGTTGTTTGGCTACGGGCCTACCCCTCGGTTGTGAGGCGGTGTTTGAGAGAGGAGTTTGGTACTCCCTTGTTGTAAAAATCCTTCTCGGTGAAGGTTCCCTCGGTGGGAGTCCTCGGTGGACAAGATAGTGGATTAGAAATTCTTCTCGGTGAAGGCGGGGACGTAGTGCTAGGGGCTCGAACCTTGGAACATATCTTTGTGTTTGCTTTGATCCATTGTCTATCTAACTCTCTCTCTTTTATTTGTGCAAAGCATCATTCATTCATTCATATCTTATTGCTTGCATTTGTGCCTTGCATTATTTCATATTGTTCATCTTTATATGCTTGGCTTGCTTGTGTGTGTGCCTCACTTGTACTTAACAACAAGAGCTTCATATAGCACCTCAACCCTTATCTAGGGGAATCAAGAGGAGTTAGTCCAGAGCCCTTCACGGGAAATTCGGCTACACTTGTTGGTTGTATTAAGTGTGATTGCAAAATTATTTTTAGCTTCCGCATTTAGTTTCTAGATTAGCATTATCACCTATTCACCCCCCCTCTAGGTGATTTACATGCTTGTGGACATTTGCCGGTCGACCGACCAGTCGACCGCCAAACTATAGCTGCCCTCTATTTGGCACTTTGGTCTATTGACCGGTTGACCGGGCCATTTGTCAAGACTTTCTGTTTGTTTCGGTCGACCGACTGGTCGACCGACAACCAATGGGTAGTTTTTGAAGTAGCCTACCAGTCGACCGGTGATAAGTTATCTCGCTACATTAATGACTATTTTTTGAATTTGTTTTGATTTCTTACTTTTTCAATAGGTATTTTTGCCTTTTTGGGTTTTAATTACTTGGATTAAGCCCAAATTTTACGTCTAATGATATCTGTCTATTGTACATATATATGGGTTATTGTAGAAGATGAGAAAAGAAGTTTTGATACAAGTTTTTAAAATCAAAGTTTTTAAAGAAAATTCATGTTTTTGCTTTCAAGTTTCAAGTTTCAAGAGCTCTCAATTTCAAATCAATTTCTGCGAGTTTTCAGCTCTCAAGTTCAACTTTCTCAACTGAATTTTCTTTCGCTCAAAATTCTTGAGCTTCATTTCTCCACTCAAAACTCTAAAAAGTTTTAAAGAAAGAGTTAGTAATATTTTGTGGTCATCTAGTTCTTGTAAAACTTTATTGGTTTAGTGCTATCTCTTGTGTAGAGGATTGAAAGTTGCATTTGTGTACTCGGTGTCTTGTATAGACCTTATAGTTGTGTACTTTTGTGGAAAACCTTGGTGAATAGTAGAAATCCTTCAAGCGGTGAAGGTGGGGACGTAGAATCATATTGTATTTGTGTTATTATATTGTTCTATATCTATTGCTTATTTGTCTATCCTCATATATGCAAGAAGGCAATTGTTCACCTCAACTCTTATATAAAGGAATTAAGAAGAGAAGTTTTAGTGTCCTTAATTGGGAATCCAACTTCACTTTTTACCTTGAGTTGACCGTTTGGATTGTTGCTTAAATTGCTGTTTTTCATATTTGATTAGCATTATCACCTATTCACTCCCGCTAGATGATTTGCAATTCGTATCAGAGCCTTGGACTCTACTTTTTAGTTTAACCACCTAAAAGAGATCCTTATTGAAAGTACACCTAGAGGGGGGTGAATAGGTGTACGGCTAATCTAAGACAAAGAATGCGGAATTTAAAAACTAATTACAATACACTTAGTGTAACCAAAGAGTGCAGCTGAATTCCAGGTGCAGGGCTCTGGACTAACTCCTCTGAATTCCTTTAAATAAGAGTTGAGGTTCTATATAAAGCTCTCTTGGTTGAACACAAGTATGGGCACACACAATCAACACAAGCATATATATGGTATGACAATATGATGCAATGCACAAAGTAAGAGAGAGAGTTAGAGAAAGCGGATCAAACGCAAACAACGAAATATGTTTCGAGGTTCGAGCATACAGCTCTACGTCCCCGCCTTCACACAGAAGGATTTCCACTAACTCGTCCACACAGGACTTCCTACACAGGGAACCTCCACTGAGGATTTGGGTAAATACAACTGGGAGTATACAGCTCCTCTCTCAACCAATACAACCTCTCACTAGAGGCAAGGCACAACTCAAATCACCTCTACACTTAGAGGGATAGGCACTTAGCCAAACAAACAACAATCACCTCACACTTGAGGGATTCCAACACAATCTCCACCTCTCACTAGAGGGAGCCAAACACCACTTCCACTATCACCTCACACTTGAGGGATATCAACACAATCACCTCTCACTAGAGGGATATCACAAAGATGGAAGGTTTACAACTTGGTGGTCTAACAACCACAAACCAAATCTTTTCTCACTAAACAATGATCCTATAGATAGGATAGATAAATAAGCTTAAGTGTGAGAAAACAAGGTATTTGGAAATCAAATAACAAATAAAAAATACTAGAAAAATCAATTAGAATTTGATAGAAATGAAGAACAAAACAAATATCCCAAATCTCTATTTTTCTTTGATTTTTCCAACCCTTGAAAACAAATAAAGATGAATCCTTTTGGCTTAAAAACTCTTTGAAAACTTGTGTTATAACACTTGTAAAGATGAAAATTTTGCTCTTGAATATTCTTATTAAAAATCAACTCAAAATGGGGTATTTATAACCCATTTGAAAATCTGCCCGTTGGCAGCTGAAAAGGTCAAATTGCCCTTCCGGTCGACCGGCTAACGGTCAAATTTTTGACCGTTGCGCCTGCCAGTCGACCACCCGGTCGACCGGGACTGGATCCAGAGAGCAACGACTCTCTGGCCGGTAGACCGCGACCGAGGTGATGCAGAGAGCAGAGCTCTCTGCCAGTCGACCGGGTCGGTCGACCGGGGCCATTTCCAAAGAGCAGAGGCTCTCTGGCGGTCGACCGTCCCGGTCGACCGGTCCATCAGCCTGGCTGCGTGCACGTTCTGTGCACGTCGGTCGATCGGCCCGGTCGACCACCCACTGCTACGGTCAACCAGCCCGGTCGACCGGCAGTCAGCCAGTCCAGCTTAAACAGGTCTGAAAAACTTGGATTTTTATCTTTAATTAAATCCCATAAAATCACATAAATTCTACAAAAATCAGTTCATGTTATATCTTTGAAATACAAACACGTTTGAGTAAAAATCAAATCATGTTGCAAACATTTTGAACCATTTTTGTGACTTGAAAAATTTGCTTTAAACCAAAAACTGTATTTTCCAAAAATAAAAATTTTCTAATGGAAAACCGTTTTCTCCAAAACTCATGTAAATACAAAAACATGATATTTAAACAACTTTGAAGCATATTGTATATGGATAGAATCCAATATACATTAAAGATATTATATCTATGTTTTTGACATTAAATCAAAAAATAGGTTTTGTCTAAATACAAAACTCCAAACACATAAATAGTGTATAAAAATAAGTTTTTCTAAATAGATAAGCATTGATGTATATAGATCAAATCTAATATACATTAAACCATGTAAACTTGTTTTGATTTTATCTATTCATGAAAACCAAGATCGGTTAAACCAAAACCAAGATCAAAACATGAAATGTGTGTGTGTTGTGAACTTGAGTACATCAATACTATCTACCTTTAACACAAGATCTAAACAATCTTAAACTAAACAAACCGAAGTCTTCTTGTAGAGCGCCGTCTCCAAGTTGACTCGATCCAAACGTGATCCACCGAGCTTGACTCCATCCGAGTGCTAGATGTGAACTTGACGCTCGAGCTCTTGAATCACCATGTGAAAGCTCCAAAAATACCTTTGTTGAAGCTAATCACCTACTAATATCTTGATCAAATATCTGAAACTAAATATTACAAGATTATTAGTAAATTATAACTACATGAGTTAATCATCAACAAAACTAGAGTGGAAGTCTCTGGGCCAACAATCTCCCCCTTTTGATGATGACAAGACTCATGGAGTTATATATGCATGGATTAAAGTTAAGCTTCAAAGAAGCTCCCCTTTAACTCATGCATAGCAATAAATAATAATATATGCAATGAATACTATAAAAGTTAAACATGCTCTTGATACCAAATTTAAAATAAACAAGTTCTTAAAAAAAATGTTACTCTTTATACCAATAAAAATTCTTAAAAATGTAGCTCTTGATACCAATAAAACAAAAACTTCAATAAGAACTCTTGATACCAAAAAAACAATATCAAAATATGCTCTTGATACTAATAAAAATAACAAAACAACATGCTCCTGATATCAATATTAACAAAACACAAAACAAATGCTTTTGATATACTAATGATAAACTTAAACAATTATGCATACATAAACATGCATATATACTAAAATACTTCTCCCCCTTTTTGTCAATCATCAACAAAGGGGTTAAAGTAAACAAAAACAATGTTCTCCCCCTTTTTGTCCGAAACAAAAATCAACAAAGGGTTACAAACATAAAACAATGAAAGATACCAATTGAAAGTAAGCAAAAAACATATCAATTGAAAGATATATCAATTTAGCATGAAGGTATACAAAGAAACATCATGATATCAAATTATGATACCATTTGAAAATAAACAAAACATATTGAATAAACCAACAAAATTTTGATATCAATTGAAAGATATAAATATATATATAGGAAATCTTGATACCAAATAAAAAAATTAGTACCAATTGAAAATATTTTACACTTTTGATACCAATTTGAAAAACATAACCAAACTTTTTGGTTAAACCCTAAACACATTTTGCAATAAAGATACCAAATCGAGAATAATGTCAATTTAATATTATTGATACCAATATTGAAAATGAAACATATATCTAATTGAAAATAATTTTCATTAGGAGCGTAGGATACCAATTTAAACAAAAGAAATCATTTTTCAACATAAATAGTGGGAGTAAAAATACCAATTGCAAACAAAACGAATTGAAAGGTAAAATATGAATTTTCTCCCTCTTTATGAAATACCAATGAAAACGATACATAAGCTTATATAGGATACCAATTTAAAATAATTGTCATTAAGGATAAAATCAAGCTTAGCATAACATGATTTGTGCTTTAAGATATAAAGATATAATAAGTACAATCAAAACATATATATATGTATGAAAAGTTAAATACCAATTGAAATTAATACTATTTGAAGTTTAAACAAACATATATAAAATATATATGAGTATACAAAAAGAATGTCAATAGTGATACCAATTGAAAAGATACAATAATACGAATAGAAAGTATAATGAGAATCAAGTGTATAACTCATATTCCCTATGCACATGTTTAAATAGATTTTCAATATGAGTATACAATGCATAGGCGCCCAACCAACCGCCCTTTGATGGGTAGGGTTTTCAAAAATAAGTTTGAAAGTAATATAACACGTTTGAAAACTCTACCATATGAAGAATACTGCAACTAGTTTAATAATAAACTTGTAAACTAGTATGAAATCCTTCAAGTAAGGAATAAAACAAAAATATATTTCATGAAAAACATGTAAGTCACGCGACCATCAACACTCAAAATCTATAAGGCACATATCAAACTCATGAAAACAAAATTATGAGAAAAACATTAAGTAAAGTGAGTGTATAAGAGTTATGTGAAACACATCATCATGAAAAGAAGCAATCAAGTTCAATGTGAAATTCCTTAAAACATGAAAAATATCAAAACTAGAATCCTTCAAGGTATATGTATGTTTTGTACAAACTAAAGTATACATACATATCCAAACATAACGAGTCCACAAAAGTATATGCATGAAGGCAAGTGGCTCAAGGATGTATATGTATAGCTAATAGTATAGGCAAAATAGACATATACATGAAGTTTAAACATAAACATGAAAAACATGTACAAAATGTGGAATACAAGTTAAATATATAAATCATCAAAACTAGGCTATACTAGTACATCTAATGGGTACAAATGAGCATTCAAGCACAAACATATAATAATCTATTTGTGGCTCACTAGTTGTACAAGTATATACCTAAGTTTTAATGAAACCTAACATCTAAACATGTAATCAAAACATGAAGCATAGAAATAAAAACAAAACTTATATGACCATTATGGTAAATGCACATGTGTTAGAGCTAGGACATACACATTAGTTAAACTAAAGTGAGAACACTAAATATAAATCCATATATACATGGGTGTCTCAATTACTAATCATGCATATCACAAGTCTAATAATCATGACATTTAACATACTATCTGAAACAAGACATTCTAAAAATCAACAATATGAAAAGCATGTAAACATAAAAGAGGAGTAAGAAATCATTACTAAAAACTAATAGGGCACATCTCCATAACTCCAAACCAAGGTGGTCCTCCCACCAAACACCCCTTAAAAGTGATGCATCCAAATTTGTCCTCTTTAAGCTCGGAACGCATCCACCTTAAGGCACCACCACTCTCACGTCATGTGGAGAGCCTACACCTATATCAAATAAAATAGGGGTGGTCTTTGGTACCCATACTCTTTTGGGTCTATGAGGGTTAGCTCCTTTCCTAACCCAAACAAATTTATTTTCTAAATTAGAATCATGTATCCTATCACAACAAAATTTAGCAAGGTGGCATTACGTCCACAATGTGTACAAGTGTACACATGAGCATACATAGTATTGTGTGCATGAACGTGGGAAGTATGTGTATGCCGTGGTTTGTGTGCATGCATAGATGGAACTTGTTTCTTTCGAAACATAGATTCCAAACGTGTATGGTTCATGGCACAATGGCTCAAAGTGGAGCCCAAATAATCAACACTCTTCTTAAGCATAGATACATCATTTTCAAATATAGAAAAGGTGCATGCAATAGGTAAGCTAGATGATGAAGCTACACTAGCATGACAAACATGTGAATCTAAATCATTTTTGAAAGAAATGTTTTTCTTAGAAGCCAAATCCAATTCCTTTGAAATAGAAACAATTTTCATTTTTAAAGCTTCATTTTCTTTTACAACAAAATCAAGTTTTGAAGTTAAGATCTCATTTTTCTTCAAAACATTTTCATAATAATTTTTATTTTTCAAAATCTTGTTTTCATTTAGGGCAAGTTCAAGTTGGGATTTAAGTGAGTCACGTTCACTTGAAATCTCATCCCTCTCTTGCAAAGCAAAATCAAGTTTTGAACACAAGTTTTTATTTTCTTCTTTTAAAGCAAAACTTTTCTTTTTTAAAAGATTATATTTTTCTAACAATTTTTAACAAACAATAGAGAGTTCTTCATTCAAAGCATTAGCATCAATATAATCATTACTAGAAGAACTAGCACTATCATCTAGTTTAGATTCTGAATATATCTCAACGGAGTCATTCCCTTGGATCATATAACAATGTTGCTCGGATTCTTCACTAGATTCATCCTTCATATTGGTTGGCGTTTGAAGCTTAGAGGAGGTCAACGTGTTCCACACTGCAAAGACAGAATCACAGTTAGAAACCAACATAAGATATTCTTTATTAAGCATGCTTCTAAGTGCCTCAAGGGCTAGTGCATTGGCCTCTATATGCTCGCTATCACCAAAATAGGATTTCTTGGTAGCAGCAAGGAAAACATGTGAGCCTAGGGTTTTTAGGTACATGGACATCCTAGCCTTCCAAACAACAATGTTGGAAGTATCAAACATAGGTGGGGTCATGAAGTCCATGAGTGTGTGTAAACAATATAAGTGTGCAAATGCAAATCTAGATTAGCTATCCAAGATATCACTCCTAGGTGGTTAAACCAAATGTCAGGAGCGTAGGCTCTGATACCATTTGAAAGTACACCTAGAGGGGGGTGAATAGGTGTACGGCTAATCTAAGACAAATAATGTGAAATTTAAAAACTAATTGCAACATACTTAGTGTAACCAAAGAGTGCAGCCGAATTCCTAGTAGAGGGCTCTGGACTAACTCCTCTGAATTCCTCTAAACAAGAGCTAAGGTGCTATGTAAAGCTCTCTTGGTTAAACACAAGTATGGGCACACACAATCCACACAAGCATGCATATGATATGGCAATATGATGCAACACATAAAGTAAGAGAGAGTTAGAGAAAGTAGATCAAATGCAAACACCGAGATATGTTTCGAGGCTCGAGCACACAACTCTACGTTCCCGCCTTCACACAGAAGGATTTCTACTAACTCATTCACAAAGGATTTCCCACACAGGGAACCTCCACTGAGGATTTGGGTAAATACAACTGGGAGTACACAACTCCTCTCTCAACCAATACAACCTCTCACTAGAGGCAAGGCACAACTCAGATCACCTCTACACTTAGAGGGATAGGCACTTAGCCAAACAAATAACAATCACCTTACACTTGAGGGATTCCAACACAATCACCACCTCTCTCTAGAGGGAGCCACTATCACCTCACACTTGAGGGATATCAACACAATCACCTCTCACTAGAGGAATATCACAAAGATGGAAGGTTTACAACTTGGTGGTCTAACAACCACAAGCCAAATCTTTTCTCACTAAACAATGATCCTATAGATAGGATAGATAAATAAGCCCAAGTGTGAGAAAACAAGGTGTTTGGAAATCAAATAACAAAGAAAAATACTTGGGAAATCAATTAGAATTTAATAGAAATGAAGAACAAAACAAATATTCCAAATCTCTATTTTTCTTTGATTTTTCCAACCCTTGAAAACAAATAAAGATGAATCCTTTTGGCTTAAAAACTCTTTTGAAAACTTGTGTTAAAACACTTGCAAAGATGAAAATTTTGTTCTTGAAAATTCTTATTAAAACCAACTCCAAATAGGGTATTTATAACCCATTTGAAAATCTGCCCATTGGCAGCTGAAAAGGGCCAAATTGCCCTTCCGGTCGACCAGCCAATGGTCAAAGTTTTGACCATTGCGCCTGCTGGTCGACCGCTCGGTCGACCGGGACTGGATCCAGAGAGTAATGGCTCTCTGGCCGGTCGTCCGGGCGGTCGATCGAGTTGATACAGAGAGCAGAGCTCTCTGTCGGTCGATCGGGTCGGTCGACCGAGGCCATTTCCAGAGAGCAGAGGCTCTCTGGCGGTCGACCGTCCCGGTCGACCGGCCCATCAGCCTGGTTGCAAGCACGTTCTGTGCACGTCGGTGATTAGAGTTCATTTATGCATCATTTTTTACCACCATGCTATGCTTTATCTGAATAAATATTGGATATTTATTGCTTTTTTCTCTCTTTTTCAGGTCTAATGTTTGATGGAGAAGAGGCCCAACAATTATGATTTTTTAAGGAATTAAAGAGTAATTTAAGAAGCCCACAAGAAGAAAGCCCAGATCTGAACAGACCCAAAGTGTATTCTCACTCTCTAGAAGATCCAGTTGAGAATACGAGGCACAATAGAAGGGCAGAAAAATCCGCTGGCGCAGCGGCCAAGATACGGCCGCGGATCCGCGGCAATCCTTTGGCCGTTGATCCAGATTTGGATCCAATGGCTGAAGTGGGATGGACTCATCTCATGAAGACTATAAATAGACTCCTAGGGCCTCTGTAATCGGGGAGGAGAAAAGAGCATTGTTTATAGGGAAATTGTTAGGGTTTCTCTAAGTTTGTTTTAGTCTCTTATGTAATTTTCTTTTTCTCCTTCTAGAATCCAGAAAAGAGAGAGTGAGAGTGAGCAATCTTTGTAATTGGAGACGGTGACAATGCAATACAAGGATCAAGCTTTAAATCTTCCAATCTTTTCCTGTTCAAGTGCACTATTTTCTTTAAGCTTTTACTTTCTTCTATTTTAATTTCTACAATGAACTGTTGCTTGTTCTTTATTTTCATGTCTAGCTAGTTCATTAACATGACTAACTAACTTTTAATTTTATTAACTACTAACTCTTGGGTGATTGCTAACTTATATGATTCATTGGATACTTTCTTCTTTTTAGTCTTGCAAATTACAAGTCTATCTTACCCCCATTGAAGATGAGTTGCTTTTTATTCTTTGCAAATGCTAAGCTCCCCCTCCATATGATTCATGTGAGCCTCACTTTGAGCCTTGTCTTTAGAACAAGTGCCTTGATGGAACATGAAGATGGAGCACTTCACTATGCTAATGACTACATTACAAGTTTCTTATTTCATGCTCGCTTTATTATAGCTTTGATGGACTAATGAGTCTTGCATGTTTTCTTAGCATCTTTAAAAGTGACTATCCTTGTTCCACTGTTGAAAATCTATTTAGGGAGCCAATGATTCAAGGAGGCAACTGGCCTAGCCTAGATGAGAAACACCTTCGACATGGGACAATACAAGGGCTTGGCAAAGCAAGACATACCATTGCCAATGAATCAATATGAGGCATGCATCACCCAACGAGAGTAGTAAGTTAGTAAATTAGAATGTTAGTTAGTCATGACTTGTCTTTATATCATTCTTAAAAAACCTCTCTTCTGAAAACTTTTTCTTTTCAAATATCTCCGTTTTCCTTCCATCTTTATTCTCGTTTCTTCCTTTCTTTTACAAAACCCCCAATGATTTTCCACTCACCTTCCACATTGTTTTTTTTTTCATTTCTGAAAATAAAGAAGAACCTTCATTTTTCTTCACGAAGATTTTAATATAAAGACCTTGAATGCTTCTATTGCTAACCCTCCCTGTGGATACGACCCGTCCTAGCGTATGCTACGAACGGTGATTCGGAAGGAGCAAAGTAAACCTGCATATACATTCAAAGTTCTTGATCATCGGTATACGGCAATCAACGGTTTACTCTAATGCCTTTTCTAATACAATTAATCCTTCCGAACAAAATTTTGGCGCCGTTGCCGGGGAGGGTAACGGTTTTTTATTGAATTTTTTGAACTGAAATGAATTTTTCTTCTCTGTTGCAAGTTACAGGTCAGGGAAAGTAGAAACAAAGGTTGCAGTAACATATAAGTGGTCTTGGGCCTCTGTTCTAGAAAGCAGAGACCAAGCACCCTCTGGATTGCCGCGTTTCCTCGGCTCTGGTCGCGGATCTGCGGCAAAAAGGAGTTCACTACTGACTGGTTTTTTGCAGGGCTGCTTGCTTTGCAAAATTATAGTTTTCTGCAAACTTTATTTCTTGTATGCCATCACCAGGAGGCTGCTAATAAACCAACAGTAAAACATTTGTTGAAAAAGGTCAAAAATTGATTAGACGTTTGCATTTTAGGCACGTGTCTTTTCAATTCATTAATTTTTCTGTTGAAGAGTGCTGGAGCAAGGTACGTTCACATTGCATTTAGAATAGGAGTCATCTCTTGGTTGATTTATATCGCTTTGAGTGAATCTTGTTTATCTTGTACACTTGCACAAAATTGATTTTAAGGGCAACACCCAATGACAAGATAAGGTGGGGATTTAATCACCCTTCCTTGCCCCAAAACCAGATTCCAAGCACTCACAATCACAAGCTTTTTAATAAAATTTGACAGACATTGGCCCCTAGGGACATCCGGACTCGTTAAGAGATCAGCTGAGATTGGAAATTGTTTTTGATTCACACTCCAGTCAAATCAGTAACTAAGGTTGGGGATTTAGGGGCGAAACCCCGAAGGCTGGTGGTTTGGCTTAATTAGGCCCGTCGCTTCTGCGCGGATACCTCCCACCAATCTTGCCCCCACCTGGCTGATTAGCTGTGGTCTGACTCAAGCAATAACCTTCTTCGGTTCATCGAACAGTTAGAAGTCGTCTAGGTCCAGATATCCTAGATAGCTTGTGATTGTTTTTCTTCCTTTTTCTTGTTTGTTATTTTCCTTTTTCGCTTGATTGCTTGGTGAACGTTGTCTGTGATTGTGCATGCAAGAGTGGTATCGGGACCCAATTTTAGCAAGACTTGTTAGGTCTTCTACACTTGCACAAACACCCTTTCCTAACACAATTCCAATCATGGCTAACAATACTTCTCTCCAAGACAAGTTCTACCCTATTCGCACTTCACTTCCTTCATGCATTCTTTTACCCGAAGCAACTGGGAACAATTTTGAGCTTAAACCACAATTCATAAATACAGTCCCAAGATTTCATGGCCTAGAATCTGAGGACGCATATTTTTTCATTCGTGAGTTTGAAGAAGTGTGCTTGATGATGAGAATTCCTCAACTGGGGGAAGACGCTGTTAGATTAAGGTTCATTCCCTTCGCACTTAAGGATATAGCCAAGAAGTGGCTATACAATCTGCCTGCCAGTTCTATCTCGACATAGGATGAATTTGTCAAAGTCTTTCTTAAGAAATTCTATCCCATTCATAAAACGGCCCTCATCAGAAAAAACATAATGCAGTTTAAGCAGGAATCAAGTGAACCATTCTAGAAGTATTTTGAACAGTTTAAAAATTTACTAGCCCAATGTCCTCATCACGGCATAGAGAAGTGGCGACAGTGCCAGATTCTCTATGACGGACTAGATTATCAAATTAAGACACTCCTCGAGACTATGTGTCAAGGGAAATTTTTAAAGAAAGGTAAGAATCAGGGTTGGGATCTCTTTGAAGCTTTAGCAGAAAAACCATTCAGTGAGAGTCTTGCCCTGAGAAACCAATCCCACCACTTCCAAAGCTGGTATGCATTCGATTGAATCCTCTATAGCTGCTGAGGTAAAGATAACTCAATTTATGAAAAGGCTAGAAATGCTCGAGGCTAGAGACCAAATTCTGTGAATCAGGTCAACCTACCACCTGTGATCAACCCGGGCTATACCTACTGCCGTGCTCTTAACCACCTATTTGAGGAGTGTCTCGTCTACCAAGCTCAAATGTACCCTGAGAATATGAATGCAACATACACCAGACCTAACTATAATCCATACTCCAAAACATACAACCCGGGATGGAGGAACCATCCTAATCTTTCTTGGAGTCAGTCTGGTCATGAGCAACTAAGACCATCATTTCCACACCAATATCCTGCTCAGTCTCATCAAGCTAGTTTCCAACAGAGTCCACCAAATTTCCAAACGAGCTTCCAACACAACTTCCAGCCTACATATCAGCAACAACAAACACAAAATCATCCTGATAAAAAATTGTCATATTTGGAAAGAATGATTGAAACCTTATCTAAAACCCAGGCCTCAATGATGAATACCCACAATCAGGCTATCAATAGGTTAGAGGTTCAGATAGGTCAACTGGCTAGCTCATTGAATGAAAGACAAAAGGGAACATTGCCAAGTCAGCTAGTGCCCAATCCTAAGAACCCCTTCCCTATTCATGAAGCCAAAGACATAGGTCCAAGTCAGTGTAATACTGTTCATATTTTGAGATCTGGAAAGCAGATAGACAACCAGGTTTCTAGTGATCCTGTTCCAAATAAATCAGTGTCAACATCTCCTGTTCCAGTACCACCAACTAAAAATGATCCATCTTCAAGTTCACAACCTTCAACCTCCAAATCGAATAATAAAGACAAAGCAGATGAGTAACCATACAAGCCTATTGTACCATTCCCTAATAGGCTAGCAAACCAAAAGACTAATGCTCAAATGGAGAAAATTAGAGAAATATTTAATTAGGTCCAGATTAATGTACCCCTTCTTGATGCCATACAACAAGTCCCCTCATATGTCAAGTTCTTGAAAGATATGTGCACTAAGAAAAGGAAAATAAATGTCCCAAAGAAGGTCTTCCTTGCTTCTAATATAAGTGAGTTGCTAACTGGGCCAATTCCTGTGAAATATAAAGACCCAGGGAGTCCAACTATTTCTTGTATTATAGGACAGACCACGATAAATAGGGCATTACTGGATCAAGGAGCCAGCATCAATCTTCTTCCTTTCTCTGTGTATCAGCAACTCTGGTTAGGCGACCTCTGTCCAACCAGAGTTACTATACAACTGGCTGATCGATCTGTAAAAATTCCAAAGGGGGAGATTACAGATGTTCTCATTCGGGTCGGGAAATTCATTTATCCCGTGGATTTCATTGTTCTAGAAGCGCAACCCGTACATAATCCCAAAGCTCAGACACCTGTCATTCTTGGACGACCCTTCCTAGCCACTGCAAACGCAATCATCGACTATAGGAATGGATCAATGCGTCTAACCTTTGGAGATATGACAAAAGAGGTAAATGTTTTCCACCTGGGAAAACAACCTCGAGATTTGGATAATGAGTCATTTGAAGTGAACTTGATCGAGGGATTAGCAAGTGAACATGAAGTGGAGATTGAATATGAATCTGATAGAGAATTTGATTTGGAGTCTGATGACTTCAACCTTGATCAAATAATTGAATCCACAGTGGAGTGGGCAACAGATGCCGCCCCTATCCTTCCCTTACACAAGGAACAACGATTGATAGATCAGGTGCCCTCTTTCGAGCTTAAGGTTCTTCCTAGTCATCTCAAGTATTAGTACTTGGGTGAAAAAGAAGTATTTCCCGTGATAATTGCGTCCCATCAGACGGAACAACAGGAAGAGGATCTTCTTGTAGTATTAAGGGAAAATCGAGAAGCCATTGGTTGAACCATGGCTGATATAAAGGAAATTAGTCCATCCATTGTGCAACACCGGATTAATTTGACGAAAGATGCAAAACCTAAACGTGACCCACAACGTAGACTAAACCCGATCATGCAAAAGGCCGTTAGAGCTAAAATTTTGAAGCTATTAGACAATAGGATCATCTATTCCATATCCGATAGCCAGTGGGTTAGTCCAGTCCACGCTGTGCCAAAGAAAGCCTGGTTTACCGTGGTAGAAAATGATAAGAAAGAATTAGTACAAACTCGTCTTCCAACGAAGATTCGAGTCTGTATTGATTACCGAAAATTAAACGCTGCCACTTGTAAAGACCACTTTTCCCTTCCATTCATAGATCAAATGCTCAAGAAACTAGCTGGACATGAGTATTACTGTTTCCTGGATGGATATTCAGGATACAATCAAATCCCTATCGCTCCTGAGGATCAAGACAAGACTACCTTCACCTGTCCCTTTGGAACATTTGTATACCGAAGATTGCCCTTCGGCCTATGCAACGCTGCTGCAACGTTTCAACGTTGCATGCTTAGTCTTTTTTCTGACATGGTGGAAATTTTTTTGGAGATTTTCATGGATGATTTTTCAATTTATGGTGATTCCTTTGAACAATGCTTGTACCATCTTATGTTAGTTTTACAACGATGCATGGAGAAAAACTTGACACTCAATTGGGAGAAGTGTCACTTTATGGTCAAGTAAGGAATTATCTTAGGGCATGATGTTTCACACAAAGGAATTGAGGTTGATAGATCGAAAGTGGACGTTATAACAAAGCTCCCTGAGCCAAAATGCTTAAAAGATATTAGATTATTTTTAGGGCACGCTGGCTTCTATAGAAGATTTATTCAGGGTTTAGCAAAATTGCTAGACCTTTAACAAATCTCTTAGGAAAAGATGTACCCTTCAATTTTGATAAAGAGTGTCTACAAGTTTGGGAGGAGCTTAAACATAGACTTGTTTCGGCACCAATAATCTCAGCGCCTGATTGGACTAGGCCTTTTGAAATCATGTGTGATGCCTCCGATTATGTCATAGGCGCTGTTCTCGGACAATGTACTGATAACAGGACACACGTGATTTACTATGCTAGTAGGACGCTTAACGAGGCCCAACTAAATAACATGAGAACTGAAAAGGAATTTTTAGCAATTGTGTTTGCGTTGGAAAAATTTCGCCAATACCTACTAGGATCTACGACAACGATTTTCACTGATTACTCCGCCCTTAGATACTTAATGCAAATGCAAAGGCCAGACTGATTCGATGGATACTTCTTTTGCAAGAGTTTGATTTGGAAATTAAAGACAAAATGGGCGTTGAAAATGCGGTGGCAGATCACCTTTCGAAAATTCCTAATGCACCAATTGAGACTATACCTATCAATGAAGACTTTCCTGACGAACACATCTTCACGATGTGTAAAGAGCCGTGGTATGCTGATATAGCAAACTACCTTGCAAATGGGCAAACACCTTCAAATTGGTCAGGTCAGGACAAGTACCGCTTTATGAAACAAGTACGGTTTTTCTTTTAGGATGAACCGTACTTATTCAAATATTGTCCTGACCAGATAATTAGAAGGTGTCTTTCTAAGGATGAACATCATAGCGTAGTGACATTTTGTCACAAGCTGGCTTGTGGTGGACACTTTGGTCCACGTAAAACTCCTAAGAAAGTCCTTCAGAGTGGGTTCTATTGGCCCACTCTCTTTAAGGACGCTTATACTTTTTGTAAGCTCTGTGCCAGATGTCAAATGACGGGTCGGATTACACATAAAGACATGATGCCCCTTACACCGATCCTTGAGGTAGAATTTTTGATTTGTGGGGCATCGATTTCTTGGGACCCTTCCCTCTGTCTTATGGAAACCAATACATTTTGGTGGCTGTAGACTACGTTTCTAAATGGGCTGAAGCTATTCTGACTAGGACAAATGATAACCAAGTTGTCATCAAGTTTTTACGCAAAAACATCATTTCTCGCTTCGGAGCCCCCCGTGCGATAATTAGTGACAACGGGAATGATTTCTGCAACTGGGCATTTGAAGCCCTAATGCGGAAGTACTCCATCTCTCATAAATTATCCACGGCATATCATCCTCAGACGAACGGGCAAGTGGAGGTCACCAACAGATAAATTAAACTGATATTGGAGAAAACTGTTGGACAAAATCATAAGGATTGGTCCATCAAACTCATTGATGCCCTATGGGCATATCAGAACGCCTACAAGACTGTCCTCGGTATGTCTCCATATCGAGTTGTATTTGAAAAACCCTGCCATCTGCCTGTGGAGTTAGAGCATCATGCTATGTGGGCACTAAAACAACTGAATTTAGACTTAGACAAAGCCGGTGATTTGAGAAAGCTGTAGATATCCGAGTTAGAAGAACTACTAAATGATGCATATGATAACGCTCGGATATCTAAACACAAAACTAAGTTTTCGATGATAAATCGATTCATAGGAAAAATTTTGTCTCGGGACAAAAAGTTCTGTTGTACAACACTAGACTCCACATTTTTCCTGGTAAACTCAAAACCAGGTGATCAGCCCCATATATCGTCCAGAACGTTCCTCCTCATGGTGCCGTTGAAATTTTCGATCCATAAGATGGCAACACTTTCAAAGTCAATGGTCAACGCCTAAAGCCATTTTTCACCACGGAGTCTGAGTCACACAATGTTATTGAACTGGGTCTTTGTGACCCAGTCTATACGTGACCACATCGTTTTACACTTTTCCCGGTATCTCCTGTAAATAATTTTATGACCTCCTTTGTAAATAAATAAAAAAAAAAGGGAGACTTAGGTGCTAAATAGCACCTAGGTTTTTTCTCTTCATACACTCCCCTTCCTTCTTAAATAATCTAGGGTTGTAAATTCCTAGTTTTCACTTAGGCAATTTGGGGATTCCATCCTTCTCAGCTCCTTATAAATATCTCCCCTCCCGTGTTCTCCTCATTACCCTACTTCCAATCTCAGATCTAAAACGCACTAAGCCAGCGCCGCCTCCCTAATTTTTCTATGCCCCTCTCTCCTCTATAGTGCCGCGTTTCCACGGCCACTGTCGCGCCTGCGCGGCCATCTGGAAGAGCCTGGGCCGCCGCCAAATTTCTCTGCAGACGCCGCCGTCTGAAGATCCCTGATCTACCACCTGTTCATCTGCTACCACAGCGGATTGCTCTCTGCAATCCACTTTGAGTTTCCCCCCACGTAGTCCGGGGGAGGTTTGCGTATATCTTCCTGTTGCTTCATATTTTTCATCATGGCACCGTCAATTTTTGCTGAAAAAGATTTTGCTAGAATTCTTAGCGATGTTAACAGTTATGATCATATATTTTTAGATCGTATTCAGGCATGGGATTGGTATGCATTGATATATGATAATTCAGATCACGAGGCTTATTATTGTCTAGAGCTCGTCAAGCTTTTCTACAATTCCATAGATCACGCCTCTGTAAACTTTGACACATACCAAATCTTGGTGCACATGCCCACGGGAGACATTATTATCACGCTTTTTCTACTAGAGGAACTCACACATGTCCCTTGCAAACATCATAGCGACCCCCTACCTTTAATCGATTACATGACTGTCATGGGGGCTCACTGTACGGAACAAGATAGGGGGCTCAAAGCCAGTACTACATTTAGAAACGTACATTGTGTTGGTCGCTGGATTCAACGCAACATTTTAAGGCTTAACCACACGACCTCCTTTAACAGGCCGGTGCTGTAGATTATATACGACCTGATGACTCGGCAACACACTATTTGTATTAACAAGATCATATTTCATAGTATCATTACCAACTCCTCCCGCACACGCGGTGCAAAGTACTCGCACCCAGTTTTGATCACTCATCTGTGCAGGACTTTCTTACCAGATGCAGTTTTTGACTCATATGATAGGGTGTTCGTTGTACAAGAGAGGGTGACTAGAGCTTACAATAGTTGTCTTCATGTGGTCTGGACTCCTAGTGTCCAGTCCGAAGATGTCCCTGTGGAGTCCTCTTCGGAGGAACTTTTAGAGGAGGATGAGCCGGCCTTTTGGCAACAGGACCCCCCAGTTTATTCACGCGCATGTCTACCATTTGGCGAGGCATGAAGAAGATATTTCGGGGGCGATTCGACTACGAAAATAGGTTGAGGAGCAGACATCTCGCCTAGACCGCATTGAGGAGGGTCTGTGGCGATCACAGTCGGCCGGACCTAGGACCACCGCTGGTCCAAGCCGAAGGCGGGGGTGATACCTTTCTTTACCTATTTCATGCGTATATTTTCTTGCATACATTGAGGACAATGCATGGGATAGGTTGGGGGGTAGATACTAACATAAGATTTTTCTAGACATTTTCTTTTAGATTTCTAGGTTTCTTTTTTCTTATATTTCTCTTTTCTTACTAACATAGGATTTTTCTAGACTTTTTCTTTTAGATTTCTTATATATAAAAAAAAATATTTTGATCCATTTTTTGAAAAGAATTAACTTGATCTTAGGTATTAAGGAAATTCTAAGTTAAGATTTCTTAATATAAGTCAAAATAAGAAATTTTATTGGATCTTTAGGTTAAGAAAGAAAAAAATAGAAAAGATAGCTAGATTTTGAATTTTTTCTAAACACTATATACATTTGCATATTGAGGGATTAATCAAAGACATAGTGACTTTGTTTACATAAATAAAAAAATTATAAAATATATATATATATATATTTCATAAATAAAATTTGATCACTAATTAAGCTGGTTGGTTGTGTCTTAAGAAGCATAACCAGTCATGCCTAAAAGTGGTTGAGTCCTTAGCATTCGTGGCCTAGTTTACTCGAGACCTTGAACTTTAGGGATGTATCTTCATCTAGTGCCCTAAGACCATCTGGTCTGGGAGTCATCGGTAAAAGGCTCGCTATATGAGTAAATTAGAAAGCCTAATGAAGCTAAAAGCGTGTAAATATGTACTCTATAAAAAAAATAATAATAATATATATGTGTGTGTGTGTGAACAAACGAACTAAAGTCTAAGAAAAATCCCTCAAACATATGTATATGTGTTAGGCCTGATACAGAATCCAGTTTCTCTCTATTCTTGAAAAACTTAACCAAAGTTGAAAACAAGATTTTAAATGGAAACTTATAAAAAGAAGGAAAAGTTTAGAATAACCCTAAACCGATAGATCACCGAAATTCTTGAAGGAAATGGATCATAATAAAATGTTTCTCTTTTTCACTAACATTTTCTTTTTCTTTGGGATTTTGTGGGTGCAATCCGCTGAAAACCCTCAGGAGACAACACTCCTTCTCTAGGGGAACCTAGAGGTTAAAAGGCTTGTTGCACGAGCTCAGTGCAATCGTGTCACCTACGAAAGTGGTGTAATAATTTAGTTAGGATTTCTTTTCTCTTTGCTTGTTTTGCTCAGGGATGAGCAAAAGCTAGGTATAGGGGTGTGATTAGAGTTCATTTATGCATCATTTTTTACCACCATGCTATGCTTTATCTGAATAAATATTAGATTTTTATTGCTTTTTCTTCTCTTTTTTCAGGTCCAATGTTTAATGGAGAAGAGGCCCAACAATTATGATTTTTTAAGGAATTAAAGAGTAATTTAAAAAGCCCACAAGAAGAAAGCCCAGATCTGAACGGACCCAAAGCGTATTCTCACTCTCTAGAAGATCTAGTTGGGGATACGAGGCACATTAGAAGGGCAGAAAAATCCGCTGGCGCAGCGGCCAAGATACGGCTGCGGAAACGCGGCTTTTGCCGCGAATCCTCGGCAATCCTTTGGCTGTTGATCCAGATTTGGATCCAACGGCTGAAGTGGGATGGACTCTTCTCATGAAGACTATAAATAGACTCCTAGGGTCTCTGTAACCGGGGAGGAGAAAATAGCATTGTTTATAGGGAAATTATTAGGGTTTCTCTAGGTTTTCTTTTAGTCTCTTATGTAATTTTCTTTTCTCTTTCTAGAATCCAGAAAAGGGAGAGTGAGAGTGAGAAATCTTTGTAATTGGAGACGGTGATAACGCAATACAAGGATCAAGCTTTCAATCTTCCAATCTTTTTTGTTCTAGTGCACTATTTTCTTTAAGCTTTTACTTTCTTCTATTTTAATTTCTACAATGAACTGTTGCCTGTTCTTTATTTCCATGTCTAACTAATTCATTAACATGACTAACTAACTTTTAATTTTACTAACTACTAACTCTTGGGTGATTGCTAACTTATATGATTCATTGGATACTTTCTTCTTTTTAGTCTTGCAAATTACAAGTCTATCTTACCCCCAACAAAGATGAGTTGCTTTTTATTCTTTGCAAATGCTAAGTTTTCCCTCCATATGATTCATGTGAGCCTCACTTAGAGCCTTGTCTTTAGAACAAGTGCCTTGATGGAACATGAAGATGGAGCACTTCACTATGCTAATGACTACATTACAAGTTTCTTATTTCATGCTCGCTTTATTATAGCTTTGATGGACTAATGAATCTTGCATGTTTTCTTAGCATCTTTAAAAGTGACTATCCTTGTTCCACTGTTGAAAATCTATTTAGGGAGCCAATGATTTAAGGAGGCAACTAGCCTAGCCTAGATGAGAAACACCTTCGACATGGGATAATACAAGGACTTGGCAAAGCAAGACATACCATTGCCGATGAATCAATATGAGGCATGCATCACCCAACAAGAGTAGTAAGTTAGTAAATTAGAATGTTAGTTAGTCATGACTTCTCTTTATATCATTCTTAAAAAACCTCTCTTCTGAAAACTTTCTCTTTTCAAATATCTCCATTTTCCTTCTATCTTTATTCTCGTTTCTTCCTTTCTTTTACAAAACCCCCAAAGATTTTCCACTCACCTTCCACATTGTTTTGTTTTTCATTTCATAAAACAAAGAAGAACCTTCATTTTTCTTCACGAAGATTTCAATATAAAGACCTTGAATGCTTCTATTGCTAACCCTCCCTGCAGATACGACCCGTCCTAGCTTATGCTACGAACGGTAATTCGGAAGGAGCAAAGTAAACCTACATATACATTCGAAGTTCTTGATCATCGGTACATGGCAATCAACGGTTTACTCTAAACCCTTTTTCAATACAATTAATCCTTCCGAACAGTCGGTCGACCAGCCCGGTCGACCGCCAACTCTACGGTCGACCGGCCCGATCGACCGGCAGTAAGCCAGTCCAGCTTAAACAGGTCTGAAAAACTTGGATTTTTATCTTTAATTAAATTCCATAAAATCACATAAATTTCGCAAAAATCAGTTCATGTTATATCTTTGAAATACAAACATGTTTGAGTAAAAATCAAATCATATTACAAACATTTTAAACCATTTTTGTGACTTAGAAAATTTGCCTTAAACCAAAAAATAGTATTTTTCAAAAATAGAATTTTTCAAATGGAAAACCGTTTTCTCCAAAACTCATATAAATACAAAAACATGATATTTAAACAACTTTGAGGCATATTGTATATGGATAGAATCCAATATAAATTAAAGATATTATATCTATGTTTTTGACATTAAATCCAAAAATAGGTTTTGTCTAAATACAAAACTCCAAACACATGAATAGTATATCAAAATAAGTTTTTCTAAATAGATGAAGCATAGATGTATATAGATCAAATCTAATACACATTAAACCATGTAAACTTGTTTTGATTTTATCTATTCAGGAAAACCAAGATCGGTTTAAACCATAACCAAAATCAAAACATGAAATGTGTGTTGTGAACTTGAGCATATCAATACTATCTACCTTTAACACAAGATCTAAACAATCATAAACTAAATAGACCGAAGTCTTCTTGTAGAACGCCGTCTCCAAGTTGACTCGATCCAAACGTGATCCACCGAGCTTGAGTCCATCCGAGTGCTAGATGTGACTTGACGCTCGAGCTCTTGAATCACCATATGAAAGCTTCAAAAACACCTTTGTTTAAGCTAATCGCTTAGTAATATCTTGATCAAATATCTGAAACTATATATCATAAGATTATTAGTAAACTATAGCTACATGAGTTAATCATCATCAAAACTAGAGTGGAAGGTCTCTGGGCCAACAGTCTGCCCTATTTTGATGATGACAAAACTCATGGAGTTATATATGCATGGATTAAAGTTAAACTTTAAAAAAGCTCCCCCTTAACTTATGCATAGCAATAAACAATAATATATGCAATGAATGCTATAAAAGTTAAGCATGCTCCTGATACTAAATTTTTAAAATAAACAAGTTCTTAAAAAAAATGTTGATCTTGATACCAATAAAAATTCTTAAAAAATGTAGCTCTTGATACCAATAAAACAAAAACTTCAATGAGAACTCTTGATACCAAAAAAAAATAATATCAAATATGCTCTTGATACCAATAAAAACAGCAAAACAACATGCTCTTGATATCCATATTAACAAAACACAAAACAAATGCTTTTGATATACTAATGGTAAACTTAAACAATTATGCATACATAAACATGCATATATACTAAAATACTTCTCTCCCTTTTTGTCAATCATCAATAAAGGGGTTAAAGTAAATAAAAATAATGTTCTCCCCCTTTTGTCCGAAACAAAAATCAACAAAGGGTTAGAAACATAAAACAATGAAAGATACCAATTGAAAGTAAGCAAAGAAACATATCAATTTAAAGATATATCAATTTTGCATGAAGGTATACAAAGAAACATCATGATATCAAATTATGATACCAATTGAAAATAAATAAAACATATTGAATAAACCAACAAAAATTTTGATATCAATTGAAAGATATAAATATATATATAGAAAATCTTGATACCAAATAAAAAAAATTAATACCAATTGAAAATATTTTACACTTTTGATACCAATTTGAAAAACATAACCAAACTTTTGGGTTAAACCCTAAACACATTTTGCAATAAAGATACCAAATAGAGAATAATGTCAATTTAATATTCTTGATACCAATATTGAAAATGAAACATATATCCAATTGAAAATAATTTTCATTAGGAGCGTAGGATACCAATTTAAACAAAAGAAATCATTTTTCAACATAAATAGTGGGAGTAAAAATACCAATTGCAAACAAAACCAATTGAAAGGTAAAACATGAATTTTCTCCATCTTTATGAAATACCAATGAAAACGATGCATAAGCTTGTATAGGATACCAATTTAAAATAATTTTCATTAATGATAAAATCAAGCTTAGCATAATATGGTTTGTGCTTTAAGATATAAAGATATAATAAGCACAATCAAAACATATATATATGTATGAAAAGTTAAATACCAATCGAAATTGATACTATTTGAAGTTTAAGCATATATATATAAAACATATATGAGTATACAAAAAGAATGTAAATAGTGATACCAATTGAAAAGATACAATGATACCAATAGAAACTATAATGAGAATCAAGTGTATAACTCATATTCCCTACCACCCATTCATGCACATGTTTAAACAGATTTTCAATATGAGTATACAACACATGGTCGCCCAACCAACCGCCCTTTGATGGGTAGAGGTTTTCAAAAATAAGTTTGAAAGTAAAATAACACGTTTGAAAAATATACCATATGAAGAATACCGCAACTATTTTAATGATAAACTTGTAAACTAGTACGAAATCCTTCAAGCAAGGAATAAAAAAATATATTTCATGAAAAACATGTAAGTCACACGATCATCAACACTCAAAATCTATAAGGCACATATCAAACTCATGAAAACAAAATCATGAGAAAAACATTAAGTAAAGTGAGTGTATAAGAGTTATGTGAAACACATCATCATGAAAATAAGCAATCAAGTTCAATGTGAAATTCCTTAAAACATGAAAAACATCAAAACTCGAATCCTTCAAGGTATATGTATGTTTTATACAAACTAAAGTATACATACATATCCAAACATAACGAGTCCACAAAAGTATATGCATGAAGGCACTTGCTCAAGGATGTATATGTATAGCTAATAGTTTAGGCAAAATAGACATATATATGAAGTTTAAACATAAACATGAAAAACATGTACAAAATATAGAATACAAGTTAAAATATATGAATCATCAAAACTAGGCTATACTAGTACATCTAATGGGTACAAATGAGCATTCAAGCACAAATATATAATAATCTATTTGTGGCTCACTAGTTGTACAAGTATATACCTAAGTTTTAATGAAACCTAACATCTAAACATGTAATCAAAACATGAAGCATAGAAATAAAAACAAAACTTATATGACCATTATGGTAAATGCACATGTGTTAGAGTTAGGACATACACATTAGTTAAACTAAAATGAGAACACTAAATATAAATCCATATAAACATGGGTGTCTAAATTACTAATCATGCATATCACAAGTCTAATAATTATAACATTTAACATACTATCATGAAACAAGACATGCTAAAAATCAGCAATATGAAAAGCATGTAAACATAAAAGAGGAGTAAGAAATCGTTACCAAAAACCAATAGGGCACATCTCCATAACTCCAAACCAAGGTGGTCCTCCCACCAAACACCCTTGAAAGTGATGCATCCAAATTTGTCCTCTTTAAGCTTGGAATGCATCCACCTTAAGGCACCATCACTCTCACGTCATGTAGAGAGCCAACACCTATATCAAATAAAATAGGGGTGATCTTTGGTACCCATACTCTTTTGGGTCTATGGGGGTTAGCTTCTTTCCTAACCTAAACAAATTTATTTGCTAAATTAGAATCATGTATCCTATCACAATAAAATTTAGCAAGGTGGCCTTACGTCCACAATGTGTACAAGTGTACACATGAGCATACATAGTGTTGTGTGCATGAACGTGGGAAGCATGTGTATGCCGTGGTTTGTGTGCATGCATGGATGGAACTTGTTTCTTTCGAAACATAGATTCCAAACGTGTATGGTTCATGGCACAATGGCTCAAAGTGGAGCCCAAACAATCAACATTCTTTCTTAAGCATAGATACATCATTTTCAAATATATGAGAGGTACATGCAATAGGTAAGCTAGATGATAAAGCTACACTAGCATGGCAAACATGAGAATCTAAATAATTTTTCAAAGAAATATTTTTCTTAGAAGCGAAATCCAATTCCTTTGAAATAGAAACAATTTTCATTTCTAAAGATTCATTTCTTTTACAAAAAAATCAAGTTTTGAAGTTAAGATCTCATTTTTCTTTAAAACATTTTCACAATCATTTTTATTTTTCAAAATCTTCTTTTCATTTAGGGCAAGTTCAAGTTGGGATTTAAGTGAGTCAAGTTCACTTGAAATCTCATCCTTCTCTTGCAAAGCCAAATCAAATTTTGAACACAAGTCCTTATTTTCTTCTTTTAAAGCAAAACTTTTCTTTTTTAAAAGATTATATTTTTCTAACAATTTTTCACAAACAATGGAGAGTTCTTCATTCAAAGCATTGGCATCAATATAATCATTACTAAAAGAACTAGCACTATCATCTAGTTGAGATTCCGAATATACCTCAAGGGAGTCATTCCCTTGGACCATGTAGCAATGTTGCTCGGATTCTCCACTTGATTCATCCTTCACAATAGTTGGCGTTTGGAGCTTGGAGGAGGTCAACGTGTTCCACACTGCAAAGGCGGAATCACAATTAGAGACCAACATAAGATATTCTTTACTAAGCGTGCTTCTAAATGCCTCAAGGGCTAGTGCATTGGCCTCTATATGCTTGCTATTACAAAGATAGGATTTCTTGGTAGCGGCAAGGAAAACATGCAAGCCTAGGGTTTTAAGGTACATGGACATCCTAGCCTTCCAAACAACTGTTGGCCCAAAAGGTTACACTCTCTATTTATATACGTTTTAATGATAACAAAACATATAGAAGCTATTTGGTACTAATAAGTTGTTCTAGAATGAGTTTCAGATTTGTACAAGTATTAGTGGCTTTTAGCATATTGCAAGGTATATAGCGCTAAAAACATGTTGATAGGTGGATGGCGCAAGAGGACTCTTTCATAGGAGAGGAGGCTCTAGCTTAGCGCAACACAGCTCGGAGACTTCTTTCTATAATTCTTATACTTTAGTTTGTTAAAAGATAATACATAGTGTTGAAGCTCAAATTTTCCACACACACAAAATTACACATGATTTTCAAAAGATTATTTTTGTTTCTTGTATAAAATATTTATATAGACCTATCTCAGTATTTGCAAACTCAATTTATTGTAGTATACTAAGTCTTGACAAAAATAATTTTTGAAAATTTACTTATCCTCAAAAACATTTTTACAAAATTTTATGTTTTGACCTGTTGCGATCGACCGACTCTATTTCAGGTCAGAACGGTCGACCGAGCGGTCGACCGTAGTTCTGACCGTTGGGTGAGTGCATGTGTGCACGTTATCCAGTCGACCGGGCGATCGACCGGACCCCATATCGGTCGACCGAGCTTCGACCAACTGACTGCACCTAAGTCTCTGTTTGGGACGGTCGACCGGGCAGTCGACCAGGGGCAGCCAACGGTCATATGTTTTTGAAAACTGGTCGACTAGGCCGGTCGACCGTGAGAGTATTAACAGCCAAACAGCTAGTTTTTTTAAACTTGTTTTAAAACGTAATTTTATTCTCCGAATGAGTTTTATGGCAAGTTTTAGGTCTTATCTTTCCTGATTAATCAAAATTAGTGTTTACCCTTTAATCCCTACCTTTATCCTATAAATAGGGGTGAATGGGGCTGAGGTGGCTTAACAACATTTGCAAAAGAAATCAAAGCTTAAGTCTTTTTGAAAGAAGTTTTCTCAATTTTTGTGCTCTAATCTCTGATATTTCTCTGAAGTTTTTGAATCAAAACTCTCTTCTACTTTGCTTTATTTTTCACTTACAAACCTTGAGCTTCAATCCTATACATTATTCTCTAGGGTTTTGTAAAGAAAAGTTTTTAAAAAGAGAGTTTGTGGTCATTTGATCACCAAATGATTATTGTATTTGTGGCTCCACTACCTCTGGACTAGAGGAGTGTGATTGAGGAGTTGGGTACTCCCTAGTGGTTATAATTCTTTGTGAAAGTTCTAGTGGATCGGAAATCCTTCTGGGTAAAGGTGGGGACGTAGAGCTGGGTGCTCGAACCTCAAAATAAATCTCTATATTTGCGATTGATTTACTTGTGTTATTTACTTGCTTTCCATTCATTCATTTATTCTTATATTGTCGATCAATACTCTCACAACAAGAATGCGTTGTGCACCTCAAACTCTTATTTAGAGGAATCACGAGGAAGGAGTTCAGAGCCCTTCACGGGGTATTCGGCTTCTAGTCTTGCTTCGAGTGATGATTACATCATCCCATTTTTAAATTTGTGTATTGATTAGCATTATCACCTATTCACCCCCCTCTAGGTGATTTCAATTGGTATCAGAGCTAGGACACTAGTTTTTGGCTTCACATCCTTAGAAAGATCCTATAATTTGCTAATCACTATTTTCATATCTTCATTCATACACTAGTAAAGATGGCCGATAACATTAAGACCCCTCCCAAATTTGATGGACTCAACTTTCCCATATGTAAAGTTAGGATGAACATTTTTCTACAATCTCTAGGTAGTCTAGTTGCTAAGTTTTTAACCAAGTCTTTTCGTAAACCCGAAGGTGAGGAGGACACTTGGTCCAAACTTACCTCCAAGGAATTTGATGCTAATTCAAAGGCTCAAAATGCCCTACTTTTAGCTTTGAATGAGGATGACCTAACACGGGTTATCCATTGCAAATCTGCCTATGAGATTTGGCAACACTTATTGGTCACTCATGAGGGAACATCACAAGTCAAGAGAGCTAAAATAGATCTCTTGCATTCCCAATATAAAAGTTTTAAAATACAAGAAAATGAATCTATTGATGATATGATTACCAAGTTTACCAAGATCACAAATGCTCTTGCTTCTATAGGTGATGAAATAAGCAATGACTAAAAGATGCGTAAGGTGATTCATGCTCTCCCTTCATCATGGGAAATCAAGGCTACCACCTTGAAGGAATTGAATGACAAAGACAAGATGGAGCTCATAAGTCTTATTGGAAATCTTAAGACTCATGAGATGGAGAAAAAGGCTAGAGAAGAAGCGACACCTCAAAAGAAAAAGTCTATAACTTTCAAGTCTTCCTCCACCAACTACGATGATGAAGAAGATGAAGAAGATGATGAAGAGCTATCTCTTATTGTGAGAAATGTAAAGAGAAAGTACCGCAAGAATAAGCTCAACTATAGAAGACGATGGGAAGGGAAGGAGGAGAAAAAGATCATATGCTATAACTGTCGGAAACCTGGACACATCATGGTCGATTGTCCAGATTTCAAGAAAAAGATATCCTCCTTCTTGAAGCAAAAGAAGCCCGTTGAAAAGAAGGTGTACAAAGCCACTTGGGACTCGGAAAGTGAATCCGAAGATGAAGTCGACACGGCAAATGTTTGTTTCATGGCAAACACACCTAAGGTAACTACCCAACTACTTGATGATGAAAATGAAATAAGTAAAGAATTGTTATTACAAGCTTTCATTGAAATTTCAGAAAGTTTTGATGCTAAAAAGGAAGATTGTTCAAAATTTTAAAAGGAAAATGAAATGCTTAAAAATCAAATTGCCATTTCTTCAAAAGAAAAGGATGAATTATCTTCTATTCTTATTTCAACACAAAGAGATTTTGATGCCTATAGAGTTGCTTGCAAAGCTAAATACCCAAAAATTGATGAAAATGAGATTTTCATGTTAAAAACTAGAATAAATGATTTGGAAAATGTTTTAAAAGAATGTGCTTTTAACACTACTAAATTAGAAGAAATATTTTCAAAGAAGCATATGCATACTCCTCATGCTAAACATGATAAATCATCTCATGCCAAAACTTCACATGTTCATCATGCCAACATATCACATGTCAATCATGCTAAAACATCCCATGCTCACAAATCACATGTTCATAAACCACATGCTCATTATGATTTTAAATATGGAAGAATTTATAAATGTACTTATTGTGGCCGGAATGGTCATTTAGCTAAATTTTGTTATGACCATATAAATAGTACAAATAATCTTGTTTGGGTTCAAAACGCTAACACTTTAGGACCCAAGAAAATATGGGTACCAAAATTAAGTCTTAAATTATTTGATGTAGATACATACCAAGACTCCAAGACGTAAGGAGCGGTGGTACCTTGATAGTGGTTGCTCAAGGCATACGATATGGGACATCAACAATTTTGCAACCCTATCAAGGTACGTTAAAGGTGGTACCGTCACCTTTAGAGATGACTCTAAGGGTACCATTATCAGTATAGGAAACATTTGTTGGCCCAAGAGGTTACACTCTCCAATTGTTTTGTGTTTTGATGATGACAAACCAAATATGAGCTATTTGGTACTAACAAGTTTGTTAAGATAAGTTTCAGGTTTGTACCATGTTTAGAGACCATTCGCTTAGCTATTGCAAGAACTTCTAAGTTCCACAAAGCAAGGAAGGCAAATTGCATATCAAGGAAGGATCATAGAAGAGAAGGCACTAGCAAGGCATTGGATGGCTCAAAGACTTGAAGATAGCTCAAGAAGTCTTCATGTAATTTGTTTTTCAGTTTATAGTATGTTAAAGAATAGTGGATAGGTTTGAAGCTCTATCACACACGTTTTTGCGCACATGCTTATTCCAAAATAATTTCTTATAAATTATACAAAAATATTTTGCATACAAGTTTTTGCCTACAGATATATATTTATGTTTTATACTATTCCCTGTTCAAAAGTATTTTTGTTAAAATCAAAATCCTCTTTGTTTTCTTTTCTAAAATCAATTTTTGACCTGATCCGGTCGACCGAGGCAGTCGACCGAGTCTGTGTCAGTCTGGTCCGGTCGACCGGACCAGTCGACCGCAGTCCTGGCAGAGGCACGTATCAGTGTGCACGTCTGCCGGTCGATCGGGGCGGTCGACCGAGATATTTGTTTTTGCTCACAGGTTGTTTCAGTCGACTGGGTCGGTCGACCGCTGGCCTGTAACGGTCAAATTTTTGTACTACCGGTCGACCGGCCCAGTCGACCGATCTGACCGTTTGAACAGTAACGGGCAGATTTTTAAGAGCTGTTTATTTTTGTCTTTTGTGTTTAAAAATTCGTTTAAGGATATATTTTGATCTAATTACCTCCTAAACATCAGTAATTATGTTTTATCCCTAAACCCTAGCCCTCTCCTATAAATAGGGGTGTTTGGGGAGAGATTGGTTACAACAATTATTGCTAGAAAATCAAAAGTTTAAGGCTTTCAAAAGAGACTTGTTTCTTGGTTTTTGTGCTGAATTTCTCACTGATTTTCTGAAGGGTTTTTCAAATACTCTCTGATTTAATTCTCTTTTCTCCTTACACACAAGAGCTTCATTCCTACTCAATATTCTCTAAGGACCTTTGTAAGGGAAGAGATATTTGAAAGAGAGAGTTTGTGGTCTTTTGACTACCAAGATAATTACTTGTTCTTGAGATTGTAGGAGTTGGGTACTCCATTGTATTTGAGATCTTTGTGATAGTGGAAGTGGTCGGAATCCTTCTGGGGAAGGCGGGGAGTAGAGCTGGGTGCTCGAACCTCGATAACATATCCTTGTGTTTGCGATTGGTTTACATTCTTGCAATTCTTACTCTACTTTGCTTGCACTTATTACTTGCTCATCATACTTGCTTGCATTCATCTTGTGATTCTTGATTGTGATTGTTATAGCTTTAAATTTTTAAATTGCCCTTTGATTAGCATTATCACCTATTCACCCCCCCCTCTAGGTGATTTTCAATTGGTATCAGAGCTTGGACTCTAGGTTTAGCTTAACATCCATAGAGAGATCCTTAAAATATTGCTAATCAACATTTTCATTCATCCATTCATACACTAGTAAACATGGCCGACAACATTAAATCCCCTCCTAAATTTGATGGACTTAATTTCCCAATTTGGAAGGTTAGGATGACTATATTTTTGTAATCTTTGGGTAGCTTAGTGGCCAAGTCCTTGACTAAACCCTATGTAGCACCCGATAGTGATGAGAGCACTTGGACCGACTTCAACTTTAGAGAATATGAGGCTAACTCCAAAGCCCAAAACTCCCTATTAACCGCCTTGAATGAGGATGACCTTACACGGGTAATTCATTGCCAATCCGCCTATGAGATTTGGCAACACTTATTGGTCACACATGAAGGGACTTCACAAGTCAAGAGAGCTAAGATAGATCTCTTGAGGTCTCAATATGAATCATTTAAATTGCTTGATGATGAATCCATTGATTGTATGATTACTCGTTTCACTAAAATTACAAATGGTCTTTCTTCATTAGGTGACGTCATCTCCAACGATCAAAAGGTGCGCAAAGTGATACGGGCTCTTCCTTCTTCATGGGAGATCAAGGCCACCACCTTAAAGGAGTTGAACGACAAGGATGAGATGGACATCATTAGTCTCATTGGGAACTTAAAGACCCATGAGATGGAGAAGAAGGCAAGAGAAGAAGCCACTACTTCAAAGAAGAAATCCATAGCCTTCAAGACTTCATCCACCAATGATGACGATGATGAAGATGAAGAAGAAGATGAGGAGCTAACTCTACTTGTGCGGAATGTCAAGAGGTTGTACCGAAAGAACAAGTTCAACTTCCGGAGAAGATTCGAAGGCAAAGAGGAGCGGAAGATCATTTGCTATAATTGCCGCAAACCCGGACATATCATGGCGGATTGTTCGGAGTTCAAGAAGAAGATGACTTCCTCCTTCAAGCCAAAGAAACCGGAGGAGAAGAAAGCCTACAAAGCAACATGAGATTCGGAAAGTGAGTCCGAAGAGGAGGTGGATCAAGCTAATATGTGTTTCATGGCAAACACACCTAAGGTAACCCCTCAATCCCTTGATGATGAAGATGATGAACTAAGTAAGGAAGTTCTAGTTCACGCTTTTATAGAACTTTCTGAAACTTATGATAATAAGAAACTTGAATGCTTAAAATTACAAAAAGAAGTTGCTTTTCTTAAGAATCAACTTGCCATTGTTTCTAAAAAAAAAGATGATGTTTTTTCTAATTTCATTTCCATGCAAAAAGAATTTTGTGCCTACAAGAGTACTTGTAAGGCAAAATCGCCTATTATTGATGAAAAAGAAATTTCTTCTTTTAAAACCAAAATGAATGATTTCGAAAAAGTTTTAAATGATTGTGCTTTCAATACTAAGAAACTTGAGAACATGTTTTCTAAAAAGCACACTTCACATGCTAACACCTCTCATGCTCACGCTCACAATGCTCATGCTCACAAATCACACACTCACTATGCTTTTAAATATGGTAGAGTGTATAGATGCACACATTGTGGTAAAAATGGACATTTAGCTAAGTTTTGCTATGATCAACTAAATAGAACAAATAATCTTGTTTGGGTTCATGACACTAACCCTAGAGGACCCAAGAAAATGTGGGTACCAAAATCAAGTCTTAAATTGTTTGATGTAGGTACACACCAAAGCTCCAAGACGTAGGGAGCGGTGGTACCTTGATAGTGGTTATTCAAGACACATGACATGGGACATCAACAACTTCACAACCCTATCAAGGTACATGGAAGGTGGCACCGTCACCTTCAGGGATGACTCTAAAGGAACTATCATCAGTATAGGTAACATTCAAATTGGTGCATCTCCTATTATTGAGAATGTTGTTTTAGTAGATGGTTTAAAACATAATTTGCTTAGCATTAGTCAACTTTGTGACCGTGGACTTAAAGTTGTTTTTGATGATTCCTCATGCAAGATTTTTGATGTTAAATCCGATGTTTGTATTCTTACCGGTTTTCGTGATAATAATGTTTATATCATTGACATGCTTAATTTAGATTGTTCTACTAAATGCTTGAATGCTTTTGATGAAAATTCTTGGCTTTGGCATAGAAGATTAGGACATGCATCTTTTGACCATATTTCTAGGATTAATTCAAAGGAATTGGTGAAGGGTATACCTTGCTTGAATTTTGAGAAAGACCGCATTTGTGGTGCGTGCCAACTTGGGAAACAAACCAAGTCTTCCTTTAAACCAATCAAGGATATCATGTCAACTAGGCCTTTAGAATTAATTCATATGGATCTTTTTGGACCAACTAAAACTAGGAGTTTAAATGGAAGTAGATTTGCATTTGTTTTGGTTGATGATTTCTCCCGTTTTACTTGGGTTTTCTTTTTACAAAATAAAGATCAAACTTTTTCTCATTTTAAATTTTTTTGAAAAAGAGTTGAAAAAGAAAAGGGTTTTCCGATTTTGAGAATAAGGAGTGATAGAGGTGGTGAGTTTGTTAACCAACTCTTCATGACTTATTGTGATGAAAAGGGAATTAAACATGAAATGTCTTGTCCTAGAACTCCACAACAAAATGGAGTTGTAGAAAGGAAAAATAGAACACTTCAAGAGATGGCTAGGACAATGATAAGTGAATATGACCTCCCTCAATATTTATGGGCCGAGGCCGTAAACACCGCATGCTATATATCGAATCGTATTTATTTATGCAAAAATTCTTCAAAAACTTCTTTTGAAATGTATCATTCTAGAAAACCAAATGTTGCATATTTTAAAGTTTTTGGATGCAAGTGTTTTGTTTTGAATACTAAGGATAATTTGGGTAAATTTGATGCTAAGGCTTATGAGGCTATCTTTGTTGGATATTCCTCTACTAGCAAAGCGTATAGAGTTTTCATTAGATCTTCTCAAACCATTGAAGAATCCATGCATGTTAAATTTGAAGAATCTAATGTGGTTGTTGAGAATGTTGTAGAGATTGAACCATTAGGTGAAGACATGGAGAGACTATCCTTGAAGGACTCACCCGCTCAAGAAGAAAAGCTAGACCCTATTGGTGAAGTTCAAGAGGATAAGGAGGAAAGCACTCAACCGCTTCCTAAAGCTTGGAGATACGCTACAAATCATCCTAAGGAGCTCATCTTGGGTGATGCATCTAAAGGAGTCACAACGCGCTCCAAACTCCATGACCTATGTGGTAACTTTGCTTTCATTTCTCATTTTGAACCCAAAGGCATTCTCGAAGCCGAGACGGACCCATATTGGTTGCTTGCCATGCAAGAGGAACCCAATCAATTTGAGCGCAATCAAGTTTGGCACCTTGTTCCTAAGCCCCACGATAGACCAATAATTGGTACTAAGTGGATCTTTAGAAACAAGATGGATGAGTCCGGAAATGTCATTAGGAATAAAGCTAGGTTAGTGGCCCAAGGTTACACTCAAGTTGAGGGAATTGACTTTGAGGAGACCTTTGCACCCGTAGCACGGCTTGAAGCCATACGGATGACACTAGCTTTTGCATGTTTTAAAAATTTTCAACTTTTTCAAATGGATGTAAAAAGTGCATTTTTAAATGGTTTTATTAATGAAGAAGTTTATGTTTCTCAACCTCCCGGTTTTATTGATCATGTTCATCCCGATTTTGTTTTTAAACTTGATAAAGCTTTGTATGGATTGAAACAAGCTCCAAGAGCTTGGTATGAAAGGCTTTCTAGTTTTCTCATTTCAAATGATTTTATTAAAGGCAAAGTAGACACAACTCTTTTTACTAAGCATGTTGATAATGATATTTTAATTGTGCAAATTTATGTTGATGATATAATTTTTGGATCTACTAATGAGCTTTTATGCAAGGATTTTGAGAAGGTAATGCAACTAGAATTTGAAATGTCTTCAATGGGTGAGCTCAATTTCTTCCTTGGATTCCAAATCAAGCAATTGCAAGACGGAACCTTCATTAACCAAGCCAAGTACGCAAAGGAGCTAGTAAAGAAGTTTGGGCTTGAAGGATCAAAGGCTTGCAACACTCCAATGGCAACTACAACCAAGCTTGATAAGGACGAACAAGGTAAAAATGTTGATATTAAATTATATAGAAGCATGATAGGAAGTCTTTTATATTTGACGGCAAGTAGGCCGGATATCATGTTTAGTGTGTGTCTTTGTGCTAGATTTCAATCGTGTCCTAAAGAGTCTCATCTTATTGCGGTAAAACGCATTATTCGTTATATTAAGGGCACTATTGGAATGGGTCTTTGGTATCCGAAAACTATAGATTTTTCAATGACTAGTTATTCGGATGCCGACTATGCGGGTTGTAGAGTAGATAGAAAGAGTACTAGTGGAACATATCAATTTCTTGGTAATTGTCTTGTTTCATGGTCCTCTAGGAAATAAAATTCCGTAGCTCTCTCAACCGCCGAGGCGGAGTATGTTGCCGCGGGGGCTTGTTGTGCACAAGTCCTTTGGATGAAACATACTCTCCTTGATTTTGATTTGCACTTTGATCATATAAAAATATTTTGTGATAATACTAGTACTATACACATGACCAAAAATGCAAATCAACATAGTAAGACCAAGCACATTGAGATTAGATATCACTTTCTTAGAGATCATTTTGAGAAAGGTGATATAGATATTGATTATGTTTCCACGGATTTACAACTAGCCGATATTTTCACTAAACCCCTTGATTTTGCTAGATTTTCGTTTATTTGTGGAGAACTTAATGTTTGTATTATTGAATAGACATGTTTTTCATAACCCTTTTTGATGTATGACAAAAAGGGGGAGAATAAGTTTACATGACAAAAATAAGTTCATTTGGTCTTGGTTCCATATGAATTTATATGCTTTAATTTTAAAGATTTGTTTTATGAGTTTTATGTTTATGTATGTATGAGTTTTTGAATTCTTGTTTTGTGTTTTAGTTGTTTTGGTATTTTTGGTATCAAGAGCAATTTTTGTGTTTTATATTAGTTTCAATATTTGGTGCATCATTTCAATTATTGGTATCTAGAGCATATTCTTGTGTTTTATATATAGCATAATTTGAGGGGGAGTTTTCTCCTCCCTACATTTTTGTCAATAGCCTATTTGTTTTGTCATCATCAAAAAGGGGGAGATTGTTGGCCCAAGAGGTTACACTCTCCAATTGTTTTGTGTTTTGATGATGACAAACCAAATATGAGCTATTTGGTACTAACAAGTTTGTTAAGATAAGTTTCAGGTTTGTACCATGTTTAGAGACCATTCGCTTAGCTATTGCAAGAACTTCTAAGTTCCACAAAGTAAGGAAGGCAAATTGCATATCAAGAAAGGATCATAGAAGAGAAGGCACTAGCAAGGCATTGGATGGCTCAAAGACTTGAAGATAGCTCAAGAAGTCTTCATGTAATTTGTTTTTCAGTTTATAGTATGTTAAAGAATAGTGGATAGGTTTGAAGCTCTATCACACACGTTTTTGCGCACATGCTTATTCCAAAATAATTTCTTATAAATTATACAAAAATATTTTGCATACAAGTTTTTGCCTACAAATATATATTTATGTTTTATACTATTCCCTGTTCAAAAGTATTTTTGTTAAAATCAAAATCCTCTTTGTTTTCTTTTCTAAAATCAATTTTTGACCTGATCCGGTCGACCGGGGCAGTCGACCGAGTCTGTGTCAGTCTGGTCCGGTCGACCGGACCAGTCGACCGCAGTCCTGGCAGAGGCACGTATCAGTGTGCACGTCTGCCGGTCGACCGGGGCGGACGACAGAGATATTTGTTTTTGCTCACAGGTTGTTTCAGTCGACCGGGTCGGTCGACCGCTGGCCTGTAATGGTCAAATTTTTGTACTACCGGTCGACCGGCCCAGTCGACCGATCTGACCGTTTGAACAGTAACGGGCAGATTTTTAAGAGCTGTTTATTTTTGTCTTTTGTGTTTAAAAATTCGTTTAAGGATATATTTTGATCTAATTACCTCCTAAACATCAGTAATTATGTTTTATCCCTAAACCCTAGCCCTCTCCTATAAATAGGGGTGTTTGGGGAGAGATTGGTTACAACAATTATTGCTAGAAAATTCAAAAGTTTAAGGCTTTCAAAACAGACTTGTTTCTTGGTTTTTGTGCTGAATTTCTCACTGATTTTCTGAAGGGTTTTTCAAATACTCTCTGATTTAATTCTCTTTTCTCCTTACACACAAGAGCTTCATTCCTACTCAATATTCTCTAAGGACCTTTGTAAGGGAAGAGATATTTGAAAGAGAGAGTTTGTGGTCTTTTGACTACCAAGATAATTACTTGTTCTTGAGATTGTAGGAGTTGGGTACTCCATTGTATTTGAGATCTTTGTGATAGTGGAAGTGGTCGGAATCCTTCTGGGGAAGGCGGGGAGTAGAGCTGGGTGCTCGAACCTCGATAACATATCCTTGTGTTTGCGATTGGTTTACATTCTTGCAATTCTTACTCTACTTTGCTTGCACTTATTACTTGCTCATCATACTTACTTGCTTGCATTCATCTTGTGATTCTTGATTGTGATTGTTATAGCTTTAAATTTTTAAATTGCCCTTTGATTAGCATTATCACCTATTCACCCCCCCCTCTAGGTGATTTTCAACATTAAGATTGGTACATCTCCTTTAATTGAAAATGTAGTTCTTGTTGATGGACTTAAACATAACTTGCTTAGTATTAGTCAATTATGTGATCATGGTCTTAAAGTTGTGTTTGATGAACTTCTTGCAAAATTTTTGATTGTAAAACTAATGATTGTATTCTCACTGGATTTCATGAAAATAATGTCTATATTATTGATATGCTTAATTTAGATTGCTCTACAAAATGTTTAAATGCTTTTGATGAGATTTCATGGTTATGGCATAGAAGATTAGGCCATGCATCTTTTGATCACCTTGCTAGAATAAATTCTAAGGAATTGGTGAAGGGTATTCCTTGTTTGAAGGTTGAAAAAGACCACATTTGTGGTGCGTGCCAATTTGGGAAACAAACCAAGTCTTCTTTCAAACCAATCAAGGATATAATATCATCTAGGCCATTAGAATCGATTCACATGGATCTTTTTGGACCAATTAAAACTAAAAGCTTAAATGGAAATAGATATGTTTTTGTTTTAGTTGATGATTTCTCTCGTTTCACTTGGGTTTTCTTTTTGGAGCATAAAGATCAAACTTTCTCGCATTTTAAGATTTTTCGAAAAAGGGTTGAAAAGAAAAAGGATTTTCGATTTTACGGATAAGAAGTGATAGAGGTGGTGTGTTTGTCAACCAACTCTTCATGACTTATTGTGATGAAAAAGGAATTAAGCAAGAAATGTCATGTCCTAGAACTCCACAACAAAATGGAGTAGTTGAACGGAAAAATAGAACTCCTCAAGAAATGGCTAGGACTATGATTAGTGAATATGGGCTCCCTCAATACTTATGGGCCGAGGCCGTAAACACCGCATGCTACATATCCAACCGTATTTATTTGTGTAAAAATAATTTCAAAACTTCTTTTGAAACTTATCATTTAAGAAAACCAAATGTTTCATACTTTAAAGTTTTAGATGCAAGTGTTTTGTTTTAAACACCAAAGATAATTTGGGTAAATTTGATGCTAAGGCTTATGAAGCAATCTTTGTTGGCTATTCTAGTACTAGCAAAGCATATAGAGTGTTCAATAAATCATCTCTTACTATAGAAGAATCTATGCATGCTAAATTTGAAGAATCTAATGCAATTGTTGAGAATGTTGTAGAGATTGACTCATTAGGTAAGGACATGGAGAAATTTGCCTTGAAGGACTGACCCATCCAAGATGACAAGTAAGAACCTATTGGTGAAGTTTAAAAGGATGAAGTGGAACAATCCCAACCACTTCCTAAAGATTAGAGATACGCCTCAAATCATCCCAAGATCTCATCATAGGTGATGTGTCAAAGGGGGTAATCACTCGCTCCTAACTTCATGATTTGTGTGAGAATTATGCATTCATATCTCATTTTGAACCCAAAATCATCCTCGAAGCCGAGGGTGACTTCATATTGGTTGCTTGCTATGCAAGAAGAGCTCAATCAATTTGAGCGCAACCAAGTTTGGTACCTTGTTCCTAGACCCCATGATAGACCAATAATTGGTACTAAGTGGATTTTTAGTAACAAGTTGGATGAGTCAGGAAATGTTATTAGGAATAAGGCTAGGTTAGTGGCCGAAAGTTACACTCAAGTTGATGGAATCGACTTTGAGGAGACCCTTGCACTCTTAGCACGGCTAGAAGCCATACGGATCACACTAGCTTATGCATCCTATAAAAATTTTAAAAATTTTCAAATGGATGTAAAAAGTGCTTTTTTAAATGGTTTTATTGATGAGAAAGTATATGTTGAACAACCTCCCGATTTTGTGGATCATATACATCCAAATTTTATTTTCAAACTCGATAAAGCATTGTATGGTTTAAAACAAGCTCCAAGGGCTTGGTATGAAAGGCTTTCTAGTTTTCTTCTATCAAATGATTTTGTTAAAGGTAAAGTAGACACCACATTATTTACTAAACATGTTGGTAGTGACATTCTTATAGTACAAATATATGTTGATGATATAATCTTTGGTTCTACTAATGAGTTACTTGGTAAGGAGTTTGAATAATGTATGCAACGTGAATTTGAGATGTCATTGATGGGTGAATTGAACTATTTCCTTGGACTCCAAATCAAGCAAATGCGTGATGGGATTTTCATATGTCAAGCCAAGTACTCAAAGGAACTTATCAAGAAATTTGGGCTAGAAGACTCAAAAATTTGCAACACTCCCATGGCCACCACCACCAAGCTTGATAAGGATGACCAAGGTAAGTGTGTTGATATTAAATTATATAGAAGCATGATTGGTAGTTTGTTGTATTTAACGGCGAGTAGGCCGGATATTATGTTTAGTGTGTGTCTTTGTGTTAGATTCCAATCTTGTTCCAAAGAATCTCATTTAATTGCGGTAAAACACATTATTCGTTATGTTAAGGGCACTATTCTAATAGGTCTATGGTATCCGAAGACCGGAGAATTCACAATGACGAGTTTCTCGGATGCCGACTATGTAGGTTGTAGAGTGGATAGGAAGAGTACCAGTAGAACATGTCAATTTCTTGGTATTTGTCTTGTTTCATGGTCTTCCAAGAAAGAAAATTCGGTAGCCCTCTCAACCGCCGAGGCGGAGTATGTTGCAGCGGGGGCCTGTTGTGCTCAAGTCCTTTGGATGTAACATACTCTTCTTGATTATGATTTGAATTATGACCATATAAAAATATTTTGTGATAATACTAGTACTATTCATATGACTAAGAATGCAAATCAACATAGTAAGACCAAGCACATTGAGATTCGATATCACTTCCTTAGAGATCATTTTGAGAAAGGAGATATTGATATTGATTATGTTTCTTCCGATATTCAACTCGCCGATATTTTCACTAAACCACTTGACTATAATAGATTTTCTTTTATATGTGTTGAACTAAATGTTTCTGTTGTTGAATAAGGAAGGTTTCTTGCTATAATATCCCTTTTTGATGTATGACAAAAAGGGGGAGAAATATGTGTTGTTTAGTGTTTGTTATGTGTTGTTTAGTGTTTGTTTATGTTTTATGTTTCGTGTTTTCAAATTTCATATGGTTTTATGTTTGGTGTTTTCAAAATTTCATATTTTTTCAAAAATTCTTTCATAATAAATTGTTTTATACTTGTTTAATATAGCACTATTTGAGGGGGAGTTTTTACCTTCCCTTTATATCTTGTGTTATAGCTTATATGTTTTGTCATCATCAAAAAGGGGGAGATTGTTGGCCCAAAAGATTACACTCTCCATTTATATACGTTTTGATGATAACAAAACATATAGAAGCTATTTGGTACTAATAAGTTGTTCTAGAATGAATTTTAGGTTTGTACAAGTATTGGCGGCTTTTAGCATATTGCAAGGTTTATAGCGCTAAAAACATGTTGATTGGTGGATGGCATAAGAGGACTCTTTCATAGGAGAGGAGGCTCTAGCTTGGCGTAACGCGGCTTAGAGACTTCTTTCTATAATTCTTATACTTTAGTTTGTTAAAGGATAATATATAGTGTTGAAGCTCAAATTTCCCACACACACAAAATTGCACATGATTTTTAAAAGATTATTTTTGTCTCTTGTATAAAATATTTATATAGACCTATCTCAGTATTTGCAAACTCAATTTATTGTAGTATACTAAGTCTTGACAAAAATAATTTTTGAAAATTTACTTATCCTCAAAAACATTTTTACAAAATTTTATGTTTTGACCTGTTGCGGTCGACCGGACGGTCGACCGACTCTGTTTCAAGTCAGAACGGTCGACCGAGCGGTCGATCGCAGTTCTGACCGTTGGGTGTGTGCATGTGTGCACGTTTTCCGGTCAACTGGGCGGTCGACCGGACTCCATATCGGTCGACCAATCTTCGACCGACTGACTGCACCTAAGTCTCTGTTTGGGACGGTCGACCGGGCGGTTGACCGGGGGCTGCAAACGGTCATATGTTTTTAAAAACCGGTCGACCGGGCCGGTCGACCGTGAGAGTATTAACAGCCAAACAGCTAGTTTTTTAAACTTGTTTTAAAACGTGGTTTTATTATCCAAACGAGTTTTATGGCTAGTTTTGGGTCTTATCTTTCCTAATTAATCAAAATTAGTGTTTACCCTTTAATCCCTACCTTTATCCTATAAATAGGGGTGAATGGGGTTGAGGTGGCTTAACAACATTTGCAAAAGAAATCAAAGCTTAAGTCTTTTTGAAAGAAGTTTTCTCAGTTTTAGTGCTCTAATCTCTGATATTTCTTTGAAGTTTTTGAATCAAAACTCTCTTCTATTTTGCTTTATTTTTCACTTACAAACCTTGAGCTTCAATCCTATACATTATTCTCTAGGGTTTTGTAAAGAAAAGTTTTTCAAAAGAGAGTTTGTTTTCTTTTGATCACCAAGTGATTATTGTATTTGTGGCTCCACTACTGATCAGTCACATTTTGCATATACATTGTCACCTTACCATACTTTTTAGCTAATAAATCCTAATAAGTCTTCTTCTTCTTTGTTCAATGTAGGCCCAATTGCTAAAAGAAAGGAAAGAGAAATAAGCCCAAAAGCCCACCAAATTCTGATTTAATTCAGAATAAATTTGAAATCAAGGAATCAGGGCAAAATCTTGACATATCAGAGAGGTTGAAAACCGGTTGAAAAGAATCCTCCCAATTGATTGCTAAAGTGAAAGAACAATCAAAGAGTTAAGAATTTACCGTGTAGCTTGTGGCTAACGGGTCGTGTCCACGAGGAGGAATGCGATGAAAGCTTTTCGGTGATTCGTTTAATAACAAAGAATTGTGTTTGTTTTTTTTAATTGGAAAGAGAATGGAAAGAAGGAGATGATTAAAAGAGAAATTGTAACTTTAGAGAAGGCTTTGGAGAAGGTGATTTAAAAATCTCAAAAATTGTTTTGTTTATTATAATAAGGAAGAAAATCTGGGCTCGCTATCTAACTACTCAACAGTTTATTCTTCTATTGAAATCCTAAGTGCCTCAAATTGATCATAGGCAAAATTTAAAGTTGACTTTAGAAAGTTTGAAATAAAGCTCATAAGATGGTTGGAAGAGTTCAGTTTTTTCTTTGAAAAATCGTTTCGAATTGAATGTTAAATCATCAAGCGTGAAGAAGCAAGTATGAAGTAAAAACAGTTCAAGAAACGTTCATAAAAGAAGTAAGAGTTTAAAAATCCAAACCATCCTCATGTACCTTCAAGAACACTTTCAAGAAGAAAGGCTTTAAGTAAGGCATACAAATGATTCATTGGGTCTTTTTCATTAAAACCAGAAGAGAAGAAGAACTGGAGAGAGTTACAATAGTGAGCCCAGAAAAATCGATTTAGCTACTCATGGAAAACAAAGAAGAAAGTAAATAAATAACGCAAGACATACCATAATATGAGTAGAAGAAAATGTGGCCCGATTCTTGTATTGATGTCACTTCAATCTTCAAGTACAAGCACTCAATTCCTCTCTCTCAGAAGTATTTGTACTGGACTACAATTGCAAAACAAAATACAACTTTTACTATCTAACAGAGAGCCTAAATCCTGAAAGTATAAACAAAATTCTAATCCTAGTCTTTGCTCTTTTTGCCCTGTTGAAACTTGTACTTATAGGGAAAAACCAATTGGGGGGATCCCAGGAAGATTGGGGGAGCAAACGCTCCCCCAACTGACACCAAACGGCCGTGGAAACGCGGCTAGGGCCGCGTTTCCGCAGCCCTGGTGTGGCCAGTTGGCCACACCCAGTTTGCTGGCTCTCTTGGTTTGGTGATTCTCCTGTATCTTCTTCTGGTTTTCTCGTTTCTGCTCAAGGATTTGACGAAACAGCCTTCGATTGTTGGCTTCAACCGTTTGATTTGAGAGGATTCTTTTCAACCAGTTTTCAACCTCTCTGATATGCCAAGATTTTGCCCTGATTCCTTGATTTCGAATTTATTCTGAATTAAATAAGAATTTGGTGGGCTTTTGGGCTTGTTTCTCATTCCTTTCTTTTAGGAATTGGGCCTACATTAAACAAAGAAGAAGAAGACTTTTTAATAGGATTTATTAGCTAAAAAGTATGGTAAGGTGACAATGTATATGCAAAATATGTGACTGATCACACCCCCACACTTATCTTTTGCTCGCCCTTGAGCAAAACATCAGACTAATTCTAATCAATTATTAGACCACTTTCGCAGGTTACTCGATTGCACCGAGCATGTGCAACAAGCCGTTAAACCTCTAGGTTACCCCTAGAGGACGAGTTTTGTCTCGTGAGGGTTTTCAGTGGATTGCACTCACAAAATCAATAAAGAAAGAGAAAAAAGTTAGTATTTTCGAAAAGCATTTTTAAAGGAGAAAATATTTGAAGTATATTTGTAAGGCTTTTAAGTACTCTATAAGTTATAGGAATATCAAATTTTTCATTCCGAAACTCAGTCTTTATTCAAAAACATGTCATCAATCAAAGTAAGGAGTCAATTTGTACTTCTCATCTAGCCTATTAATTTACCTTGAGTCGTAAGCACCATCGTGACTGTGAAGTTTGACTAAGGGCATTTTAACATTAACTTCTATGCCTTATTTATTTTTGGTGGAATTTATTCCTCAATTTCATTAGGCTTTCTAATCTGCCCATATAACGAGCCTTTAGTCGGTGACACCCAACCGGACAGGTTTAGGGCACCAGGTGAGAAAACACCCCTAAGGACTTAAACACTCGAGCAGAAAAGGCCACGAAACCAAGGTTTTTATTTATAAATGTACCCCTTTTAGGTGTGAATACTTATACTTCATGAGGCATAAATACTCAGCTTAATCAGAGGATTTATATATATATATATATTTTCAAAATTATCTAATTATCTTTTGCATAAATACCAAGGCTTGCTTAGGCCAAAGCACCTAACTAATCAATAATTAGATTTGTTTATATTTTTTCTTTTTCATAATATTTTTTTATAAGGCATAAGAGTTTCTGTTTTTAAACACTAAGTGTGTAAGTGTATTTAGTGTGCATATTTCATCAAGGTAAATATCAAGACTAAATTACTTTCACAAATTTTCTTCCTAACCCTAAACACCAAAAAAGTTATCTGACTTTGACCAAGTATAAGAAATCCTAATTATGATTTTCCTATTCCTTAAAATTGACTTAATTTCTTACAAAAAATATATCAAAATATTGTTCTAACCTTTCAAAAAGTTTATATATATATATATATATTTTCATTTTTTTTATATCAGTTAGGTTAGAACCCTCCCCCACACATATCTCATGCATTGTCCCCAATGTATGAAAGAAATGTATAGATGCATGAAATCAAATGGAAAAGAGGAAAGTTACCGATACACTGGGTCAAAAAGACCCATAGCCGTTTCATTTACCGGCACCGATTCCAAGAAAGGTTTAAGGCGTTGACCATTTACCTTAAAATCATTTCCATTCTTGGTGTCACTGATCTCAATTGCACGTGTCGTAACACAGTTTTTACAACGAATGGCCCAGTCCATCTTGATTTCAATTTTCCTGAAAAAAGATGAAGCCTAGAATTATAGAGTAAGACTTTTTGTCCAGGGATAAAGGTTTTTCTTATGATGTGTTTATCATGGAAATCTTGACTCCATCTTTAGTGATCCTAGCATTTTCATAGGCCTCATTTCTCAATTCCTCTAATTCGGAAATTTGTAATTTTCAAAGGTCACCGGCCTTAGTCAAGTCGAAATTCAACTGCTTGATTGCCCATAAGGCTCGGTGCTCTAACTCAACGGGAAAGTGACAAGGTTTGCCATAGACTAACCTATAAGGAGACATTCCTAGAATCATCTTGAAAGCGGTCCTGTAGGCCCATAGGGCATCTACAAGTTTGATGGACCAATCTTTCTGATTTTTGTTCACAGTTTTCTCCAAGATAAGCTTGACTTATCTATTGGAAACCTCAACTTGCCCACTGGTTTGAGGATGATAAGGTGTGGAAAACTTGTGAGTTATGGCATACTTTCACATAAGAGCTTCAAAAGATCTATTGCAAAAGTGAGTGCCATTATCACTGATGATAGCACGAGGGGTTCCGAAGCGTGAAAAAATTTCTCTTTCCAAAACTTTATGACAACTTTGTTATCATTAGTTTTACAAGGAATGGCTTCTACCCACTTGGACACATAATCCACAGCAACCAATATGTATTGGTTTCCAAATGAATTAGGAAATGGACCCATAAAGTCGATGCCCCAAGCATCAAAGAGTTCTATTTCTAGAATTGGGTTGAGGGACATCATATTTTGTTTTGAGATCCTTCCTACCATTTGGCATCTAGGGCACATCTTGCAAAATTCATAAGTTTCCTTGAACAAAGCGGGCCAATAGAGCCCGCTTTGTAGCACTTTTTTAGCAGACTTACGGGGATCAAAGTGTCCACCGCATGCAAGTTCGTGATAAAAAGATAGAACACTCTTAACCTCCTCATCGGGAATGCATCTCCTAATAATTTGGTCAGAACAGTACTTGAAAAGATATGGTTCCTCCCAAGAGAAATACCGAACTTGGGATAAGAACCGGTATATATCGTTTTTGGACCAATGAGACGGAGTTTGGTTTGTAACTAAGTAATTCACTATATCAGCAAACCAAGGTTCCCTAGAGATAGCTAAGAGATTTTCATCAGGAAAATCCTCATTTATGGGTAATTTGTTGCATGGAGAATTAGGGATCCGTGAGAGATGGTCAGCAACGACATTTTTTACGCCTTTTTTTATCTCGAATTTCAAGGTCGAATTCTTGAAGAAGGAGGATCCAACGAATGAGTCGGCCATTGGCATCCTTCTTCATAATGAGTTACCTAAGCACAGAATGACCGGTGAAAATGGTGGTTTTGGACCCTAGTAGGTAGGGATGAAATTTCTCTAAGGCAAACACTACTGCCAAGAATTTCTTCTCAGTCGTAGTGTAGTTCAATTGAGTATCGTTGAGAGTCCTACTAGAGTAGTAAATCACATGCTGCTTGTTATCAGTGCGTTGTCCTAGGACAGCACCTATGGCAAAATCGGAAGTATCGCACATGATTTCGAACGGCTTAGACCAATCCGGTACAGATATGATTGGTGCAGAAATAAGCTCTCTCTTAAGCTTCTCCCAAGAATTTATGCATTCAGCATCGAAAGTGAAGGACACATCCTTAGCTAACAGATTAGTCAAGGGCCTAGCAATTTTGCTAAAATTCTTGATGAATCTTCGGTAAAAACCAGCGTGTCCTAAGAAGGATCTAATTTCCTTAACGCATTTGGGCATGGGAAGCTTAGCAATAACCTCAATTTTAGCTCTGTCCACTTCAATTCCTTTCTTGAAGATTTCATGACCCAAGACAATTTCATGTTTTACCATGAAGTGGCATTTCTCCCAGTTCATTTTCAGATTTTTCTCAGCACAACATTGGAGGACAAGTTCTAAATAGTGGAGACATTGAGTGAATGAATCTCTGTAGATGGAGAAATCATCCATAAAGATCTCTAAGAATCGTTCTATCATATCAGAGAAAAGACTCAACTTGCAACGTTGAAACGTTGCTGGGGCATTGCATAAGCTGAAAGGCATTCGACGATAAGCAAATATCCCAATGGACATGTAAACGTAGTCTTTTCTTGGTCCTCAGGAGCAATAGGGATCTGGTTATACCCCGAGTAACCGTCCAAGAAACAGTAATACTCGTGACCCGCCAAACGTTCAAGCATTTGATCAATGGAGGGAAGTGGAAAATGGTCCTTACGAGTTGCCGCATTAAGCTTCCTATAGTCGATGCAAACTCGGATCTTCATGGGAAGTCGAGTTTGGACAAACTCTTTGTTCTCATTTTTCACTACAGTGAAACCGGATTTCTTTGGAGCCGCGTGGACAAAACTGACCCATTGGCTTTCAGAAATGGGATAAATTATCCCATTGTCTAAGAGTTTGACAATTTCAGCATGAACAGCTTCTTGCATTATATGGTTTAACCTACGCTGCGGGTCTCTTTTAGGTGTGGCGTCTTTATTGAGATGAATGCAATGTTGAACGATGGTCGGACTTAATCCCTTTATATCGGTCATAGTCCAACCAATGGCTTCCCTATATTTTCTTAGAATTGCTTTAAGATCTTCTTCTTTCCCGTCATTTAAATGAGAGGCAATGATGACAGGAAAGGTCTCTTGTTCGCCTAGATAGACGTACTTGAGATGCGCAGGTAAGGCTTTCAATTCTAAGGAAGAGGAAGGCTGGTTGGAAGGACTAGTCAAATTTGTTGGCTCCATTATTGGTGAAATAGGGTTCGAGGCCCAATTCATATCAGAATTTACAACCTGATCAAGATTAAAGTCATCAGACTCTAACCCGAAGTCACACTCAGTTTCTAGTTCCAATTCTTCCCTACGTTCACTTGTTAAGTTCTCAATTAGGTTGACTTCAAATGTTTGGTCCTCAAGATCGCAGGGTTGTTTTCCTAGATTGAAGACATTGACTTCTCTAGTCATGTCCCGAAGGTTAACCTCATGAACCCATTCCTATAATTGATGATGGCATTGGCAGTAGTATGGAATGGTCGCCCTAGGATAATAGGAGTTTGAGCCCTATAATTGGAGTTGGACACAGGTTGTGTCTCCAGAACTATGAAATCGACAGGATAAATAAAATCCCCTACCCGGACCAGGACATCATTAATCTCCCCTTTTGGAACTTTTACTGAACGGTCAGCCAATTGGATGGTGACTCGAGTTGGACTAAGATCGCCCAACCCGAGTTGTTGATAAACTGAGAATGGAAGCAAGTTGATACTTGCCCCCAAGTCAAGAAGTGCACGACTAATCTTGGCTTGTCCTATTGTGCAGGCAATGGTGGGACTACCTGGATCCTTGTACTTGATAGGGATCGGACCCGATAGTAGCTCGCTAATGTTAGTGGCTAAGAAGACCTTTTTTGATACATTAGTCTTTCTCTTCTTGGTCAACATGTCCTTAAGAAACATAGCATAGGAAGGGACTTGTTGGATGGCATCAAGAAGTGGCACATTTATCTTCACTTGATTAAATATCTCAATTATCTTGTCCATGTGTGAATTTTTCTTGTTGTTTCATCCTATTAGGAAATGGTATATAGGCTGGTGCACCTGACTGGTGATTGTTACACATATTGCATATTATATCGCCTTCATATCATGCATTTTATGTATAAATATGTGATTTTTACCCTTTTTTCTCTCTAATTTTGCAGGACCACCACTTAAAGAGAAAAAGCCCTTGAATCACTTTAATTAGTGATAATTAAAGGGGTAAATCAAAAGATTCCAAGATTTGAATTCAAAATCAGTTGAGATCCGCGCGCCTAACAAAGATTCCAGAAGACCACGTGGCTAACCAATTTGTAACAACCCTGTAACAGAAATCTGTTAGCTAATAGACTCTTAACGGCCGCGCCTTGCCGCCTGTTCGCGGCAATATCTTGGCCGTTGAGCCCCGGATTTTGTGGCAACGGCCAAGGATCTAGAGGCTTCTCATGGATTGCTCTAAATAGGTGGCCAGGGTTCGTGCGCGAAGGCAGTGAAGAGAAAGAGAAAATTAGGGAATTGTTGTAATTTTTGTTCTAGGTTTTTAGTTCTCTTCTCCTTCCTCCTTGAGTTCTAGCCAAATTGAGAGAGAGATTTCAATTTGAGAGTTTGTAATCAAGAGAAGTGACAATCTTGAAGCAAAGATTCATCAATGGAGCTTTCTTCTTCTCTTTGCTAGACTTGAGTATGCTTTCTTTTCTTATGCTTTAATTTCTTGCATTTAATTCTAGTTTTAGTTTAATTGCTTAGATCTTTGCTTTCCATGGAGAATTATAGCTTTGTTGTTAGTGTAATGGAGGGCTAAGTTCTAGTTGCATGGCTAGCTAAGACTCACCTAGCTACTACTATCTCTTGGTTGATTGTATACTTCAATACTTGCATAATTCTATGTTTCTTGTGAATTCCAATGAAGTATGGTTGCATCCTTTGGTGATTGCTTGTTAGATCTCTATATGAATTGTGTGTCTCTTATAAAGAGCCTTTGATTGGATCATAAGGATGGATTACCATGGTTGTGTCACTTGTGTAGCAAGATCAACTCATGTACTTCAAGCTAACTTTGTAGTTAAGCTTTGAATGTCCAAAAGAGTTTGATTCTTCTAACCTTTGCACTAATTGAGTACCAAGCCTATAGTTCCTCAATGTATATCTAGTAAGAGAACCTAAGATTCAAGAAGAGGCTTCAAGCTAACTAACTAAAAGGAACACTAGTCTTCAAGAAGGAATACCACACTTGAACATGCAAGCTATCTTCAATTGTCTATGATTCAATTTGAGACAATCTTGAAATCAACAAAGAGTTAGTATGTTAGCAATGAGGTGTAGTTAGGCTAGCCATGCATCTTCCTATCAAAAGAGTTTTACACATTTTATTCTAGCATTCTTTTCTTCTTTTCTTTACATCACACTTCATTCACTTCACTTCTTTTTCACAATGCACCACCAATACATCACTTCTTGTACATTGCTTGCCATTGTGTAATTGACAAAGAAGAGATCTCGTTTCTTTTTCTCACTAGTATTGTAAAGCTTCTACGCGAGCTCTCCTTGTGGTTCGACTCGGTATAGCTATATGCTATAACGAAAGATTGGAACAAGGTATAATAATCACATATTCGAAGTAAACAAGATCAAAGGTGAATTCTAAACCATAAACCATCTCTTTAATACCTGATTCTTGTGCAATTAACTTCACATACCTTGTTACAACCAATCAATTTTTGGCGCCGTTGCCGGGGAGAGCAATGGTATTTTTAAAAGTGAGAAACTAAACGATAATTCTTCTCTGTTGCAGGTACAGGTTGAAGAAACAGAAAATCTTGCATTGCAGTAACATATAAGCGGACCTGGGCCTCTGCTCTCGAAAGCAGAGACCAGGATCCCTCTGACTTGCCGCGTTCTGCCGCGCGGGCGCGGCAAGAAAGAGTTGACTTCTAACCAGTTTTCTGCAGGGCTTGCTTCTCTGCGAAATACAGCTGCTGCTATATTTTAAATCTTGTTTTCTTCACCTGATATCTGCTAATCAACAGTAAAAAATTTGTTGTAATTGTTAAAAAAATTGTTTAGACATTTGCATCTTTAGGCACGTGTCTTTCAATTACTTTAAATTTACTGTTGAAGAGTGCGGGGGACAAGGTACGTAAAGCATTGCATATTGACTAGGAATCACACTTTGTTTGTTTAATTACGCTTTGGGTGATCCTTGTTTGTTTACATCGTACACTTGCACTAATTGATTCTAAGGGCAAATCCCATAAGAAAGATAAGGTGGGGATTTTATCACCCTTTCCTTAGCCCACAAACCATTCTCCCCACGCATTCACAATCCTAAGCTTATAATTAAAAATTGCTAGACGTTGGCCCTAGGGACATCCGGACTCACTTAGGAGATTTTCCTAAGGGGGAAAAGTGTTGGAAAGTGACTTTTGTAAAATCGGTGTCTAGGAAAGGGTTGAGGGCCGAAAACCCGAAGATTGTTGGTTACTTAATTAAGGAACGTTTTCGGACGGAAAACCTCCCAACAACCTTACCCTTCCCTGGCTGATTTGCTTATAGTCAAAGTCCACACCAAACCTCCTGTGGACGATCTATCGTTAGGAGTCGTCTAGGTCCAGGAAACCTAGAAAGCTTGGATTGATTTTTCTTTCTTGATTGTTATTTTCTCTTTTCCGCTTGTTTGAAAGGTGCACGTTGATTGTGTATTTATATGCGAGAGTGGTATAGGGAACCAAATTCTGCGAGGCTTGTGAGAGTATCTACACTGCCACATACACCACCACTCGACACAATCATGACTGCCAACGTGTCGCTGCAGGACAAGTTCTATCCTATTCGCACATCACTGCCATCTTGTATTCTCCTCCCGAACACAAATGGACATAATTTTGAGTTGAAACCTCAGTTCATAAACACTCTTCCACACTTTCATGGCCTTGAATCTGAGGATGCTTACTTCTTCATCCGAGAGTTTGAAGAAGTATGTCTTATGATGAGGATTTCCCAGCTTACCGATGATGCTGTCAGACTTAGGTTCATACCTTTTGCATTGAAGGATATTGCTAAGAAGTGGCTTTATAATCTCCCAGTTAGCTCCATTTCTTCATGGGACGATTTTGTTAAGGTCTTTCTCAAAAAGTTTTATCCTATCCATAAGACAGCTTTGATGAGGAAAAATATAATGCAATTCAAATAAGAACCCAATGAGCCGTTCTGGAAGTACTTTGAGCGCTTTAAGGACCTAGTAGCCCTGTGTCCCCATCATGGTATAGAGAAATGGCGCCAATGCCAGATTATCTATGATGGACTGGACTATCAGACTAAGACTCTCCTTGAAACTATGTGTCAAGGAGAATTTCTTAAGAAGGATGAAGACCAGGGCTGGGACCTTTTTGAGGCTCTAGCGGAGAAAACTATTCAGTGGGAATCATGCTCTGAGAAACCCACACCAACAACTTCCAGAACTGGTTTACATTCTATAGGATCCTCTATAGCTGCAGAAGCTAAGATTACACAGTTAATGAAGAGGATTGAATTGTTAGAGTCAAGGGAACATTCTGTGAATCAAGTCAACCCATCACGAGTGACCAGCCCACCACTTGTGGCACCCATGGTTCACCCGGGTTGTACTTACTGTCATGATTTGAATCATGTATTGGAAGAGTGTCCAGTATACCATGCTCAGAGCTATCAGGAGAGTACAAATGCCACTTACACCAGACCTCCATACAATCCTTATTCCAAGACCTACAATCCAGGGTGGCGCAACCATCCTAACTTCTCTTGGAGTCAGTCTGGTCATGAGCAGCCGAGACAACCATTTCCACATCAACAATACCCTGCTCAGGCACATCCATCGACTTACCACCAAAACCCACCAAATTTCAATTCATATCAGAGTCCACCCAGATTCCAACCATTCCAAAATCCTGTGCCATATCAAGCTAATTTTCAACCCCAGTATCAACAACAACAGCATCCACCACCCAATCCGTCAGATAGAAAAATTTCCGAATTGGAGAAAATGATTGAAACCTTGTCCAAGACCCAAGCTGCAATGATGAACAATCAGCAGCAGGACATGAATAAGTTACAAATCCAAATAGGACAGTTGGCTAATTCCTTGACTGAAAGGCAAAAAGGAATGCTGCCTAGCCAACCTGTGCCTAATCCCAAAGCTCATTTTCCTCTGCATGAAGTCGAAGACTTGGGAGCCAGCCAGTGCCAAGCCATTCAAATCTTAAGGTCTGGAAAACAAGTAGACAACAAGGTCTCCAATCAATCTCCAAAATCTTTGTCAAAACCATCACCTTCTGTTCCAGTTCAACCTGTGCAAGATAGTCCTTCATCAAGTTCACAACCTTCCACGTCCCAATCAAAAGGAAAAGGGAAAATTGATGAGCAAATTTATAAGCTTGTTGCCCCATTTCCAAATAGGCTTACAAATCATAAGAATAATGCTCATATGGAGAAGATAAGAGAGATATTTAACCAGGTACAAATCAATGTCCCTCTCTTAGATGCTATTCAACAGGTCCCATCATATGCCAAGTTTCTGAAAGAGATGTGTACTAAAAAAGAAAGGCAAATGTCCCTAAGAAAGTCTTTTTGGCTTCCAACCTGAGTGAATTGCTTAATGGTCCAATCCCTGTGAAGTACAAGGATCCAGGGAGCCCTACCATCTCTTGTATCATAGGGCAGACCACAGTAAATAGGGCTTTGCTAGACTTGGGCGCTAGCATCAATCTTCTTCCATTCTCTGCGTACCAACAGTTAGGGTTGGGCAACCTTCGTCCAACCCAAATGACTATTCAACTGGCTGATCGCTCTATTAAGATTCCCAAGGGGGAAATTACGGATGTTTTAATACGGGTAGGGGAATTCATTTACCCCGTTGACTTTGTTGTTTTAGAAACACAACCCGTACATAATCACAGAGCGCAAACTCCTGTCATTCTAGGACGTCCCTTCTTAGCCACAGCGAATGCGATCATTAACTGCCGAAATGGATCTATGCGGCTGACGTTCGGAGATATGACGAAGGAGGTGAATGTCTTCCATCTGGGAAGCAGCCAAGGGATGTGGAGAATGACTCTTTTGATGTCAACTTGATAGAAGGATTGACTAGCGAACATGTGGAGGAGATGGAGTATGAATCTGAAGAGGAATTCGAGTTAGAAGCTGACGACTTAACTCTTGATCAGATTGTTGGATCAAATGCTGAAAGGAGTACTAATTCCACTTCTATTCTTCCCTTGCACCATGAGCAACCTGTTATAGATCCAGTCCCGTCTGCTGAGCTTAAGGATCTTCCTGGTCATCTCAAGTACAAGTACTTGGATGACAAAGAATCCTTTCCGGTAATCATTGCATCCAATCTTACGGAACAACAAGAAGAGGACCTATTGACTGTGCTAAGGGAAAATAGAGAAGCCATTGGTTGGACCATGGCTGATATTAAGGGGATTAGTCCTACTATTGTCCAACACAGGATTCACTTAACGGAAGATGCCAAGCCTAAACAAGATCCACAGCGGAGACTTAACCCAATTATGCAAGAAGCTGTTAGATCGGAGATTCTGAAACTCTTAGACAATGGGATCATATATCCCATATCCGATAGTCAATGGGTTAGTCCAGTTCATGCTGTGCCTAAGAAAGCTAGATTTACGGTGGTGGAAAATGAGAATAAAGAACTAATACAAACACGTCTTCCAACGAAGATTCGAGTTTGTATTGATTATAGGAAACTGAACACCGCCACACGTAAAGACCACTTTCCACTTCCGTTTATTGATCAGATGCTGGAAAGATTGGCGGGGCACGAGTATTACTGTTTCCTGGATGGATATTCAGGATATATCAGATCCCAATTGCTCCCGAGGACCAAGATAAGACAACCTTCACCTGTCCGTTTGGAATATTTGCATACCGAAGGATGCCCTTCGGTCTTTGCAATGCTCCAGCAACGTTTCAACGTTGCATGTTGAGCCTGTTCTCGGACATGGTGGAGAAATTTTTAGAAATTTTTATGGATGACTTTTCAATATATGGGGATTCATTTGAGCAGTGCTTGTACCATCTGAAGTTGGTTTTGCAACGATGCACGGAAAAGAATTTGACACTTAATTGGGAAAAGTGTCATTTCATGGTCAAGCACGGAATTGTACTAGGACACAAAATATCCAGAATAGGAATCGAGGTTGACAAGTCGAAGGTGGAGGTTATTACAAAGCTCACTGAACCACAATGTTTAAAGGACATTAGATCTTTTTTAGGGCACGCTGGTTTCTATAGGAGATTCATTCAAGGGTTTAGCAATATTGCTAGACCTTTGACAAATCTCCTAGGAAAAGATGTACCCTATATCTTTGATGAAGAATGTCGAAAGTCGTGGAAAGAGCTAAAGAATAGACTTGTCTCTGCGCCGATCATATCTGCACCGGACTGGACCAAGCCATTTGAAATTATGTGCGATGCCTCTGACTTTGCGATAGGCGCTGTTTTAGGACAGCGTATTGAAAATAGGCAGCACGTAATATACTATGCTAGCAGAACGCTAAATGATGCCCAACTGAATTACACGACCACTGAAAAAGAATTTTTGGCAGTCGTTTTTTGCGTTAGAGAAGTTCCGACAATATCTGCTAGGGTCCAGGACCATAATTTTTACTGATCACTCCGCCCTGAGGTACTTGATGCAAAAGAAGGACGCTAAGGCAAGATTGATTCGATGGATCCTTCTTTTGCAAGAGTTTGACTTGGAGATAAAGATAAAAAGGGCGTTGAGAACGTGGTTGCGGACCATTTGTCAAGAATCCCGAACGCACCTCATGAGAACATACCGATTAATGAAGACTTTCCTGACGAGCACATTCTCGAGATGTGGAGAGCCCTGGTATGCCGATATTGTAAACTACCTTGCTACCAGGCAAATTCCTTCCCATTGGTCAGGACAAGACAAACATCATTTTTTGAGACAAATGCGGTTCTTCTTCTGGGATGAACCGTATCTATTCAAGTACTGTCCTGACCAAATTATACGAAGATGCCTTCCAGAGGATGAACATCAGAGTGTTTTGATATTCTGTCACAAGTTAGCTTGCGGTGGACACTTTGGTCCACGGAAAACTGCGGAAAAAGTGCTCCAGAGTGGATTCTACTGGCCCACTCTCTTTAAGGATGCCTTTACTTTTTGCAAGCTGTGTGATAGATGTCAAATGACGGGTCGGATTACTCAAAAGAACATGATGCCCCTCACACCCATCTTGGAAGTCGAAATCTTCGACCTCTGGGGCATCGATTTTATGGGACCCTTTCCTCTGTCCTACGGTAACCAATACATTTGGTAGCCGTAGATTATGTTTCTAAGTGGGCTGAAGAGATTCCTACACGGACAAATGACAACCAAGTTGTCATTAAATTTTTGAGAGAGTACATCATTTCACGCTTCGGAGCCCCCCGTGCGATACTGAGCGACAATGGAAGTCATTTCTGCAATAGGGCTTTTGAAGCCTTAATGCGGAAATATTCTATTACTCATAAATTGTCCACGGCTTATCATCCTCAAACCAATGGGCAATCACAAACAGACAGATAAAACTCATTCTGGAGAAAACGGTAGGATAGAATCGTAAGGATTGGTCCGTCAAACTGACTGATGCCTTATGGGCATACAGGACCGCTTACAAGACTGTCCTTGGTATGTCTCCGTACCGAGTGATATTTGGGAAACCATGTCACTTGCCCGTTGAGTTAGAACATCGTGCACTATGGGCTTTAAAGCAACTGAATCTTGATTTGGATAAAGCCGGTGTTCTCAGGAAGCTGCAGCTATCCGAGCTGGAAGAGTTACGAAACGAGGTATACGATAACGCTCGGATTACAAAGCACAGGACCAAGCTCTTCCACGACAAAGCCATTCACAGGAAGATTTTTGTTGTCGGTCAACAGGTTCTGTTATATAATTCTCGACTCCACCTTTTCCCTGGTAAACTGCGTACCAGGTGGTCAGGACCTTTTATTGTGCAGACTGTCTTTTCCCACGGAGCAATCGAAATTCTTGACCCAACTAATGGCAACAAATTTACTGTTAACGGTCAACGTCTCAAGCCATTTTTTACCACGGAAGATATGTCACACGAAGTTCACGAATTGGGTCTTTGTGACCCAGTTTATTTGTGACATTTTTCATCTGTATAGTTCCCTGCATACTTTACTGAATATCATTTTGGGGTCCACATTTGTAAATATATTTTTTTTTTTTTTTTTACACTTTTTGTAAATACAATTTTTTTTTTTAGGATTTTTTTTGCTTATTTTAGTTTCAATTCCTAATAATTCTCTTTCCTTAGGATTCTTTTCAAATTCAAATTACTTTGACCAAGGGTTGTAATATTACCTTTGACCTAGGGATATTTTTGGAAGTCCCTTTTTACCTACCCCTATAAAACACTTTTTCACTTCTCTTCCTCCATCAAACCGAGATTTCTCCTCAGATCTACATATTACTTCCCACAAACGACCTCCACCCAAAATCCTGCTCCCAAATTTCTTGAATCCGCCGCGCCTTGCCGCCATGCCGCCGCAATTCTGCCATCTCCGGCGCGCAGGAAAAGCTCAGATCTACTGCAATATTTCTCTGGAGACAGCCCTCGAACCATTCTTCTTGCAGCCCACTCTGGTGCCCTCTGTGCACCTATTTTTGATTTCCCCCCACGATTATCCGGGGGTGGTTTGATCTCTTGGTCCCTTTTGCTCTAAAGTTTTTCTATTAATCATGGCCCCTAGCTTATTTGTGGAGAGGGATTTTTCTCTATTGTTGAATGATGAAGGGGGATTTGGGCATATATTTTTAGATCGTATTCATGCGTGGAATTGGTACTCCCTAGTGTATGATAACATTGATAATGATGCCTATTATTGCCCTAATTTGGTCACAACATTCTACAACTCATTGGACCATGCATCAGTTAATCATAACACTCACCAATTCACGGTTCATATGCCATTTGGTGACATCTTTGTCACCATTCCACTGATTTCTGAGACCACTGATATACCCATTCATCCCCATTACACTGACCCTTTACCACTAGTTGATTACATGCCTCTCATGGGGGTCCGCTGCACTGAGCAGGACCGTGGGCTCAAAGCCCAGTCCACATTTCGAAATGTACACTGCATTGGACGTTTGCTCCAACGAAATGTTTTTGGACTCGATCATTCCACAACTTTCAACAGACCTGTGTTACAAATCATTCATGACTTAATGACTAATAGACACACAGTCTGTTTTAATAGGGCTATTTTCAACGCCATACTTGATAATTCCTCCCGCACTCGAGGTGCAAAATATTCTCATCCAGTGTTAATTACACGTCTCTGTAGAAATTTCATACCGGATGCTGTATTTGACTCATTTGACCGCGTGTATGTTATAGCTGAGAGACCCACGAGTTCATACACTGGTTGTTTACATGCACTCTGGTCACCTCGTGCCCAACCTGAGGACATTCCTGTGGCGTCCTCGTCGGAGGAGAGTTTAGAGGAGGTAGATGAGCCCCAATTCTGGAGACAAGACCCACCGGCAGAACCAAGAGCCTTCATGTCCACCATTTGGAAGGGCATGAAGAAGATATTTAGGGGACAAGTGCGGCTTAGGAAGAAAGTAGCAGAGCAATCTTCTAGATTAGCTGAGATGGAGGCGACATTGAGGAGAACACAGTCTGCTGGACCAAGCACCTCAGCTGGTCCACAGAGACGGAGGGGATGATTCTTATCCTTTACCTATTTCATGCATCACCTTTTATCTTGCATGCATTAGGGACAATGCATGAGATAGGTATGGGGGGGGTAGATGCTAACATAGGATTTTTCATTTTTTTTTAGGATTTTCATTTTTTTTTTTTGTAAAATTTTTATTTTCTTTATTTGTTAGATTTTTACCTTTCTTATAGATTTTCCACTTTCTTTATAGATTTTACCTTTTCTTTTAGAAAATAAAAAAATAAAAAAAATATATAAATAAATAAAAATAAAAACTTTTTGAAATAAGAGACAAAGTTTAGATCTATTTTTAGAAAAATTAAGATGTATCTTAGGAATTAAGAAAGCCTTAATTATGACATCTTAAACTTAGTTAAAATAATAGATCTTGTTTGAAATTATAGGCTAAGTAAGTAAAATTGGTGAGATATTTTTATCTTGAATTTTTACCTTAGATAAATATGCACTTTACACTTACACATTTCTTGGGATGTAGACAAAGACCAAAAATGCCAGATATAAAAAAAAAAAAAAAAAGATCACTTATTAAGCTGGATAACTATGCCTCAAAAGCATGGTTACTCACGCCTAACGGTGATCTCACTTATTAAGCTGGATAATTGTGCCTCAAGAAGCATGATTATTCACGCCTAACGGTGATAAAAGAATAATCCCCTTTAGTTTTGTGCCTTTTTCACTCGAGTCCTTAAACCGAGGGATGTTTTTCTCATCTGGTGCCTAAGACCGTCTGTTTGGGAGTCACCGGTTATAGGCTCGCTACATGGGTGAATTAGAAAGCCTAATAAAACTAAGGAAAAAAAAAAAGAAAAAGAAAAATAATAAATAAATAAATGGCTTGATGGTTAGAGTTGAAATCCCAGAAATTTCCACTGAGCACGGTGTGCATATTATCTAGGTTTTATGAAAGATAAAATATTCAATCCAATTTTGAATTCTTACCTTAATTGAAAACAAGACCTTGCATGGATACTAAGTTTAAGAAATAATGATTATAGGTGGACTTATGACCTAAGATCACTTATATTTTTGCAAAAATAGTTCGAAACATGTCTCTTGTTCAAAATGCGTTTTCAAAACACTAACATTTGTCTTCTTTCTTTATGGATTTTGTGGGTGTAATCGTGCTGAAAACCCTCAGGAGACAACACTCCTCCTCTAGGGTAACCTAGAGGTTTAACGCCTTGTTGCACGTGCTCAGTGCAATCGTGTCACCTACGAAAGTGGGTGTAATAAATTAGTTAGGATTTTTCTTTTTCTTTCTTTTTCTTTTCTTATTTTGCTCGAGGACGAGCAAAAGCTAGGTATGGGGGTGTGATTGTTACACATATTTGCATATTATATCACCTTCATATCATGCATTTTATGTATAAATATGTGATTTTTACCCTTTTTTCTCTCTAATTTTGCAGGACCACCACTTAAAGAGAAAAGTCCTTGAATCACTTTAATTAGTGATAATTAAGGGGTAAATCAAAAGATTCCAAGATTTGAATTCAAAATCAGTTGAGATCTGCGCGCCTAACAAGATTCCAGAAGACCACGTGGCTAACCAATTTGTAACAACCCTGTAACAGAAATCTGTTAGCTAACAGACTCTCAACGGCCGCGCCTTGCCGCCTGGGCGCGGCATATCTTGGCCTTTGAGCCCCGAATTTTGTGGTAACGCCAAGGATCTAGAGGCTTCTCATGGATTGCTATAAATAGGTGGCCAGGGTTCGTGCGTGAAGGCAGTGAAGAGAGAGAGAAAATTAGGGAATTGTTGTAATTTTTGGTTCTAGTTTTTAGTTCTCTTCTCCTTCCTCCTTGAGTTCTAGCCAAATTGAGAGAGAGATTTCAATTTGAGAGTTTGTAATCAAGAGAAGTGACAATCTTGAAGCAAAGATTCATCAATGGAGCTTTCTTCTTCTCTTTGCTAGACTTGAGTATGCTTTCTTTTCTTATGCTTTAATTTCTTGCATTTAATTCTAGTTTTAGTTTAATTGCTTAGATCTTTGCTTTCCATGGAGAATTATAGCTTTGTTGTTAGTGTAATGGAGGGCTAATTCTAGTTGCATGGCTAGCTAAGACTCACCTAGCTACTACTATCTCTAGTTGATTGTATACTTTAATACTTGCATAATTCTATGTTTCTTTGAATTCCAATGAGTATGGTTGTATCCTTTGGTGATTGCTTGTTAGATCTCTATATGAATTGTGTGTCTCTTATAAAGCCTTTGATTGGATCATAAGGATGGATTACCATGGTTGTGTCACTTGTGTAGCAAGATCAACTCATGTACTTCAAGCTAACTTTGTAGTTAAGATTTGAATGTCCAAAAGATTTGATTCTTCTAACCTTTGCACTAATTGAGTACCAAGCCTATAGTTCCTCAATGTACATCTAGTAAGAGAACCTAAGATTCAAGAAGAGGCTTCAAGCTAACTAACTAAAAGGAACACTAGTCTTCAAGAAGGAATACCACACTTGAACATGCAAGCTATCTTCAATTGTCTATGATTCAATTTGAGACAATCTTGAAATCAACATAGAGTTAGTATGCTAGCAATGAGGTGTAGTTAGGCTAGCCATGCATCTTTCTATCAAAGAGTTTTACACATTTTATTCTAGCATTCTTTTCTTCTTTCTTTACATCACACTTCATTCACTTCACTTCTTTTCACAATGCACCACCAATACCCACTTCTTGTACATTGCTTGCCATTGTGTAATTGACAAAGAAGAGATCTCGTTTCTTTTTCTCACTAGTATTGTAAAGCTTCTACGCGAGCTCTCTTGTGGTTCGACTCGGTATAGCTATATGCTATAACGAAAGATTGGAACAAGGTATAATAATCACATATCGAAGTAAACAAGATCAAAGTGAACTCTAAACCATAAACCATCTCTTTAATACCTAATTCTTGTGCACTTAACTTCACATACCCTGTAAATACCATCATTTGTAAGTGTTAAAATTGTATTTTTAGATAAAATGTAAAGGATAGATTATTGTGGATTGCTCAAGCTCATGTACACACACAAAATTTATATGTCTTGTCATAAGAATAGTTTTGATTTAGAAAATACCGTTTTGATTTTGAGCTTCAAATTATACATCCTTTTGTTTCATGATTAGATTTCATCAAAATAAGTTTATATGATTTATATGTACTTTGGATTTCATCCATACACATTATTGGTTCAAATGTTTAGAAAAACTTATTTGATGTTTCCATAATATGTGTTTAAGTTTTGTATTTATCAAAAACTTATTTTAGAACTTATTGTCAAAACATAGATATATCTTTTAAATGTATATTGAATTCTATCCATACACACTATGCTTCAAAATGAGTTTAAATATCTTATTTTTGTATTTGTACTAGCTTATAGAAAACTGCATTTCCCTTAGAAGTTTGATTTTGAAAAATACTGGTTTGGTTTAAAGCTTAATTTCTATATCACAAAAATAGTTCAAATTATTCGAAATATGTGATGATTTTTAGTCACACATATTTGTTCTTCAAATATTTATAAGTACTTATTTTTGTGGATTTTAATTGATTTTATGGGATTTTATGGGTATTTAAAGACCAAGTTTCAAAACCCTAAAACCCAGCCTGAGACCACTGGCGGTCAACCGATCGGTCTACCGGACCAGATCTCAGTTGATTGGGCGATTGACTGATGTGCACAAAACGTGCACAAGGCTCTGGCCATTGGGCCGGTCAACCGTGCGGTCGACTGATCGAGAGAGCTTGCTCTCTGATTCTGGCCTCGGTCAACCGGGCAGTCGACTGACAGGCAAATTGCCTTGGTGCGGTCGACCGGCCGGTCGACCGACAATCCCAATGGTCAGAAATCTGACCGTTGGCCGGTCGACTGGGCGGTCGACCGACAGGCCATTCTAGGCCTGTTCTGGACCCCAATAGCTATATTTCTGAACCCTATAAAAGGGTTCTCTTGGCCAGTTTTACAGAAGATTTTGGAGAAGTTTTAGAGCCAGTTTTTTTCATCTCTCTTAGGGTTTTTCTCCACATGTTTTTTGGCTAAAACTTTCATATCAAAAGGAGAGTTTTTAAGAGTGTTTCAAAAGAGATTTTTTGAGTTTTCTGTTACAACTCTATCTTATTTTTCTCACACAAATTTGAACTTTCTTTTACTATATCAATCCTCTTAGGATCCTTGTGAGAGTTATTTTTGTAATCAAGAGAAGTGATCACAAGTTATCATTCTTGTATTGTGAGGAGTTGTAGAGGTTGTGACCTCGGTGAAGAGAGTTTTGTGGTGATCAAGTGAAGTGATCACCAAGTGTTCTAACCTGTGGTTGGAGGAGTCGTAAGAGATGCGATCTCGGCAAGCTAGTTTGCTTGCGTGTGGTGTTCTTACGGGAACAAGTGAGGGACTTGTGTATAGGCTGTCTAAAAATCACTGAAGACAAGTCGTCAAAAAAGTAGAATCTAAACTCCAGACGCAGGGCTAGTTATCGCCATCAGTGCAGCACCAAGATGCGAGGGTTGAAACCCGCGTCTCGACATCACTGCGAGGACCAAAGACGCGAGGGTTGAAACCCGCGTCTCAACATTACTGCAGTACCAAGACGCAGAGTCCAAAGCCCGCGTCTCACGCAAAGCTTGACGCAGAGCTAGAAACCCGCGTCTCTTAAGCATTACTTCAGCAGCAAAACGCAAGGCTCAAAACCTGTGCGTCTCAGTTATAATTGCCCTCATTACTGGGTCAATTACTGCCCACATAGTGAGGGAGTTAACCCCCCATTATGGAGTGTTTTAGGGGACATGTTTACCCCCTGAAACGTCTATAAATAGCACAGTTTGCTATGGAAGAGGGGACGAAAAAAAAAGGTCAGATAATTCTTGGTAAAAAAAGAACTTCGGTTGTAAGCCGTATAAACACCAAGATTTCCAGCTGAAAAGAAAGAGAGAGTTCAACTCTTCTAACACTTGCTGCGTACAAGTTCATTTTTTGCCTGCACTCTCTATGAGAGGATTCTCAAAAGGTCCTGACATTCACCCGTCAACGGAAAATAAGATTCACTTTCCACCGCCACATCAAGAACCCAGCACTAAACAAAGGGGAGATTCAAGCTTGATTATCTTCCCTCTCTTGTAAGAGGATTATTGATCCGCTTTAACTTTTTTTACAATCAAATAAAGAATTTACTTCTCGATCTTCAATTTTCCGCCACCAAATAAGAGATGGCGACTCCGCTGGGGACAACTTTCTCTACTGACGAGCAATTGTGGCGCAAGGTGACGTCACCTATATAGGAAAAACGGTCGAATCACTTGTCGTGGAGTTTGACCAGGTAAAGTATGAAGAGTTCCTCTCTTTCGGCTCCAAGAGCCCTAAGGTGAGGGTCTACCACAAAGTCTCCTCGGGGACATGCTCTCGAGTCCGTTCTGAGATCCCCTCAGACACGACTGGCAAGAAGGATGTCGTGGCTAACCGCATCATATATAAGCGTCAACGTCTCCCATAAGACCCGCGTGGTTAACGTTGCTGATGTTCAGCCCATTCATGACCATCCTCCTCCTCAGCGTCAAGTTACCGGGGGTTCCCATCAACCCGTACAGCGTAACCGGAATGCTGAGCGACGACAGAGACGGCGTGCGCGTCAACTACAAGCTGGAACAACTGTCTGCCCAACAGACGTAGGATGCGAGGATCAAGCCCGTGTTTCTTCTGAATCACAGCAGACACGTGAAGTCCGCGTTTGGAAACCCAAACGTGAGGTTCACCAAACTTGAATTTCTGAAGCTCCACTTCTCAAACGCAACGATCAGCAGCGCGAGGTCCGTGCTCCTCATTCGAGACACGAGACCCTCGCTTCTATAGTTATACGTAGGACCCAGAAGGTCTACGTTTCTCAAGTGTCTCTACCTAGATGCGACAATCAGCAGCACCAGAGCCGCGTCTCTTCTCAGCAGAGGCGCAAGGCTTGCGTTTCAGAGCCAAAATGTGAGAGCTGCGTTTTTCTTACAGGACGAGAGCTCCGCGTCTCAGAACCTTGCGTCTCAACTTTGCGAAGCAAGTATAGCTCTCAAAAGCTGAAAAGCCTTCGATAATCCGCGGCCAATCTCTTCGGGCTCCCTCCCGCGGACCTAAGAGATTATGTGACAAGGAAGAGGAGTGCTAATTTATCACTCCAACTTATTGCTGTGAACGGCTTATCACAGCAATGCTCTTTGAATGCCGCTGCAGTTCACATACGAACCAACAGCCGACATTCTGACATTCGACCCCAACTTCCCGCTCAACTAAAAGATATCGCTCCCACAGAATGAGGACCTTCTCTGACGCACCCTGAAATCACTACAAACATGGCAAGCAGAAGTTGGGCCAAACAACCGTTGGTCAGCTCCGACGAGTCTGACACAGAACTAGGAGGAGTGTATCGGTATACTCGCACTCGGACTGAAGCGATTGCCCGATCGATTACAACGCCTTAGCTCGGGGCATTGAAGTAAATGACTTACATTCTGCTGTTGCAGAATACCAGGCTTTGAAATCTTCCATAGAGAAATAAGCCTTCATATACATGACAAATACTCCGGAGGAGACGGCCAGGCGCTTTGAGCAACAAGCCCAGGTCCAGAGGGAACAATTTGAGATGATTCGTGCTCAACAAGAATCCATCGATTCTCTCAAACTGATGCTGGCACAATTACTTGAAGACAAGAGGAAGTCAACTGACAAAACCTCCTCTAAAAAATCTAAAGGCAAACGAAAAGAAGGAGAAAGCTCATCTTCTGTGTATATCGAAGAGAAAGAGCAATCTACTTCTGAGTCATCTAAATCCTCATCTAAGGGGGAAGGCAACCCGGACCATGGAAGGATTCATTCTAAAAGAATGAGTCAATTAGAGCAACGTCTCGAGGCCCTTACTAATCGGAAAGGCCTCCAGGAAGCAGGAGTGGTCCGGCCATATCCGGCTGAGTGGGACCTTGTTCCATACCCCCCCAAGTTCAAAGCTCCGACCCTACAGCCATTTGATGGCAGAGGGTCACCGAACAAACATATCTACTACAAATCTCAGACGGGGAACGTGATAGATAATGATGCCATCTTGGTAAGTTTATTCATCGGCACTCTAAAAGAGCTTGCCTTTGAATGGTTCATGAAGCTCCCAGAAAATTTCATTAAAATTGGACTGATCTGGAGAAGCTCTTCCTAAACACGCTTTTTTGAAGATGACTCAGAGATCACAATGCCTACTCTCTTGGCCACAAAGTAGCGAAAGGGAGAGTCAGTCAAATCATTTGTAGAAAGATTTCAGAATATGGCACTCCGATGTCCTAGCGGTATGACCCAGGTCACCCTGGTAGAAACATGCCGTCACAATCTACAAACGTCGCTCCTCGCCCAAATAGGAGTTGCTGAAAGCCGCACCTAGAAGTAATTGGTCCAACAAGGTGAACAGGCTGAAGAAATTGTCAGCAGGGTTAGGGCAGAAGAAAACAAGCCCAGACCCAAAAGGTCGACAAGGCGCACACCAGAAACATCTTTTCAAACAAAGAGGAAAGATAACTTGGCGACAGAAACCAAATCCCCTATCAAACCTCAGCCGGTCAAGGGAAGTGGCTCTTCAAGTCAGCCATGCGCCAATAAGTAGTATTCTTTTAAAGATGAACATGTTGATTCGTTGTTCAAGTTACTCAACAAGAGCAACAGATTGAAGCTTCCTGAAGCTAGACGTCCTGAAGAAGTCGGTAAAACTGATAATCCTAACTACTGCCTGTATCATAGGATGCTGGGACACCCTACCAAGAGCTGTTATGTCTTCAAAGACATCCTTCAGGCTCTAATTGATGCAGAGGTATTAAAACTCTGTCCAGAGCAGAAGAAAGTGACGGCTAATATGACATCATTCCTCTAGTTTGGAAGACAACCTCCAACACCCTCTAGAGTAGTTTCCATCCCAAAAGGGGAACTAAGAATGGTCAATATGGACCCTCATCATCAACAAGAGAAGGGTTTTGTACCTGTTCCCACACCTCAGGGGGAAGTTATGTGGGTTCATCTCGACCTTGTGGACAACCAGCAATGGACCACTGTTACCAACAGAAGGTCCAAAGGCAAGGCGAAAGCTTCGTCCTGTAATGTGGTGTGCGGTTCTTCCTGAGAAGCAGAAACTGATGTTCCCTCACTAACTGATTCAGAAGAGGAAACAATAGTTCTTGCTGTAGAACTAATAAAACACTCGTGGTAGAAACTCGTTCGGGTCAGTCATATTTAAAAAAGTTGACGAAATGGTGGCAAGCCCTCCTAAAACCACTACAGAGTCAGCCAAGCCCTCCACGAAACAACTGATAGAGAAGCAGAAAGAGCTTCAATTTTCTAAAGCTCTCCCAAAGGACAACGCGGAAGGATCTACGACACCTTACCGCTTTGACGTCCTGGCTCAACTGGCCAATATCCCAGCCAGAATCACCCTTTATGAGCTCCTGAGGCTACCAAAGTCAACTAGAGAAGCTCTAAGGGAAGCCCTAGCTAATGCTGAGGTCTTCATGACCCAAATAATGATTAGACCATGGGAGGAAGATGCAGAGGATTGCCTCCATGCCTCCCAAAATGCTCCCTGCATCACCTTCACGGCAGATGATATGTAGGTTAAAGGGAAACATGATCGACCCCTATACTTTACAGGGTATATTGGATCATCTGAAGTAATCCGCAATCAGGTAGATCCAGGATACGCGTTGAGCATTATGCTTCGCCGGGTCATACAACATTTAGGGATTCCTACCCACCAATTGAGCGCCACCCAGACTACCATTTATGATTTCAATGCCAATGGTATGCGCCCAATGGGGGGGATCAAGCTCAAATGCCAAATTGGGGGCTTAAAGTCTGAAGTAATGTGCTATGTGATCGATGTCGACACTTCATACATTTGCTTCTTGGACGACCATGGATTCATCGTAATTCCATCGTTTCCTCCACTCTCCACCAAGTTATGAAATACATCGATGGAAGTGGGAAAGTATGAACGTTGATTGCTGAATGGCATCCATTCAAGGGGGTAGAGAACTATTTCACAGACTCTCTCCTGTACCAGGACTCTTTGGAAACAAACGAGAACCTGCAACTAGAGGAACCAGACTCTGGTAATGAAGCTGACACTGAGCCAGAGAAAGAAGAGTGCATGTGGGAATTAGATCCACTTGTAATGAGCATTAATAAGCTCAATGTTAATAACACCGCCAATGATGTAGGCGGGTGGTATATTAATGAAGATTTAAATTTGACTTACTTTTCTGTGCTCGCTTCTGATTCATTACCATCAGACACTAGTACCGAAGTGGATAATGACCCCTGGTTAGCACTGGATCCTCTGACATCAATGCATGTACCAATGAAGTCATCCTTCAAAAATGTATCAAGATGCCGGTGATGCACAGGAATGGTATTCATGGTCCCAGCAAGATGCAAAGGCCAAAAATCAATCCTTTTCAGACAAATCAAGTCCGAGCTGATATCTCGTGAAGAGTCAGAAAACGAGAATAAACCTCCTCAGTTCACCATTATGAGCCAAATGTACTCAGAATGATGGAAAGCATGGGGTATGATATGACAAACGGTCCTGGGTTGAACTTTGGCAAAGGAAGGAAAACCTTACTCCGGTCTTTCGTTCCAAAAGGGAAAACCCCTGATTATTACCATCGAACTCGCAGGGGTTTGGGTTATGTGTCAACCCCAATTCTGTCAGCCTCTGAGTCTGAAAAATTATTATACCACAACTATTCATCTGGCACGTCATCGTGGGAGTCAGATGTTAGTGTTGGCAATCTCTTCAGAGAAATTTCAGTATATATCGTTTCAGCAAGCCACCTGGAAGACAAAGATGAAGAGATGATCCAGTCTGATACAAATCCTTAGATTAAACACTTAAATACTCTCTGGATACTCGCATTGAATAGCGCGAGCCACCCACGGAGGATAAAGTTGCCCAGATTAATTTGGGAGATGAGCCTAATCCTAAGCCCATCTTTATAAGCGAAAGTCTATCATCCTCCGAGAAAGTAGATTTAATATCTCTTGTGCGAGAGTATATAGATGTTTTTGCGTGGAATTATGAGGACATGCCTGGGCTTGATCCTCGAGTGGTTATGCATCGCCTTAACATTAATTTAGACGTGAAACCAGTCAAACAACAGCAGCGACGATTCTGCCCAGAAATAATGGAAGCAATCCAGTCAGAAGTCAAAAAACTCATAGACTTTGGCTTCATTAGGGAAGAGCAACATCCTGATTGGGTAGCCAATATCGTCCCCATTGCCAAAAAGAATGGAAAGATCCAGATTTGTATTGATTTTTGTGATCTAAATGAGGCCTGTCCCAAAGACGAATTCCCTCTCCCAATCACGGATGTCATGATTGACAATACGTGCGAGTTTGAGCGAATGTCCTTCATGAATGGATTCCCAGGGTATAATCAAATCAAAATGTATCCTGATGATGAAAAACATAATTCTTTCAGGACACCACTGGGGGTATATTGCTATACTGTCATACCCTTCGGACTGAAGAATGCGAGGGCCACATATCAGAGAGCTATGAATGCAATTTTTCACGAGCACATGCGTAAAACAGTGGAATGCTATATTGATGACATTGCAGTGAAAAGCCGCACAAAAGGTGAGCACATAGCCGATCTGAAGACAATCTTTGAAATCATGCGGGCACATCAGTTGAAGATGAACCCCACCAAATCCTTCCTGGGGGTGGCCAACGGCAAATTCCCAGGGTTTGTGGTAACTTTCACAGGAATTCATTTAGACCTGGAAAAAGTTCGCGCTATCCAGGAGATGCAACCTCTAAGGAACCTCAAGGAGCTTAGGGGACTACAAGGACAACTGGCATACATCCGAAGATTTATCTCAAATCTCTCTGGAAGATGCCAACCCTTTACCAAATTGATGAAAAAGGGTGTCTCATTCATTTGGGATGATGCTTGCCAACAAGCATTCGAGGAAATCAAACGATACCTCACGCAACCTCCGGTCCTTACAACTCCGGTGTCCGAAAAACCTTTCCTGATATATGTCCGAGCAATGGATCATTCTCTAGGAGCTTTACTAGCCCAGAATAATGATCAAGGACACGAACAAGCAATCTATTATCTTAGTAGGACTATGATCGGAGCCGAGCATGGATACAACCCGTTCGAAAAAGAATGTTTGGCATTGGTGTTCGCTGTCCAGAAAATGTGACATTACTTGGTGGGCCAGACTATAAACGTCATATCAAAGGTTAACACTTTGAGGTTACTCATGACGAAGCCATCATCACTAAACGGTCGACTGGCAAAATGGGCCATACTGCTTTCCCAATATGAAATGCGCTTTTTATCATAAAACGTCATGAAAGGACAAGCGGTGGCGGATTTCCTGGCTGAGCATCCAGATCCGAGGGCAACCGAACTTTATGAGGATCTCCCAGATGAAGTCGCTGAAGTTTGTCTGACTCAGACATCTTTTGAAAGACAAGTGTAGAAACTCTTCTTCGACGGTGCATCGAGAACAGGTCTGCAAGGGCATGTCATAGCCGGAGTAGGGATAGTACTCGTCTTCCCATAGAACTATGTGATTCCTCGATCTTTCTCATTAACCGAGCCCTGCTCCAACAACGTAGCAGAATACAATGCCATCTTGATTGGAACGCAAATCGCCGATGAGATTGGCGTTAAAAATCTCGAGGCATATGGTGACTCTAAACTCATCGTTAACCAAGTTCGCGGGGAGTACGAAGTCAGACATGAAGACTTAATACCCTATTAAGGCAACTATCTCTATGGCCGAGGGGCTCGTAAACTTTTACATCGACCATGTACCACGCCAGCAAAATGTGCATGCAGATGCACTGGCATCTCTCACTGCCTCTTTAGCCCTTCCAACTAGAGTAGTAGAGAAAATACTTGTCCACATCCACGACTTGTTTTGCCCAAGAATTGCTTTTGAAGATCACCAAAAGCAGACAGGAGATTGTCAAGTCAAAGAAGCTCTTGAGTCGTCAGCCGGTCCAGAGCCTAGGGATTGGCGATTCCCTTACATTGACTATGCCTTGTACGGCATCCTCCCTGATGATCCCAAAGAAGCGGCTGCCATTAGAAGAAAAGCTCCCAAATTCTATTATAATGTGATCACGCGAACACTGTATCATCGATCGCATGACGGGATTTTTCTCCGCTGTCTGTCACGAAAAGAGGCGTAAGAGGTACTCAAAGAAGTGCATGACGGCATGTGTGGAGCTCATCAACCTGGTCCAAATCTTGGGGATCGACTTTGAAGATTAGGATATTATTGGCCCAGGATGATCCCTGATACCATCACTTATGCCAAACGATGTCACCCCTGCCAAGTCCATGGCGATTTTATCCATCAAGCACCAGGGTATCTTCGTTCTATAACCTCTACCTGGCCATTTGAGATGTGGGGGATGGACGTAATCGGCCCTATAAGCCCACCATCATCCAAAGGACACTGGTTCATCGTAGCCATAATCAATTACATCTCTAAATGGGCCGAAGCTATCCCTTTGAAAGAGGTAAAGACATCTGATGTGATCAAGTTCGTTAAACATCACGTCATCTACCATTTTGGTGTGCCGCGGTGAATTATCCATGACAACGGGCCCCAGTTCATCAGTCAGGCTTTTCAGAGGTTCTGCAACAAGTTCAGGATCTAGAGTGAGTCCTCAACGACATACTACCCAGCTGCTAACGGCCTTGCAGAAGCTTTTAACAAGACTATTGGAAAGCTTCTCAAGAAATTCGTCTCAAAAAGCCAACATGATTTGGACGACAAATTAGGTGAATGCTTATGGGCCTATCGCACGATAGTTTGAACCCCAACGAAAGCTACATCATTCTCTTTGGTAAATGGGTGTGAAGCCATTCTTCCATTAGAAATTCAAATCCCATCTCTACACGTCGCCCTGACAGCAGAGATGACAAATGAGGAGAAGCATCGACTGTGACTCCAAGAACTGGAGGCTTTAGACGATAAACGTCTGTAAGTCCAACAGCAAATCGAGCTCTACCAAGCTCGAATTACCACAGCCTTTAACAAGAAAGTTAAGGAGCAAACTTTCAAGAAGGGTGACCTTGTCTTAGCTGTCAAAAAACCTATGGTAATGACACATAAGACAAAAAAAAATTTCAACCCAAATGGGAAGGACCATTTGTAGTGGTGTCAGTCTACTCAAATGGAGCATATTGCCTCATAACCTCAGATGGTGATACACTCATGACGCCAAGTAACGACAGATTCTTGAAGAAATACTATCCTTGATAGCATTCTTCCCCTGATCAAGTTAATACTGCACCTCTGATCAAAACTTCAGATCCAAGAAGAGCGATTTTCCTTTACTAGATCACATTACGATAGATCAGTGTCAAGCTAATCGAGCACTGGCTGCACCATGATGCATGATGTAAATATTGAAAAAGGAACAAAATGCGAAACTTGTGTCTTAGTATTAGTTACTCTCCTGATTGACATTTGATGCCTCCGACGGCCAAGGATAGAGGAAAATGTTGGATTTTAAGCCTAACATAAGTCTTCGACAACTCATCATGCTGAGGGGAATAGCATGGCTAGCCCAACTCAAACAGTAGTTGGTAAAGGCACACTAAATCCGTTGATAGCTGAGGATTTGCTAAAAATCCTAGTGGACTTGATCCCACTCTTTCATCAAAATCTCTTACCAATTCTCACCCACAGAATGGTAAGACTACAAAAATACCAGTGTTCATCTCCTTAATGATATGGACTGAATTCTGTCAAGTTAATACTCTTTAAAAATACTCTGACAACAAAAACTCTTTAAAAATACATGCTGTTATGTTAATACTACTCCTCTAATGGCAAATTCTCCATGTCTCCAAAAAGTCAACAGTTGTCATGTTAATATTAAACCTCTGACAGTTCAGTTCATTTCTACTAAAATACCCTACCAATTCTCTTCCATAGAAGGGTAGGTCTATAAATGCAATCATTGCTATGTTAACACTATACCTCTGACAATAAAAAATTTCAATACTCCCCAGCGAGTACAAACTTTACTTGTCTCAACTCTATAAGGAGTAGCAAGTATTCAAATTTGTCTAGTTAACACTACACCTCTGATATTCCAAACTTCACTTGTCAATTCTTATCAATAGAATGACAAATTCTCAAAATTGCTCATATCGCAAATCGACTACTGTCAGGTTAATTTTACACCTCTGACAAATTACTGTTAAGTTTAACACTACACCCTAACAGTGTTCAAGTTGCTGTCACGTTAATATTAAACCTCTGACAGTTACTTTTCCTCAGGCTTTCATATCGAAAGCTGAGATGAGCGACGCTAAGTTTAACATCACACCTCTAGCGTCCAGTTCACTGCTAAGTTTAACATTACACCTATGGCTATGACTTTCCCTCGAACTTCCTTGTCGAAGTCGAGATGACTAATGCCGAGTTCAAAATTACACCTCTAGCATTACCCTCACTGCTAAGTTTAACATTACACCTATGACAGTGACACTTTCAGTTTTCCTAAATGAAGCTGAAACACTCTTGAGTCAATATCATACCTCTGACTCACATCCTTATCAAGTTAACATCACACTCCTGATAAGATTTAATTCAACCCGTTAAGTTAATATCACACCTCTAACAGTAAAAGTTCTCCTAGATTCCCCACGAGTCTAGTCTCACTTGTTATTCTTGTCAACAGAATAACAAGTCTACTTAAAGACATTGTTAGGTTAACATTACATCTCTAACAGTGTTTCCATTAAATCCCTAACTGAGTCTTAGTCAAGTTAATACCAAACCTCTGATGAAAACTCATTTGTAATCCTCTGTAGGGATGCAAATTTCGCTTGTCATTCTCATTTATAGATTGGCAGGTCCACAAGAACCATTCTACTCCTGTCAAGTTAATATCACACCTCTGACAGTAATCTTGAATTCCTGAAATGGAATTTTCCTAACTTTTAATTGTTAAATTAATTATTGTATTTCTATCAAGTCAAGAGTCCCTACTTCTATGTGTCTGATTTTCAAAAAAAAAAAAAAGAAATTCAAGACGTATAAGAAGACAAGAAAAGTCACTTTTATTCATTTTCAAATATATGAAAGTGGTACAAGACGCTCTCTTATACAATAAGATTGAGTGTTACAATAAAGGAGTACAAAGGAGTCCCTCTCTCTCAGTAAAAGGTTGCACTCATTCCTCAAGACATCTACACTGCTCTAAATGCAAGATGTTTGGAAGAGCGTCGAAGAAAGGCTGATCAGTGCTGAGATGATGGGATGCTGATTACACCATGATGCATGACGTAAACATCGAGGGAGCCCATCGCTGACCAAGAACAATGGTGTTTCTCGAGGTTGAAATGCAGTAGAACCTTCTGATTCCACCTGACCAATTGGTGTGGGCCATGATCCTTCATTGATAAACATCTCCACCACCAGAAAGTCATCTAATGAGCATGGGTTTTTCGTCGATGTCACTTTTGGGGGTAAGATTGTGAAGGGAGGATCCGAGACCTTACAGGTGACGTCCTCTTTCCCATGACCTGCAAGAGGACCATACCCACCACCATATCCACCACCATATCCACCACCATACCCACTGTGACCATGACAAACCCGGGGCACTGTCGGTGTATCATGTCCAATAAGGTCTTGACAGATGTCATCAGTCGTGCAAATCCTCCTCGCCCATGAACATGAGCCTTGATTTCTCCAGTGCTCGACCATCAAACAAATTCGCTGGTCAAAATATTCTCCCAAGGGCCCAGTGAAGATGCAAAAGGCCGACTAAGACTGCCTATAAGAAACAAAAACCAGAAGGTTAGAATTCTATTAAGACAAACAGAAAAGCTGAAGGGCAAACGCGATTGTAGTTGTAAACTTCAGACACGGGGATGACTGGTGCAGAAGACTTAAATTTTTGTTAAGACAGAAGACAGAAACAGATAAGTTTAGGGCCAGACACGGTTGAAGTTGTGGGCTTCAGACGCGCACAGATCTGAACGCGGTCTTATTTTAGACCCGCATCCAAAATACGAGACGCAAAGTGGACCAGACGCAGAAGTTGTCACACCCGTGTTTGAGAAACAAGGGTTGCCACATCCAAGTCCAGAGGCCTCGAAAGAATTAAAATTCTTTAAGTCAAGAACCTCAAACGCGAACTCTATATATAAAGCTCGCGTCTCAATATCCAAATACAGAGTTCATCACACTCGCATTCAAAGGATTTTGAGTTAAAATCCAAGGTCAATCGACCCGTGTTTCATCAAGAAGTCTAAAAGACGTGACTTCTGAATAACGGGCGCATCAGTCAGACTTTCAGAGAAAGATCAAGAGATCGACTCTCTTTGAGAGGCAAGAAAACAGAAACTCAGCGGGACTGAGTATTTCCTGGCGACAAGCGGATCCTACCCACAGAAGAAACCTTTAGAGGTTGAACTTTATGCATCAAGGTGCAGCCGTAAAAGGTACTTAAAGCGATGCCTTTTGATCTTGAAATCACTTGACAGTGATAATCGCTGGAAAAGATTAAAGGAAAGCATGAAAGCTTTGAGTTCTCGCTGCCCATTGGGACACATCCCCTTGAAAAGAAGAAAAATAAGTCAAGACAAATACCCTCAGAGTGCATGCTCTTAAGGGAAACAGTCTAAGCAATAGACTGTTAAGGGGGCGAGGCCTATTTATAGGCAAGCCATAAGGCCTGTAATTAATGGCGTAAAAATCAGAGCCATCAGCCTTAAGTCCTGCACGAACGTTAAAGCCCAATAAATGCTGACGCATGGATTGCCGCTTCGGGAAACATCAGAGGACACAAGTCCCCAATCGTCAACGTCGACTTGAGATTTAAAGGTCCAACCAGATCTTTAAGATGGGCTGCATGTGACGCTTAGGAGGTTGCGTCAAGCGTAGACTCAAAGGTCGCGTCCTGAAATCCGCATCCTTTCATGAACCCGAAAGTCGCGTTCCTTTCATTCCTTTTGAAAGGGCCGCGACCGCGTCTCTTGAAGTGGTTCAGAGCCGCGTATCCTCAGCGAATTGGGTCCATTCAGAGGTTGCGTCTTGAGTTCACATCAACTTACAAAAAACATAAAAGTTACGTCCTGAAGCTTGCGTCCTCAACAATCAGCGAAGACTCGCGCTTCACTCTTAAGGAGCCCAGAAACTGCGCCTTTATTGTAAGATGAAAGCTACATCTCCATCTTAAACTTAATACAGCCTGAGTTTTGTGCTCTATCAAGAGATCAGAGCCTCGTTTCTATTGAGCCAGTGCTGCGTCCCCATCAACTAGCTGAGATCCATGCGTCAGTCTTGAGGAGCCTAAGACCGCGTCTCTACTGCATCTTGAGTTCTGCATCCTGACAGAATCAAGGGCCGCGTCCATGGATTCACGTCCTTCCATAAGTATGAAGGTTGCATTCCCTTTATTGAAGAATGCAAATTCGTATCTCAGAATAACGCCTTTTTGTCTTTAAGCCAGAGCCGCATCTTTATCAAAAAGAAAATTTCGCGCGTCTTCCTTGATGAGCTTGAACGGCGTCTCCGTTAGCGAGTCAGAGTCGCATTTTCCAGAATCGCGTCTCCACTATAAATGAGAGCCGCGTCTCGCTCAAGAACTCAGTTCAGCCTGAGTTTATTATTCATGGTCGACTAAAGACTACATTTTCACAAACAGTCAAGGATTACGGTTGAGTTCATCTACAGCCAGCAAAGAATTTGAAAGGATAAAGATGAAACAAAACTTTGAAGACTTTTATTATTTGATTCAAAAATAATAAAAGTAATACAGACACTCTTGACAAATGGAGTGTTGCAAAAAAAGGGTGAACAATACAAAAAGGAGAAGAAGGTTAATAATCCTGCTTCGTCAAAGAACGGATTTGTTCCCGGAGATGATGCATCTCGTGCTGACGTGCTCTTTCAGCCTCCACCAGAGCTTGGACCCATAGCTCCTCCTCAGACAAAAATCTCTTCGTAGCCAGTTGCGCCTGAAGAGACTCCAATCTGGAGGAATGAGCAAAGAGGTTTTCTTCAACCTGTGTCCTAGCAGTTTCCAGCTCTAGCCTTTTTCTAGCAGCAACAAGTTTCTACTCATTAGTCTCGATCAAGGCTTGCGCCCTGGCAATAGTACCTCGAGCAGTGGCAATAACCTGCTCTGCACTCTGTATGACGATTTCAGATTCCTTGGATTCGCCAATCAGTCTTTGGTTGTCAGCTTGGAAATGCTGGAGATGGCTGGCCTCTTCAGCTATTTGTTCCTCCATCTCCTTTCGCTCATGTTCTTGAGCGACAAGAAGCTTATTCAGTGTTGTCCGAGCCTCATCTACTGAGCCAGTATTCTCCAGAGTCTTGAGCTCCTTCAGGTGGTTCCCCAGCTGCTCAACCAGCATCAGGCATGTCCTAGCCTGCAAAGGACTCCCAGTATAACCAATGTTCTCGATCTGATTTTCGAGAAGTACCCGGGCAAACTCAAAAGAACTACCCCCAGAAAGGATCAGGTCAACACAAGATCTCCTGGAAGCAAAAAAATGTTGCACCATCTGACGTGCTAGCTCTTCCATGATGTCGTTAGCTGGAGATAACCCTGCTGATGTACTCCCGGACCCCCTTTCCATGACAGGATGAGAGACGGGAACCAGTTCAACTTGCGCAGGTGTGAGGCCAACGATAGGTTCATCAGATACTGAGGTAGTTACCAATACCTCCGGGACAGTTATTGTCGTAGCAGCTTCAACTGCAACACAAGCAACAGCAAAACGGACTAGGTTCTCCGGCCGAAGTTTGAACTGTGCTATCTTCTGCGCCAATACTTGTCGCAGGACCCTCTACTTAAGCTACCCCAGTGCTTTCTGTGAACCACACCATTGAAATGTCAGTGATAACGTTAAGAAAGAGAATATCCAATACGTCAGTATTCTCTTACCAAGTTGACGATCTGAAGATGGTAAATTTCTGGATAGGTCACGTGGGGATGAGGCTTCCCCGACCTCGACGACTGTACTCTCTTGAGGCATTCCGGTAAAAGAAGCCACAAGACCCTCCTATTGGGCCAACTCTTGAATCATCTCCTGATTGGTACACAATTCTGCATATTTTACCATATCATTCCCATGCATTTTTGCAAATAAAAATATGATTTTTACTCATCTTCTCTATATTTTTACAGGTCCACACTCTAATGGAGAAAAGGCCCAAAATTCCTTTAATTAGCAATAATTAAATGGAATTAATTCCAAGCCCAAAAGAGAACCCAAGATTGAGCCCAGGATCTGGAGAATTCTACGCACCAGCTCAAGATTCTAGAAGGCCACGTGGATAACAACTTTGTAACAAACTTGTAACAAAAATCTGGGATCTAACGGACATAAAAGTACCGCAATTTCCCGCGCTTTTGCGGCAAAATCTGGGCCGTTGAGTCCCAGATTTCTGCCACCTGTTCGTCTTCTGGAGACTTCTCTCTGAGGCTATAAATACTGGACCAAGGACCTGCGAAAAATGAGAGAAACAGAAGAGGAGAGATTAGAGAGTAGATGCTTGTAATTTTTGTAGGATTTTTTCTCTAGGTTTTTAGTTCTTTAGATCTCCTTCTTCCTCCCTAGAAATTCTGCAAAAGAGAGTTGTAAGAGAGAGAAAGCTTGTGTACATCAAGGAGTGACAACTTGTGAAGCAAGGATTCATCCATTCTCTTCTCTCTACTTGAGCATTTTCTAGTAACTTTACTTGCTTTCTTTAATTCTAGTTTTACTTTACTTGCAATTTTATTCACGCTTTGCTTATTTTTTGTAATGGCTAGTAGCTAATTCTTTCTTCTCATGGCTAGCTAACTACTTACCTTGCTAACTACTAACTCATGGGTGATTGCTATCTTTAATCTTGCAAGTTGTATGGTCTTCTCTTCTCCGATGGGTTACTTTCATGCTTGGCAAGTATCTTGTTGTAATTCTCCATATGATTCATGTGTGCCTCATTTAGAGCCTTGTCTAGAACAAGTGCCTTGATGGAACATGGAGATGGATCACCAATATGCTATTTGTTGTACAACTTCTTTACTTCCATTAATGAATGTTGTATGTTCTTCCTTAGCATCCCTTGAGTGTAGCTCTTTTGATTCCATTATTGAAAGTCTAATTTGTAGGCCAATGACATCTATGAGGCTACAAGACAAGTCCAAGAATGATCACCCGTCATCCAAGTGGGAAAGTAATTAGACCAACACGCAAGACAAATCTTTGCCGATGAATCAACATGAGGCACGCATTCACCATCACGGAGTTTAGTAAGTTTTAGCAAGGAAGTAAGGTTAGCTAGTCGTGATTTTCTCATCTTAAATTCTTTCTACAAGTTTTCATTCCATTTGTTTTCTTTTCAAAGTAAATATCATCTTTGATTTCTTTTCACTTTCCATCATGAACATATCCACCAATTCTTTTACTTCTTTTTCCAATTTGTTTTTATTCTTTTAAGACAAAGAAGAATCTTCGTTTTCTTTCTTCACTACGAACCGTAACGCTTCCATCGCTAGCTCTCCCTGAGAATCGACTCGGTATAGCACATGCTATAACGGAGATTGGAAAGGGTATATTAATCATTTGAAATACAATTGTGGAGTGATCTAAGCACCTAAGGTTGACTCTAAACTTCACTCTCTTTTCATTGAATATATTTTGTGTGCAAATTATACTCCACAGTACAACACCTTTCCCTTTCCTAATCAAATTTTTTGCGCCGTTGCCGGGAGAGCAACGGTTTTTTGTTTAAAGTGAAGAACTAAACGAATCTTCTTCTCTGTTGCAGGTTACAGGTTGAAGAAACAGGAAACTTTGCATTACAGTGACATATAAGTGGACCTGGGCCTCTGCTCTTGAAAGCAGAGACCAGGATCCCTCAGCTTTGCCGCAGAATCTCGGCCCTGGCTGCAGATTTGCGGCAATCCTGAGTTGACTACTGACCAAATTTCTGCAGGGCTTCTGGTTCTACAAAATACATCTGCTGCAGTACTTAATTTCCTGTATGCTTTACCCTATTCCTGCTAATAATCAACAGTAAAAAATTGGTTGTTAACGTTAAAAATTGTTTAGACATTTGCATTCTAGGCACGTGTCTTTTCAATTCCTTTACTTTTACTGTTGAAGAGTGCTGGAGGCAAGGTACGTTTGCATTGCATGTAGACTAGGAATCATCTCTTGCTTGATTTTCATGCTTTGAGTGAATCCTAGTTATATATCTTGTACACTTGCACAAAATCAATTTTAAGGGCACTAACCCATAAATAAGATAAGGTGGGGGATTTTATCACCCTTTCCTTAGCCCGAAAAACCACTATCCCAGCACTCACTAACCAAGCCTAATTTAATAAAAAAGTAGACGTTGGCCCTAGGGACATCTCGGACTCATTTAGGAGATTATCCTAAGGGGGAAAAGTGTTGAAAATTGACTCTTGTAAAATCAGTGTCTAGGAAAGGGATTGAGGGCCGAAAGCCCGAAGGTTGGTGGTTATTTAATTAAGGAACGTCTCTGACGGAAAACCTCCCAACAACCTTGACCTTTCCTGGCTGATTAGCTTGTGGTCAAAGTCTACACTAAACCTCCTGTGGACAATCTAATTAGTTAGGAGTCGTCTAGGTCATAAGTCTACCCTAACTTAGGTTAGAATTATTTTTTTTGATTGTTTATTTGTTTGTTTCTTTTTTGTTTGTGATTTTTTTTTGTGTGATATGGCTTACAATCACAATTCTTTCCTACCTAATAACAATCCATATTTCACACAGACTCCATTCTATTCGGATAATTCCAACCCGGCGTTTTACAATATGCACCAACCAAATACACCGGGTTGGCCTTATCCGAATCAATATGACCCATACCCCCCATCTAATAACTATAATTTTCATAATGATTTCAACTCGTCACAGAGTCATTGGGGATTCACGTACCCCGAGTCAAATTTTCAAATTCCTTGTCCACCATATCCACCTAGTCCATAATATCCACAACATCCATTTCCCGATTTTGCTTCTCATACTCCTTTTTCTGAACCACCATTGAAGAAAAATCTGAGTTACTAAGGAGTTTAGAAGCCAATTTACAAAGGGCCGAGCAAAAACTGCAAACATTGGCCTCTCCAATTCCACAGTATTTTCAAGAGTCTTACTCAGTTCCACCTTTTCATAATGAACAACCATTTACCTTGGAAACGAGTAAAGAACTCTTGTGTGAGTCCAAGCTTCAATCTACACACATTTGTGACTCACATTATTCACAAACTTTTCAAAATCAAGATTCTTATATTCCCATTCTAGAGCAGCCATCTGTAGAAATATCACGTTTAGAAAAGAGTATAGACATCTTGCAAGAGTCTTTGTTACAATATCAAAAAACACGTGCCGAGTCTTTCAATAAGGTGGATGAACAATTGAGTCAATTGGTTAACATCTATAGGAATGAGGAAACTCAATCTTATCAACCTTTGACCAATTCAACTATGCCACACTCTATTGATATGACTCAAGACTCCTGTCATTTTGGAAATCATGATTCAATTTCAGCACAACCACCTGAACTTGTCCAAACTTCAAAACCCATTGACATTTTGGCAAGTTTTCCTTTTCCTGAAATTGAACTTAAACATGAATATGATCCTGAACTTCCACTTGATGATTCAATTTTCCTTCCTGATTCAATTATGACTCCGGTGTCTTCACATGATTTCACTTCATTTCCCGAGTCAGTATTGGATCCAGTGCCAGTCTATTTGAAATTGAATCACCAATCTTTGATGATCATACTGAACTTGACCAATTCCATACTTTTGAAAGTCCCATTGATAAATTGGCAACTTCCCATTTTTGTGGAATTGAACTACATGAGGAATGTGATCTTGAACCCCAACTTAGTGATTCAATTTTTTTTCCTGATTCCATAATGACTCCAGTATCTTTACCTAACATCAATTTTTTCCCAGAGTCTACATTGGATCCTGTTCCAATTCATAATGAAGTTGAATCACCCATCTTTGAGGATCATATTGAACTTGACCAATTCTATACATTTGAAAATCCCATTGACAAATTGGCAAGTTCTCCATTTTTTGAACTCCATGAGGAATGTGACCTTGATTCTTACAATCTCTTTACTTCTGAAACTGATTGTACAATTCTGGCGGAAGATGTTGACCTTAGTTTTGAAGAATTGTATGGTGATGAGCTAGAATTTCTTAATATTAGAAGTAAAGAGATATCACCCATATTAGGTCACATTCCATTGTTGGACAATACATGTGGACTGGAGTTTCAACTTCTTGACTTGGACCCAATTCCTGAACTCATTTCGACTCCTGAACCTTTACTCGACTTAAGTCACCTTCCTGAGTCGGTATTAGTTCATGTCCTTCCTGAGTCCAAGTCAACCGTTCTATCATTTCATACACCATTCTGGGATAAGGTGGTTGATAATTTGACTCCGAAATCAATTATGAAAAATGGAAATTAGATGGGGTCAAATACTTAATAAAGATCCTTCATGGATTTATCTTTTTAATGGGTCATATTCATGATATTTCTGGTGGGTTCCTCAAACCCAAAGCAAAGTTGATTGAGCCATGTTTCGTGGACCAATCAGACCACCACCGGAACCACCACCTTAAGGTAATTTTTTCCTTCCCTCTCTATTTTGTTTCATACATACATATATCATGATGCATTGAGGACAATGCATGAAATAAGTGTGGGGGAGGGTTTACTAACATAGAGTTTTTAGATTTTCTTTCTTTTACACTTCTTTTAGAAATAATTAGAAATAAAAAAATAAATAAAAAAAAATTTTTTTTGAAATAAGAGACAAAAGTTTTGATCTATTTTTAAGAAAATTAAGATGTATCTTAGAAATTAAGAAAGCCTTAATTATGACATCTTAAACCTAGTTGAAATAATAGACCTTGTTTGAAATTATAGGCTAAGTAAGAAAAATTGGGGAGATATTTTTATCTTGAATTTTTTGCCTTAGATAGTATGCACTTCACATTTACACATTTTTGGGATGGAAACAAAGACCTAAAATGTCATATATAAAAAAAATATAAATAAAAAAAAATATATGTAAATAAAACGTCACTTATTAAGCTGGATAAATGTGCCTCAAGAAGCATGATTATTCACGCCTAACGGTGGTAAAGGAAATAAATAATCCCCTTTAGTTTTGTGGCCTTTTTTACTCGAGACCTTAAACCCGAGGGATGTTTTCTCATCTGGTGCCCTAAGACCGTCTGGTTTGGGAGTCATCGGTTAAAGGCTCGCTATAAGAGTAAACTAGAAAGCCTAAACTAAGGGAAGAAAAAAGAGAAAAAGAAAGTAAATATATATATAAATAAATGGCTTGATGGTTAGAGTTGAAATCCCAGAAATCTTCACTGTCACGGTGTGCATACTATCTAGGTTTTATGAAGGATAAAATATTCAATCCAATTTTGAATTCTTACCTTAATTGAAGACAAGATCTTGCATAGAGACTAAGTTTAAGAAAGAATGATTATAGGTGGACTTATGACCTTAGATCACTTATATTTTTGCAAAAATAGTTCGAAACATGTCTCTCTTTCAAAATGAATTTTCAAAACACTAACATTTGTCTTCTTTCTTTATGGATTTTGTGGGTGTAATCCGCTGAAAACCCTCAGGAGACAACACTCCTCCTCTAGGGTAACCTAGAGGTTTAACGGCTTGTTGCACATGCTCAGTGCAATCGCGTCACCTGCGAAAGTGGTGTAATAAAATTGGTAGTATAGTTTTTTTTTCTTTTCTTTGTTTGCTCGGGACGAGCAAAAGAATAAGTGTGGGGGTGTGATTGGTACACAATTCTGCATATTTTACCATATCATTCCCATGCATTTTTGCAAATAAAAATATGATTTTTACTCATCTTCTCTATATTTTTACAGGTCCACACTCTAATGGAGAAAAGGCCCAAAATTCCTTTAATTAGCAATAATTAAATGGAATTAATTCCAAGCCCAAAAGAGAGCCCAAGATTGAGCCCAGGATCTGGAGAATTCTACGCACCAGCTCAAGATTCTAGATGGCCACGTGGATAACAACTTCGTAACAAACTTGTAACAAAAATCTGGGATCCAACGGCCACAAAAGTGCCACAATTTCCCGCGCTTTTGCGGCAAAATCTGGGCCGTTGAGTCCCAGATTTCTGCCACCTGTTCGTCTTCTGGAGACTTCTCACTGAGGCTATAAATACTGGACCAAGGACCTGCGAAAAATGAGAGAAACAGAAGAGGAGAGATTAGAGAGTAGATGCTTGTAATTTTTGTAGGATTTTTTCTCTAGTTTTTAGTTCTTTAGATCTCCTTCTTCCTCCCTAGAAATTCTGCAAAAGAGAGTTGTAAGAGAGAGAAAGCTTGTGTACATCAAGGAGTGACAACTTGTGAAGCAAGGATTCATCCATTCTCTTCTCTCTACTTGAGCATTTTCTAGTAACTTTACTTGCTTTCTTTAATTCTAGTTTTACTTTACTTGCAATTTTATTCATGCTTTGCTTTTCTTTTGTAATGGCTAGTAGCTAATTCTTTCTTCTCATGGCTAGCTAACTACTTACCTTGCTAACTACTAACTCATGGGTGATTGCTATCTTTAATCTTGCAAGTTGTATGGTCTTCTCTTCTCCGATGGGTTACTTTCATGCTTGGCAAGTATCTTGTTGTAATTCTCCATATGATTCATGTGTGCCTCATTTAGAGCCTTGTTTAGAACAAGTGCCTTGATGGAACATGGAGATGGATCACCAATATGCTATTTGTTGTACAACTTCTTTACTTCCATTAATGAATGTTGTATCTTCTTCCTTAGCATCCCTTGAGTGTAGCTCTTTTGATTCCATTATTGAAAGTCTAATTTGTAGGCCAATGACATCTATGAGGCTACAAGACAAGTCCAAGAATGATCACCCGTTATCCAAGTGGGAAAGTAATTAGACCAACACGCAAGACAAATCTTTGCCGATGAATCAACATGAGGCATGCATTCACCATCACGGAGTTTAGTAAGTTTTAGCAAGGAAGTAAGGTTAGCTAGTCGTGTTTTCTCATCTTAAATTCTTTCTACAAGTTTTCATTCCATTTGTTTTCTTTTCAAAGTAAATATCATCTTTGATTTCTTTTCACTTTCCATCATGAACATATCCACCAATTCTTTTACTTCTTTTTCCAATTTGTTTTTATTCTTTTAAGACAAAGAAGAATCTTCGTTTTCTTTCTTCACTACGAACCGTAACGCTTCCATCGCTAGCTCTTCCTGAGAATCGACTCGGTATAGCCCATGCTATAACGGAGATTGGAAAGGGTATATTAATCATTTGAAATACAGTTGTGGAGTGATCTAAGCACCTAAGGTTGACTCTAAACCTTCACTCTCTTTTCATTGAATATATTTTGTGTGCAAATTATACTCCACAGTACAACACCTTTCCCTTTCCTAATCATCTCCTCAATATGAGAAGAAGTTGTGGCTTCATTACCGGCAGCCTGCCCTGTAAAAGAAAATCAAAAGATAATGTTAGATCTCGTTCCTAACTTGAGGGGAAACCAGTTCAGGAGGGCAAAGAAAGCACCTTCAGTAGCAGTGATCATTGCTATTGGCAAAGCTGTCACAGGGTCGTAACCTTGTATCTCTTCCTCCGTGATGTGCGAGAATCTGCTTGTGTCCGGAAGAGCGGGTTCATCGCCAAAATTGACTTCTTTGCCAGAATAATATCCATGTTCTTCGGACGAGGAAGACGATAACTCAACACAGGAGGTCTCCGCAATCGAGACCTTACTACTAAATACCCCAGTAGTAAGGCTGGGATCAATGATCCGTGAGGCGGGCATCAATACACTGGGAGACCCAGGCTGTTGCACCTCAACCCTTCTCTCATGAACTGAAGAAGGCCCGGGCTGAGTTGAGACCCCTGGAACCTCAACGTCATCCCTCCCCACCAAGTCAACTTCGGGTCGCTCGACCTCTTCAGCTACGACGGGTTCACCCACGAGTTCCCCGTCTTCCTAGATCACGGGCCCCTGACGCGTAGACCGCGAGGACGAAGGACGGGGACTTCTTTTTCCTCTTCTTCTTCCTCCCCCTGCTCCTCAACACTAGAAGGAACTACCTTGGGCATTGAAGCTTCAGCCTCCGATTCCCTCCTAGCCTTCTTCGGGATAGGCTCACCCTTGGAAGCAGAGCCATGGGAACGTTTGGACACAGCCTGCCGACTCTTGTTAGCAGACTGCCCCTTGGGTGCTGCTGCCTTTGACCCCATCCCTGCTTCCCCTCCTGTTTCCCTCTCGGCTGTCTGATACTCGTCTATACCTCGCACACGTTTATGGGACTCCAACTTGTCCTTATAAGACGCTTTGATGCTCTTAATGCAAGAGGTATTTATTCGGAATCTAGGCATCTTACTAGCCAGGGAGTACCAGGTACAGAAGCTGAGACTGGTATAAAAATTAGGCGTCTTGTGAGGAAGGCTGAAAATAGTTTTTGTCCCTCCAGCCACGTGGTAGTACCATGCCCGAGCACCTTCAAATAAATTCCCACTAAAGGAGAGGTCAACATTGGGGTTGCCAATATACAATTGATCATAGCCAAACTGTCGAGCGAAATGACTCAGCATGTAGGGCTCGATCGTACACGAATTTCCTTGTCGGAAGATCAGATATCCAGGCCGAATATTGATCAGCCACCAGAAGACTCCCGATGGTAGCCTTGTGAAATCATCTGGTCCCGCAAGGTCGGCAAATTTATCCCCGTAAGACGTGCCGGTAATCTCTGGGAAGCAACGGTCGAGGTGATAGTTCAAAGCGTTCAGAATACATTTCCGAACAAAGAACATGTAGTAGTTAGACCAGCTCGAATTTTTCAGCTTCTGCACGAAGCGGACAAAACCTGTGGAAAGAGGCACCGCCGTCATCAGTGAAGGACAGTGCATAATGTACCAAGCCATCAAGTACGTATAGGAAAGCTCGATCCTGGGGTTAGGGATCTTCATTCTCGGCTTCCCTCTGAATCAACTTCTGGCCTACCCTTGGAGTCGACAATGGCCTCCACTTGGCACAGGATTTGGCACAGGATTTTAACCAAAGCCCGTAACCCGCTCTGAATTCTAGCTACCATCGCCGGAAGGAGAGCGATAGACTTTCCATAGGCGAGTAAAACTATCGGGTACACCACATCAGCAACAATTACTTCATGCGATAATGTCGGAACCACACAACGTTTCAGCCACAACATAAGGAAGCCCGCTAATAGGGCCCAGTCAGAAATGGAAGTTCGGGCCTGGTGAATTAAACTTTCAAAGACCGTATCAGGTCTAAAAGTATCCTCGTTCGACTCAGTGGTGTAAGAGCTTGCAGAGGCATCGATCCTCTCAGCAATTTCCTCGTCAGTGCAAGGGGCCAGACTAGTCACCGGGCTATCCTTCTCATTTATGCCATTGAACAGATAGCTCGCCCAGGACATCTTCTTAACACCCCTGTTCCTCCAGGAGGATGTTTGGCCGCAGATGTGGAAGTGGCACAACACTTCCCAATATGTCTCATACATCTGAGGGTCCTCTTTCTTCAGGAGGTGAAGCTCCTCAGAAGTTGGGACGTATTCTTCATAAGGGGCATCTCCCATAACAAACCCCGAGACTTTATACAGTTCATGAAGAGCAAGCCCCATCTCTCCGACTGGAGTAAAAATGTGCCTGTCAAAGGATTATAGTGCTCCAAGACACCATAAAATTTGAGGAAACTTTACGGGAGGCCATACTGTATGGCCCTGACCGAGTGATATAGCCCCACCTGCTGCAGTAGAGCCCCAAGCTCAACGAGCACAAATCCAACCATCCTACCCCACCAGGATTTGTTGGTGGAATGAACCCACCTGAGTGGACGAAAGTCGACGGGAAAATTACCCCCAACTTTCATAAATTGGTTGATAAAAGTAGCGCCAAGCTAAGGGGTTTCTCCTCTCAGATATTCAGATCTGACCAACCCGGGAAATAAACCAAAGACCTCTTTCCCATGGCCAGCAGAGTGTATTTCTTTGGCACCTAATCTGCCGAGAAAAACGCCAGAGACAAAATGGGAAAGATCCCAATCTATCGCACGGTGAACGGACATGTGCTGAAGCTAAGACAGGGGATACATCCTCTCCATATTGGGAAGAAAGAATCTCCTATCCCCAATCTGATGGAGCCACTTATAATCTCCGTCATGCAAAATCCTATCATCCTCGTCAATGGCATCTCCAAAAAAGGAAAATAGGCTTCCGTAACGGAGTGCGAGAATCCGCCTCGAACAGTCTATCGGAGATAATCTCCCGAAGGGTCATCATACTACCCTTGAAAATCCTCTCCTTTCGCTCCTTTGATTTACCAGTAGTTACAGGAGCAATCCTCTAAAGCGCGAAGGTCAGATTGCGATCGGCGCCACCTATGTGTCCAAAATAGCACTTCTTGGATAAGGGGTAAGAAGAGTATCATACTGCAGAGAAGATAACACTTGGTCAGAAATCTGAAAGAAAATGGCTAAGTGTTTGAAATTTAAACGCAGGAAGAGTCCAGACGCGAAAATCAGCAAAATCCGCGTCTAGACTCAAAAATGCGAGGCTTGCATGTAGCCCGCATTTCGAAATCCATCACTTAGAAAAATTTCTAAGTATCGAGTTCAGACGCGAGATTCAGTAAAACTTGTGTCTAATCTTATAAGACGTAAGAATCATAAGAAGTCCGCGTCTGAACTCCCCATACTTAGAAATATTCTGAGCATTGAGTCCAAAACGCAAGGCTCAATGAGGCCTGCATTCAACAAACAGGTACGGACTCAAGTTGATGGCGCAAAGACGCAGAGATCGTCAAATCCGCGTCTTGCCTACCAATTCAAGAGCCGCGTCTGAAGATCAAACACAGGCATGAGCCTCGTGTTGGCGGTTCACATTCAAAATAGACTTAAGAGTTAAAAGAACTCTTTAAGCCCCTTCAATGGCAAAACCAAATCAAATGGTTTTACTACCTGAAATAGCGGCCTCCTGCGTGGAAGAAATGCCCATCTGAGTCTCAGGAGCAGCAGCGCTCGAGGACGAAGCCACATGCTTAGCTTTTGGGGCCATTTCGACCGTGAAATCGGTGCTGAAGACGTTAAAAACTGGAAAAAGTTTTTAAGTTTTTTTAACTCTTGAACAGAAAGCTTAGCGAAGAAGAAGAGTCTAATGATGACTCTTGAAAGACTGTTATCTTGTATAGGCACAGTGATTCACAGAGATACGCAGCGCTTGGCTCGAGGCCTAATCCCTGCCTGACGCGTGGCATGCATATTAAATGCAACGTAAAATTCGCGCGCCAAAGAAAAATGTCCCCTCAATTTCGTCGGACAGATGGCAACGCGAGTAAAACACGGATTCGTGTTTAACAAAAATCGCGTCTCTCCAAAAAGTCACGCCTCTTTAGCAAAGCCAAAGTCGCGCCTAGTTCACAGAGTGAGAGCTACATTTTTATCTCAAAGATCGCATCCCTCCAAGAGCCGCGTTTCTTCAGCAAACTAATAGATGTGTCCCTACTCCAAATGAGGACTGCGTCTTTAAAGCAACATGACTCCTACGTCTACAAGACTTGCATTCAGTCTTTACTTCTGCAAATCAGTTCAATAGTACACTGGTATAAGCAGACGACTGTTCACCCTTGGTTCAACAGTACGCCAACAACCAGCTCAGAGCACTGAAGAGGTCTGGACTGCGTATCTAGACACTCACCATGATCATCCCTAGTGGCTTCAAAGGGTTTTACAGTACACTCACGAAGACCATACTCCAGATAAGATCAAGCTCAGAGTATCTCAAATGATTATCAGTCTAATCATGAGAAGTATGAATTCAACCAGAGTCTAAAGTATTTCGAAATCCATCCCAGTCAACCGCGAAATATCAAAACTTTGGAGGGAGTTCTGTAGGCTGTCTAAAAATCACTGAAGACAAATCGTCAAAAAAGTAGAATCTAGACTCCAGACGCAGGGCTAGTCATCGCCATCAGTGCAGCACCAAGATGTGAGGGTTGAAACCCACGTCTCGACATAACTGCGAGGACCAAAGACGCGAGGGTTGAAACTCGCGTCTCAGCATTATTGCAGTACCAAGACGTAGATTCCAAAGCCCGCATCTTACGCGAAGCTTTACGCAGAACTAGAACCCGCGTCTCTCAAGCATTACTTCAGCAGCAAAACACAAGGCTCAAAACCTGCTCTCAGTTATAACTGCCCTCATTACTGGGTCAATTACTGCCCACGTAGTGAGGGAATTAACCTGATTAGTCACATATATTGCATTTACATTGTCACCTTACCATACTTTTTAGCTAATAAATCCTATTAATAAGTCTTCTTTTCTTTGTTAAATGTAGGCCCAAGTACTAAAATAAAGAAAAGAGAAACAAGCCCAAAAGCCCACCAAATTCTGATTTAATTCAGAATAAATTCAAAATGAAGAATCAGGGCAAAATCTTGGCATATCAAGAGGTTGAGAAGAATCCTCCCTGAATCAAGCGGTTGATGTCACATAATCAAAGGCTGTTTCGTCAACTTTTGGAGCAGAAATAAGAAAACTAGAAGAAGATACGAGAAATACAACAAACCAGAGTTCTCCCCCAAATGGGTGTGGCCACCTGGCCACACCAGGGCCGCGGAAACGCGACCCTAGCCGCATTTTTACGGCCAAGTAGAGTTTGTTGGGGGAGCGTTTGCTCCCCAAATCTTCCCGGATCCACCCCTTTTGGTTTTTCCCTATAAATACTGGTTTCAGCAAAGGAAAATGGAGTGAAGATTAGGATTAGAATTTGTGTTTATTTTCTAAGGATTTAGGTTATTTGTTAGCTAGCACAAAGTTGTAATCTTATTTTTTAATTTGTAGTCCAGTATCAAAACTTGTGAGAGAGAGGAATTGAGTGCTTGTACTTGAAGATTGAAGTGACAACAATACAAGAGTCGAGCCGCATTTTCTTCTACTTGTAGTACGGTATGGTTTGCATTATTTCTATGCTTTCTTCTTCATTTTCCATGGGCAACTAAAACGATTTTCTGGGCTCGCTATTGTAACTTTCTCTTGTTCTTCTTCTCTTCTATTTTTAAAAGAAAAAGACCCAATGAATCATTTGTATGCCTTACTTAAAGCCTTTCTTTTTGAAAGTGTTCTTGAAGACACATGAGGATGGTTTGGATTGTTAAACTCTCTCTTCTTTCATGAACGTCTCTTGAATTGTTTTAACTTCATTCTTGCTTCTTCGCGCTTGATGATTTAATATTCAATTCTAAACGATTTCTCGAAGAAAAGACTAAACTCTTCCAACCATCTTATGTGCTTTACTTCAAACTTTCTAAAAATCAACTTTAAGTTTTGCCTATGATCACTTTGAGGCACTTAAGATTTTAATAGAAGAATGAACAATTGAGTGTGAGATAGTGAGCCCAGATTTTTTTCATTATTATAATCAACAAAACAATCTTCGAACTTTTTTTAATCACCTTCTCCAAAGCCTTTTCTAAAGTTGCAATTTCTCATTTAATCATCTCTTTCTTTCCATTCTCTTTTCCATTAAATAACGAACACAATTCTTTGTTTTTAAACGATTCACCGAAAAGCTTCCATCGCATTCCTCCTCGTGGACACGACCCGTTAGCCACAAGCTACACAGTAAATTCTTAAACTCTTTGATTGTTCGTTCATTTTAGCAATAAATTTTGGCGCCGTTGCCAGGGAGGGAACGGTGTATTTGTTTTCTAACAAGTTTTGTGTGTTGTTTCAGGGACTTAAAGATTCAGATTTAGCATTCAATCTTTGCAAGAGAAGACTTGCAAATTCTGTGCCCCTACTCTCGAAAGTAGGAAACAGAATTTCAAGAAATTGCGTTGCAAAAATACTGAAAATTCATTAGACTACTAAAAACTCTTTTTTGCAGGACATATTGCTCGCAAAAATTTAAGTTTTTGTATGTTATATTTGAGCTATTTCTGCTATCCACCATCCCTGTTTTAAGCCAACAGTAAAACACTTGTTGAAAAGTTTAAAAAATTGATTAGACGTTTGTATTTTAGGCACGAGTCTTTTCAATTCATTACTTTACTGTTGAAGAGTGCTGAAGCAAGGTACGTACGCATTGCATTCAGAATAGGACTCATCTCTTAGTTGATTTATATCGCTTTGACTGAATCTTGTTTATCTTGTACATTTGCACAAAATTGATTTTAAGGGCAACACCCAATTGCAAGATAAGGTGGGATTTAATCACCCTTCCTTAGCCCAAAAATCAGATTCCAAGCACTCACAATCCCAAGCTTTTTAATAAAATCTGATAGACGTTGGCCTTAGGGACATCTTGAACTCACTAGGAGATTATCCTAAAGAGGGAAGGTGTTGAAATTGACTCCTACCAATCAGTGTCTAGGAAGGGGATTGAGGGCCGAAAGCCCGAAGATTGGTGGTTACTTAATTAAGGAACGTCTTTGACGGATAACCTCCCACCAATCTTGCCCTGACCTGGCTGATTAGCTTGTGGTCAAAGTCTACATTCTACCTCCTATAGACAATCAACCAGTTAGGAGTTGTCTAGGTCAAGGTTACCTTAGACTAGGCTTGGTTGATTACTATTGTTGATTGTTGGTAAACTTGTTTGTGATTGTGATTGTGTTTGTGTATGCAAGTGTGGTCGAGAGACCCTAATTCATCTAGGTTGACTAGAAACACATCATCACCCAAGTTTGAACCAAGACTAAATCTGGTAATGGCTCAATCAACATCACTGTAGGATAGGTTCTACCCCATTAGAACCTCACTTCCATCTTGCATTCTACTTCCATCGGTTGGTGAATAAATTTTGAGCTCATGCCTCAATTCATCAACACACTCCCCAAGTTTCATGGCTTAGAGTCTGAAGATGCCTACTTCTTCATAAGAGAATTTGAGGAAGTTGGTCTAATGATGAAAATCTCACACCTTATAGACGATGCTATTAGGTTGAGATTTGTCCCTTTCGCACTTAAGGACCTAGCAAAGAAGTGGTTCTACAGCTTAGCGGCCAGTTCTATCACATCCTGGGATGGTTTTATCAAGGTCTTCTTGAAGAAATTCTATCCAATTCATAAAACCTCTCTCATTAGGAAGAGATCATGCAATTCAAGTAAGAACCTAGTGAACCGTTCTGGAGGTACTTTGAACACTTTTAAGAACCTCCTTGTTCAATGTCCACATCATGGAATAGAGAAATGGCGACAATGCCAAATTCTTTATGACGGTTTAGACTATTCCACCAAAACCCTCTTAGAAAGTATGTGCTAAGGGGTTTTCTTGCAGAAAGATGAAAATGAAGGATGGGATTTGTATGAAAATCTAGCTGAGAAGACCATCCAATGGGAATCTGCTAGTGAGACCTCTAGGAATCCTAACTCAATCTCTTCAAAAGGAGGTCTCCATTCTATCGAATCATCCATCACTACTGAGGCTAAGTTAGCTAACCTAGCTAGAAGACTGGAAGCTTTAGAAATGAAAGAACCAAGTCCAGTCAATCAAGTCAGCCCGAACCAATTTCCAACCCCGAGCTGCACTTACTGTCAAGCCATGAATCATGTGTTCGAGGAGTGCCCTGTGTTTCAGGCTCAGCAACCCTACCATGAACCGATGAATGCGGCCTTTTCAAGGCCGAACAACAATCCTTACGCACCAACGTACAATCCCGGCTGGAGAAATCACCCTAATTTCTCATGGAGCAAAAATAACTCTGACCATTCACGATCAAATCATGCTAGCCATTTCCATCATGGTAATAATTCTTCCAATCATCAACCCAACTTCTCCAATTTCCATAATAATTCTCCCAACCATCCACCTAACTTTTCACATTATCAACATGATTGGTAGTGAAAAGTGCATTTTTATCATCATATTTACCATCACATTTTCATATTTATTCATTTAATTCTGCACATTTATTATAATTTGTAATTTATTGTGTGCAGGCCTCGAATTCTTATTTTTATAATAAATAAAGCTTAATGAAGCCCAAAAGCCCACAGTTGAAGCCCAGGTGTAAAAGTGCAAATAGCAGAGTGTCAAAGTGCAATTATACAAGGGCTAAAGTTGCAATTATCAAAGATGAGGGAAGGATAGAATTCTACCCAACCCTAACTCTTGCAGGATGAGCATAAAAGCCAACGATAAGAAGGAAATTCGTGATAAAAGATTTGGGATAATTGAGATCAAGGTAACTTGATTACCGAGTTATCTCGAAATCCCACATAAAGAGCCAGGATCAAAACTTCCAGAAGCAGGCGACTAGATGGACGGACCAGGAGAAGCCACGCGCCAAAGCGCGTGGCCATATGCCACAGTATTGCCGCGGAATCGCGGCAAAAGCCGCGTTTCCGCGGCAATTTGATCTTATCCCTGTACCAGATTTCGTAGGGGAGTTCGACTGGGACTCTGATTCCCTCTGCACCTATAAATAGCCCCTGCAGTGCAACGTACAGAGCGTCCAGAGGTGAGCCAAGGGCCAAAAGCTAGGGTTTAGGTTTTAGGTTAGATTTTATTTTGTAAATTTTGTAACTGAGAGTGGAGATGCTTTCATGGAGGAAGGAATCATACTTGTACTGAGGTGACATCGGTGTAAGTTTTTATTTTTCCCCCATTGTTAATAAAAATCTGCTCGAGATTGGTTTGTTTTTATTCTTGTTTCATTGTTTCTTTATTCTCGCTTTATCTTTGTTTTTCTAATCTTGTTCTATGTCATTGTTTCTCTCTGTTGACTTGTAATCCGTGAGATCCGATTGCTTCGAGACTGCCTAGCCAACGAAGATCCCTTGATGGCTTATGGCGACGAACATCCTATACGCCATACTTGCAAATCTTCTGAGAAAAAGTAAGTCGTCGCAAAAGGATCAAAGGCAAGTAGACTAAAGAGATAAGTTTCTTTCCTTTTCTTTTCTTTTCTTTTTTATAGATTAAATCCACATCTTCCATAATTCTTTTCTATCACTCATTGTAAATACCACTTTTCATTGTAATACCATCGTGACTAACAAAATAACTAAAAAAGATAAATTTTTAGAGAAACTTGCTTAACGCTTCCATCGCAGTCCCTCCCTGAGGATCACGACCCGCATAGCCCTGCTACCGCGGATTAGAACTGAGACTTGCACATCTATTCTTAAAACTAACATATAATATTTTGTGTGCAGGAAAATTCAGTCAACAAATTGGCGCCGTTGCCGGGGAGGGACGGTAAGTTTATCTCTAAAACAAAAATTTAATTTTTAACTAATTCTTTATTCTTTTCTGTTTGCAGGTTTGGAGAACAGGAAACAGAAACATAGCAGCAGCGGTGGACATATTGCTATTCTGTGTCTCTGCCCTCGAAGGCAGAGCACCAGAACCTACTGTTTTACCGCGGATCCTCGGCCAGAGCCGCGGAAACGCGGCAACAGTAGAGAACTACTTATTGATATTTTGTAGGTTGCTGCAAATTGTAAATTCTGTTTACTGCTCTGTTTATTTTGTTCTGTGATATACCTGTAAATTGCTAATAATTCAACAGTAAGTTATGGTTGTTAAAAATAAAAATTGATTAGACGTTTGCATATTAGGCACGTGTCTTTTCAATTATTTTTATTTACTGTTGAAGAGTGCTGGAGGAGCAAGGTACGTACGCATTGCATGTAGAATAGGACTCATCTCTTGGTTGATTTTCTACATTGAGTGATTCTTATCTATTTATCTTGTACACTTGCACTAATTCATCTTAAGGGCATAACCCATTAACAAGATAAGGTGGGGATTTCATCACCCTTCCTTAGCCCAAAAATCACATCCCGAGCACTCACTAACCCAAGCCTAACATAAAAATTAGTAGACGTTGGCCTAGGGACACTCGGACTCAATTAGGAGATTATCCTAAGGGGGAACGGTGTTGGAAGTTGACTCCTGCCAAATCAGTGTCTAGGAAGGGGATTGAGGGCCGAAAGCCCGAAGTGTGGTGGTTATTTAATTAAGGAACGTCTTTGACGGAAAACCTCCCACAACTCTTGCCCTGACCTGGCTGATTAACTTGTGGTCAAAGTCTACACCCTACCTCCCGTGGACAGTCTAACCAGTTAGGAGTCGTCTAGGTCTAGGTCTACCCTAACTTAGGTTAGAAATTTTTCTTTTTTGTTGTTTTTTTTTTGTTTGCTTTGTGTGATATGGCCTATAACAATAATTTTTTCAATTTTAATGAGGATCCATATTATACACAACCTCTTTTTCGGATATTACCACCCGGCATATCATAACTCTAACCAACCTAGTGTGCCAGATTGGTCTTATCCGAATCATTACATGCCCCAGTCCCAATATTATGAACAAGATTGAAATAATCATCACTACTCTTCACAGAGTCAATGGGGATTCAACACCCCTGAGCCATATGGTCAACCACCTGTTCAACCATTATCTTCATATACGTCTTTTCCCACATCACCAAGGTTTCAGTCCTCCATTGATCTATTCGATGGGTTAGAAGAAAAAGTGGATCGGTTGCAAGATACAATGAATGATCAAATTTCTAGACTTTCAAACATTCTTGAGCATCTTGATAGGAACCAAGAATCATTCTGTTTAGAAGACCTTGATTAAAATTCAATTTCATCACATCAATATGAACTTGCTCAATCCCATCCTTGGACAAATTGGCTAGTTTTAATTTCAATGAGATTGAATTAGATTATGAATGTGAACCCGATCCCCAACTTTGCGATTCAGTTTCCATCTTCGAATCTATGTTGACTCCAGTATCCTTACCCAATTTGGACCAATTTTCTGAGCCAACATTTATTCCATACCCATAGATCATGAAATTGAATCACCCATTTTTGATGATCATATTGAACTTGACCAATTGTGCAATTTTGAAAGTCCCATGGAAAAATTGGCAAGTTCCCATTTTTATGAGATTGAAACTAATGAGATATGTGACCTAGATTCCCAAATCTATGATCAAGTTCAAATTTTCGAATCATTATTGACTCCTGTTTTGTTACCCGACTTAGGTAATATTTTAGAGTCAGTTTTGATTCCCACACCTATCATTCCTGAACTTGAATCACCAACATTGAGTCACATTCCATTGTGGGAAAATGATTGTAGACTTGAGTTTCAATTTCTTGACTTGGACCCACTTCTTGATCCTAGCCCGACTCCTGAACCTTTACTTGATTTGAGTTTCTTTCCTGAGTCGGTATTAGATCCTGAACCTATCATTCTTGAGTCCAAGTCAACCATTTTACCAAGTCACATTCTTTTGTTGGACATAGGTATAGACCATGACTCTGTGATGATTTTCCAGGACTGGTCATGTAAAGGGAGAAAGTTTCACGAGAGGATCTTCCATGATCCTATTCATTCTGGGGACTGTAAATATGTAAATAAAAAAGAGGTCAATAAAGGTAGGTCCCGTGAACTACCACGTTATCTTGTTTGGGCCGCATTTCGTGGACCAATTAGACCACCTCCGGAACCACCACCCTAAGGTAACTTCCGCCTTCCTTGTTCTGTTTCATGCATATATGCATTCATTCATACATTGAGGACAATGCATGAGATAAGTGTGGGGGTGGGCTTTACTAACATACTAACATAAGGTAGAAACTAACAAAATTTGCTAATAAAAAAAAAATTTTAAAAAAAAAAATGTTATAAAAAGGAAATATTTTGACTTATTTTTTGAAAGAAATCTAAGTTAGTTTTAAGGATTAGGAAAATCATGATTAGGATTTCTAAAAACTTGGTCAAAATAAATAAATTGTTTAAATTTTTAGGTATAGGAGAAGAAATTGAATAAATAATTAGTCTTGATTTTTACCTTAATGAAATGTGCATACCAAATGCATATCTAGGATTCTAAGACAAAGACCTTGTGCCTCATAAAAAAAAAAGAAAGAAAAAAAGGAAAAAAGAAAAAAAATCACCAATTAAGCTGATACATGTGCCTCAAGAAGCATAAGTATTCATGCCTAAAGGTGAGTAAATAAAATAAAGTCCTTAGTTTTGGGGCCTAGTTCACTCGAATTTGAGTCCGCGGGGTGTTTTCTCACCTGGTGCCCTAAAGCCAACCGGTTTGGAGTCATCGACTTTAAGTTCGTTACATGGGTGGATTAGAAAGCCTAAGAAGACTAAGAAATATAATATATGTATTAACACATCTAATAATCAATTAGTTAGGTATGAGGGCCTCAAGAAGCCTTGATGCTTACACGAAAGAAAATTAGATGCGTTATACATATTAAAAAAAATTTAAAAAAAAAAAGAATAAAAATAATAAAGAGGCATGAGAGTCCAAGTTAGGAATTCCTAGTAAAAACATAAGGATGCATATGATTTTTGGTAACGAAAAAGACTATATTAGAAATTCAATTTTAATTCTTACCTAAAATGGAAAACAATTAACTTTATTAAGACTAAGTTTAAAGAATGAATATAAATGAGGATCCTAAAACTTATAGACTACTTAGTCTCTTCAATAATAATTCAAATATTTTCTTTTTATGGATTTTGTGGGTGCAATCCGCTGAAAACCCTCACGAGACAACACTCGTCCTCTAGGGTAACCTAGAGGTTTAACGGCTTGTTGCACATGCTAAGTGCAATCGTGATTCCTACGAAAGTGAGTTAGGTTAGATTAATTTTCTTTTTCTTTGTTTTTACTCGAGGACGAGCAAAAAGATAAGTGTGGGGGTGTGATTGGTAGTGAAAAGTGCATTTTTATCATCATATTTACCATCACATTTTCATATTTATTCATTTAATTCTGCACATTTATTAATAATTTGTAATTTATTGTGTGCAGGCCTCGAATTCTTATTTTTATAATAAATAAAGCTTAATGAAGCCCAAAAGCCCACAGTTGAAGCCCAGGTGTAAAAGTGCAAATAGCAGAGTGTCAAAGTGCAATTATACAAGGGCTAAAGTTGCAATTATCAAAGATGAGGGAAGGATAGAATTCTACCCAACCCTAAACTTTTGCAGGATGAGCATAAAAGCCAACGATAAGAAGGAAATTCGTGATAAAAGATTTGGGATAATTGAGATCAAGGTAACTTGATTACTAAGTTATCTCGAAATCCCAACATAAAGAGCCAGGATCAAAACTTCCAGAAGCAGGCGACTAGATGGACGGACCAGGAGAAGCCACGCGCCAAAGCGCGTGGCCATATGCCACAGTATTGCCGCGGAATCGCGGCAAAAGCCGCGTTTCCGCGGCAATTTGATCTTATCCCTGTACCAGATTTCGTAGGGGAGTTCGACTGGGACTCTGATTCCCTCTGCACCTATAAATAGCCCCTGCAGTGCAACGTACAGAGCGTCCAGAGGTGAGCCAAGGGCCAAAAGCTAGGGTTTAGGTTTTAGGTTAGATTTTATTTTGTAAATTTTGTAACTGAGAGTGGAGATGCTTTCATGGAGGAAGGAATCATACTTGTACTGAGGTGACATCGGTGTAAGTTTTTATTTTTCCCCCATTGTTAATAAAAATCTGCTCGAGATTGGTTTGTTTTTATTCTTGTTTCATTGTTTCTTTATTCTCGCTTTATCTTTGTTTTTCTAATCTTGTTCTATGTCATTGTTTCTCTCTGTTGACTTGTAATCCGTGAGATCCGATTGCTTCGAGACTGCCTAGCCAACGAAGATCCCTTGATGGCTTATGGCGACGAACATCCTATACGCCATACTTCCAAATCTTCTGAGAAAAAGTAAGTCGTCGCAAAAGGATCAAAGGCAAGCAGACTAAAGAGATAAGTTTTCTTTCTTTTTTCTTTTCTTTTCTTTTTTATAGATTAAATCCACATCTTCCATAATTCTTTTCTACCACTCATTGTAAATACCACTTTTCATTGTAAATACCATCGTGACTAACAAATAACTAAAAAAGATAAATTTTTAGAGAAACTTGCTTAACGCTTCCATCGCAGTCCCTCCCTGAGGATCACGACCCGCATAGCCCTGCTACCGCGGATTAGAACTGAGACTGGCACATCTATTCTTAAAACTAACATATAATATTTTGTGTGCAGGAAATTCAGTCAACACAACAGAACTTTCCCAACCAAGCTCCACAATCCTCCTTCCAGAATCCTCAACTAGAAAGAAGAATGACTGACTTTGAAAGAAACATGGAAATATATATGAAAAACAAAGATTCTCTCATGCAAACGATCCAGAGGTTAGAGGTTCAAATGAGTCAACTAGCCACTCCGCAGAATGAGAGACAGAAGGGTACCTTACCTAGTCAGCCAATAACTAATCCGAGGAATTCTCAACAAGCTCATTTGGCTGAGGATAATTCATTGAATCAATGTAATGTTGTTCATACATTGAGGTCAGGAAAGAGAGTTGATAATCAAGTGTCAACACCAACCAATCCCATTCAGCACAACCAAAATCAAGCATCCACCTCATCTAATCCAAACCTTCCAATTCTGACGAATCTGAAAAAGATAAGTCAGCCAGCCAGGTGCACCAGCCTATAGTACCATTCCCCAATAGGCTGAAAAGCAACAAGCAAAATCCTCACATGGACAAGATAATTGAGATATTTAACCAAGTGAAGATAAATGTGCCACTTCTTGATGCCATCCAACAAGTCCCCTCCTATGCTAAGTTTCTTAAGGACATATGCACCAAGAAGAGAAAGACTAATGTACCAAAAAAGGTCTTCTTAGCCACTAACATTAGTGAGCTACTATCGGGTCCGATCCCTGTTAAGTACAAGGATCTAGGTAGTCCCACCATTGCCTACACAATAGGACAAGCCGAGATTAGTCGTGAACTTCTTGATTTGGGGGCAAGTATCAACTTGCTTCCATTCTCAGTCTATCAACAACTCGGATTGGGCGATCTTAGTCCAACTCGAGTCACCATCCAACTGACTGACTATTCTGTAAAAGTTCCAAAAGGAGAGATTAATGATGTCCTGATCCGGGTAGGAGAGTTCATTTACCCTGTCGATTTTATAGTCTAGAGATACAACTTGTGTCCAACTCTAATCATAGGGCTTAAACTCCTGTTATCCTAGGGCGACATTCCTAGCTACTGCCAATGCCATCATCAATTGTAGGAATAGATCCATGAGTTTAACCTTTGGGGACATGACTAGAGAAGTCAATGTCTTCAATCTAGAAAAACAACCCCGCGATATTGAGGACCAAACATTTGAAGTCAACCTAATTGAGAACTTGACAAGTGAACATAGGGAAGAATTGGAATTAGAAACCGAGTGTGACTTCGGGTTAGAGTCTGACGACTTTAATCTTGATCAGGTTGTAGATTCTGCTGTGAATTGGGCCTCGAACCCTATTTCACCAATAATGGAGCCAACAGATTTGACTAGTCCTTCCAGTGAGCCTTCCTCCTCCTTAGAATTGAAAGCCTTACCTGCGCATCTCAAGTAAGTCTATCTAGGCGAACAAGAGACCTTTCCTGTCATCATTGCCTCCCATTTAAATGACAGGAAAGAAGAAGATCTAAAAGCAATTCTAAGAAAACATAGGGAAGCCATTGGGTGGACTATGACTGATATCAAGGGATTAAGTCCAACCATCGTTCAACATCGCATTCATCTCAATGAAAATGCCACCCCTAAAAGAGACCCGCAGCGTAGGTTAAACCCTATAATGCAAGAGGCTGTTCATGCTGAAATCATAAAACTCATAGACAATGGGATAATTTATCCCATCTCTGATAGCCAATGGGTCAGTCCTGTCCACGCGGTTCCAAAGAAATCCGATTTCACCGTAGTGGAAAACGAGAACAAAGAGTTGGTTCAAACTCGACTTCCCACGAAGATCCGAGTTTGCATCGACTATAAAAAGCTCAATGCTGCAACTTGTAAGGACCATTTTCCACTTCCCTTCATTGATCAAATGCTTGAACGATTGGCGGGTCACGAGTATTACTGTTTCTTGGACGGTTACTCGGGGTATAATCAGATCCCTATTGCTCCTGAGGACCAAGAAAAGACTACATTCACATGTCCATTTGGGACATTTGCTTATCGTCGAATGCCTTTCGGCTTATGCAATGTCCCAGCAACGTTTCAGCGTTGCATGTTGAGTCTTTTCTCTGATATGGTAGAGCGATTCTTAGAGATCTTCATGGATGATTTCTCCATCTACGGAGATTTATTCACTCAATGTCTCCACCATTTAGAACTTGTCCTCTAACATTGTGCTGAGAAAAATCTGACACTGAACTGGGAGAAATGCCACTTCATGGTAAAACATGGAATTGTCTTGGGTCATGAAATATCCAAGAAAGGAATTGAAGTGGATAGAGCCAAAATCGAGGTTATTGCTAAGCTTCCCATGCCCAAATACGTTAAGTACATTAGATCTTTCTTAGGACACGCAGGTTTCTACCGAAGATTTATTAAGGATTTTAGCAAAATTGCTAGGCCCTTGACTAATCTGTTAGCTTAGGATGCGTCATTCACTTTCGATACTGAATGCATGAATTTTTGGGAGAAGCTTAAAAGAGAGCTTATTTCTGCACTAATTATATCGGTACCAGATTGGTCTAAGCCATTCGAGATCATGTGTGATGCTTCCGATTTTGCCATAGGCGCTATCCTAGGACAACGCATTGATAACAAGCAGCATGGGATCTACTACTCTAGTAGGACTCTTAATGATGCTCAATTGAACTACACTACCACTGAGAAGGAATTCTTGGCAGTAGTGTTTGCCTTAGAGAAGTTTCGTCCCTACCTACTAGGGTCCAAAACCACCATTTTCACCGATCATTCTGCGCTTAGGTACATCATGATGAAGAAGGATGCCAAGGCCCGACTCATTCGTTGGATCCTCCTTCTTCAAGAATTCGATCTTGAGATTCGAGATAAGAAAGGCATAGAAAATGTCGTTACTGACCATCTCTCACGGATCCCTAATTCTCCATGCAACGAATTACCCATAAATGAGGATTTTCCTAATGAATATCTCTTAGCTATCTCTAGGGAACCTTGGTTTGCTGATATAGTGAATTACTTAGTCACAAACCAAACTCTGTCTCATTGGTCCAAAACGATGTATACCGGTTCTTATCACAAGTCCGGTATTTCTTTTGGGAGGAACCGTATCTTTTCAAGTACTGTTCTGACCAAATTATTAGGAGATGCATTCCCGATGAGGAGGTTAAGAGTGTTCTATCTTTTTGTCACGAACTTGCATGCGGTGGACACTTTGGTCCCCGCAAGACTGCTGAAAAAGTGCTACAAAGCGGGTTTTATTGGTCCACTTTGTTCAAGGATGCTTATGAATTTTGCAAGACGTGCCCTAGATGCCAAATGGTAGGAAGGATTTCAAAACGAAATATGATGCCCCTCAACCCAATTCTACAAATAGAACTCTTTGATGTTTGGGGCATCGACTTTATGGGTCCATTTCCTAATTCATTTGGGAACCAATGCATATTGGTTGCTGTGGATTATGTGTCCAAGTGGGTAGAAGCCATTCCTTGTAAAACTAATGATAACAAAGTTGTCATAAAGTTTTTGCAAGAGAACATTTTTTCACGCTTCGGAACCCCTCGTGCTATCATCAGTGATAATGGTACTCACTTTTGCAATAGATCTTTTGAAGCTCTTATGCAAAAGTGTGCCATAACTCACAAGTTGTTCACACCTTATCATCCTCAAACCAGTGGGCAAGTTGAGGTTTCTAATAGATAAGTCAAGCTTATCTTGGAGAAAACTGTGAACCAAAACCGGAAAGATTGGTCCATCAAACTTGTAGATGCTCTATGGGCCTACAGGACCGCTTTCAAAATGATTCTAGGAATGTCTCCTTATAGGTTAGTTTATGGCAAACCTTGTCACTTGTCCGTTGAGTTAGAGCACCAAGCCTTATGGGCAATCAAGCAGTTGAATTTCGACTTGACTAAGGCCGGTGACCTTCGAAAATTACAAATTTTCGAGTTAGAGGAATTGAGAAATGAGGCCTATGAAAATGCTAGGATCACTAAAGATAGAGTCAAGATTTTTCATGATAAGCACATCATAAGAAAACCTTTGTCCCTGGACAAAAAGTCTTACTCTATAATTCTAGGCTTCATCTTTTTCCAGGAAAATTTAAATCAAGATGGACTGGGCCATTCGTTGTTAAAACCGTGTTTCCACACGGTGCAGTTGAGATCAGTGACACCAAGAATGGAAATGACTTTAAGGTAAATGGTCAACGCCTTAAACCTTTCTTGGAATCGGTGTCGGTAAATGAAACGACAATGAGTCTTTTTGACCCAGTGTATCGGTAACTTTCCTTCTTTCCATTTTATTTCATACATTTATACATTTTTTTTCATTCATTGGGGACAATGCATGAGATAAGTGTGGGGGAGGGTTCTAACATTACTGATTATAAAAAAAGAAAAGAAAAAATATATAAATATAAAAAAAACTTTTTGAAAGGGGTAGAACAATATTTTGATATATTTTTTGTAAGAAATTAAGTCAATTTTAAGGAATAGGATAATCATAATTAGGATTTCTTACACTTGGTCAAAATAAGATAACTTGTTTGATTTTTAGGGTCAGGAAGAAAATTTGTGAAAGTAATTTAGTCTTGATATTTACCTTGATGACATATGCACACTAAATCCACTTACACACTTAGGGTTTAAAAACAGAGACTCTTATGCCTTATAAAAAAATATATTATGAAAAAGAAAAAAAAACAAGTCTAATTGTTGATTCGCTAGGTGCTTTGGCCTAAGCAAGCCTTAGTATTTATGCAAAAGATAATTAGATAATGAAAAAAATGTGTATATAAATCCTCTGATTAAGCTGGGTATTTATGCCTCATGAAGCATAAGTATTCACGCCTAAATGGGGTACATCGTATAAATAAAAACCTTGGTTTCGTGGCCTTATCTGCTCAAGTGTTTAAGTCCTTAGGGGTGTTTTCTCACCTGGTGCCCTAAAACTGTCCGGTTTGGGTGTCACCGACTGAATGCTCGTTACATGGGCAGATTAGAAAGCCTAATGAAATTAAGGAATAAATTTCACTAAAAATAAATAAATTTAAGGCATAGGAGTTAATATTAAAGAACCCTTAGTCAACTTCACAGTCACGATGGTGCATACGACTCAGGGTAAATTAATAGACTAGATGAGAATTACAATTTGACTCCTTACTTTAATTGATGACATGTTTTTGAATAGAGACTAAGTTTAGGAATGAAAAATTTGATATTCCTATAACTTATAGATTACTTAAAGCCTTACAAATATACTTCAAATATTTTTTCTTTTCAAAATGCTTTTCGAAAATACTAACTTTTTTCTCTTTCTTTTAGATTTTGTGGGTGCAATCCACTGAAAACCCTCACGAGACAAAACTCGTCCTCTAGGGGTAACCTAGAGGTTTAACGGCTTGTTGCACATGCTCAGTGCAATCGAGTGACCTGTGAAAGTGGTCCAATAATTGATTAGAATAAGTCTGATGTTTTGCTCGAGGGCGAGCAAAAGATAGTGTGGGGGTGTGATTCGTCACATATATTGCATTTACATTGTCACCTTACCATACTTTTTAGCTGATAAATCCTATTAATAAGTCTTCTTTTTCTTTGTTAAATGTAGGCCCAAGTGCTAAAATAAAGAAAAGAGAAATAAGCCCAAAAGCCCACCAATTCTGATTTAATTCAGAATAATTCGAAATGAAGAAATCAGGGCAAAATCTTGGCATATCAAGAGATTGAGAAGAATCCTCCCTGAATCAATCAGTTGAAGCCACATAATCAAAGGCTGTTTCGTCAACTTTTGGAGCAGAAATAGGAAAACCAGAAGAAGATACGGGAAATACAACAAACCAGAGTTCTCCCCCAAATGGGTGTGGCCACCTGGCCACACCAGGGCCGCGGAAACGCGGCCCTAGCCGCGTTTCTGCAGCCAAGTGGAGTTTGTTGGGGGAGCGTTTGCTCCCCCAATCTTCCCGGGTCCTCCCCTTTTGGTTTTTCCCTATAAATACTGGTTTCAGCAAAGGAAAATGGAGCGAAGAATAGGATTAGAATTTGTGTTTATTTTCTAAGGATTTAGGTTATTTGTTAGCTAGCACAAAAGTTGTAATCTTGTTTTTTAATTTGTAGTCCAGTATCAAAACTTGTGAGAGAGAGGAATTGAGTGCTTGTACTTGAAGATTGAAGTGACAACAATACAAGAGTCGAGCCGCGTTTTCTTCCACTTGTAGTACGGTATGGTTTGCATTATTTCTATGCTTTCTTCTTCATTTTCCATGGGCAACTAAAACGGTTTTCTGGGCTCGCTATTGTAACTTTCTCTTGTTCTTCTTCTCTTCTGTTTTTAAAAGAAAAAGACCCAACGAATCATTTGTATGCCTTACTTAAAGCCTTTCTTTTGAAAGTATTCTTGAAGGCACATGAGGATGGGTTTGGATTGTTAAACTCTCTCTTCTCTCATGAACGTCTCTTGAATTATTTTTACTTCATTCTTGCTTCTTCGCGCTTGATGATTTAATATTCAATTCTAAACGATTTCTCGAAGAAAAGACTAAACTCTTCCAACCATCTTATGTGCTTTACTTCAAACTTTCTAAAATCAACTTTAAGTTTTGCCTATGATCACTTTGAGGCATTTAAGATTTTAATAGAAGAATGAACAATTGAGTAGTGAGATAGTGAGCCCAGATTTTCTTCATTATTATAATCAACAAAACAATCTTCGAACTTTTTTTAATCACCTTCTCCAAAGCCTTTTCTAAAGTTGTAATTTCTCATTTAATCATCTCTTTCTTTCCATTCTCTTTTCCATTAAAAATGAACACAATTCATTGTTTTTAAACGATTCACCGAAAAGCTTCCATCGCATTCCTCCTCCTGGACACGACCCGTTACCACAAGCTACACGGTAAATTCTTAAACTCTTTGATTGTTCGTTCATTTTAGCAATCATAACCCCTCATTATAGAGTGTTTTTAGGGGACACGTTTATCCCCTGAAACCTCTATAAGTAGCCCAGTTTGCTATGGAAGAGGGGACGGAAAAAAAAGGTCGGATAATTCTTGGTAAAAAAAGAACTTCGGTTGTAAGCCGTAGAAACACCAAGATTTCCAGGTGAAAAGAAAGAGAGAGTTCAACTCTTCTAACAACTTGCTGCGTACAAGTTCATTTTTTACCTACACTCTCTGTGAGAGGATTCTCAAAAGGTCCTGACGTTCACCCGTTCAGTAAAAAATAGGATTCACTTTCCACCGTCACATCAAGAACCCGACACTAAATAAAGGGGAGATTCAAGCTTGATTATCTTTCCTCTCTTGTAAGAGGATTATTGATCCGCTGTAACTTTCTTTACAATCAAATAAAGAATTTACTTCTCGATCTTCAATTTCGCCCACCAAACATTGTGGGTCTAAGAGTTGAGGGGGCTCGTTGCAGGTGCTGCGGCACCGAGTGATTTTGCGAGATCATTATAATGAAAATCCTTCATGGTGGTGAAGGCGGGGATGTAGAGCAGGTGTGCTCGAACCCTCGAAATAATTCTCCCCTGTTTGTGATTGCTCATCTCTCTCTCACACTTGTGTTTATATATCTTATATGCTTTATTGCTTATCTCTTAATATGCTTGAAATACTTGTGCTAAATTGATATATGCTTGGGATTGTTTGCTCACACTTGTATTCAACCAAGAGAGTCATAGTGGAACCTCAACTCTTAATCTAGAGAAATCTTGAGGAGACATCCAGAGCCCTTCACCGGGAATTCGGCTACACTCTTTGGTTATACTTTGTGTGTTAGCTTAATAGTTTTTATTTGCATAAATAGTTTTAAATTCCATATTAGTTTGCATTATATTAGCAAGTACACCTATTTACCCCCCTTTAGGTGACCTACACATCATTCACCAGATGACGTGAAGACAACTTTTCTAAATGGAGATTTCAATGAAGAAATTTACATGGGAAGACCAGAAGGACTTGATGCTCCTATATACAAGGTATGCAAGCTAACAAAATCTTTATATGGTCTTAAGCAGGCTTCAAAACGCTGGCATGAGAAATTTGACAGGATTGTTCGTAGTAATGGGTATCGAGTTAGTAAATCTAACAAGTACCATACATCAAGATTGCTAAAGGAAAGATAGTAGTGATCTGCCTTTATGTAGATGACATGTTCATCATCAGAACTGACTTGGAGATAGTGAAGTCTACCAAGGAATTTCTATCAGCCCAGTTCAGCAGGAATGACCATGGGACTGCGAACGTGATTCTCAAAATCAAAATCTTGTACACAAAAGATGGAATTGGATTATCTCAATCCCATTACATTGAGAACATGCTGAAGAAGTATGACAACTTCGACCTGCCAGATTTTTTCAGTGCCATATGATATACAATAAAAAGCTTCAATCTAACACTGGACGATCGGTAAGACATCTAAAGTACTCAAAGATTATTGGTAGTCTTATATATGCAATGAGCTACATAAGGCCAGACATAGCATTCTTTGTTGGAATGCGTAGAAGATTTACAAGCAATCCTGGAAAGCCTTATTGGGATGTTGTTCAGAGATTAATGAGATACTTGAAGGAAACTTTGAATCTAAGCCTACTCTATACCGGATATCCAGCTCTGATCGAAGGCTTCTCAGATGCAGATGAGTGCAGATCCACTGGAGGCTTTGTCTTCACCATAGGTGGAGTTACTATTTCATGGAAGTCTAAAAAGCAAACTCTAATTGTACAATCATCAATGGAGTCTGAGTTTTTTGCATTAATTGTTGCAGGAGATGAGGCTGAGTGGATCAGTTGCTTTCTCTGAGACCTTCCGTTGAAAGAGTTGCAAGGTGTAATTACTATTTATTGTGATAATCGGGCAACGAGTGCTGTGACAATAAACTCATTATTCAACGGAAAGAAAGGAACCATTTGTCTGAAACATGGTTATTTGAATGAGCTTATCTGTCACGGAGTCATCTCAGTGATTGATGTCAATCTTCAGAGAATATTGTGGATCCTCTAACTAAAGGCTTGAAGAAAAATTAGTTGAAATGACTGCTGCTAGAATGGATCTCAAGTCATTGTAAGTCTTATGTACATTTACTATTTATATCAAGTTATTAGTTCAAAGTTCATGCTACTAATAATAAGATATTTGGTTCAAAATTAAGTAAAACTTACATGCATATAACCTACCATGTGAAAGGATGGTTTTTAAGCCTTAACGAGTCCAAAGCATTTTGAATGCAGGGTATTAGGTAGGAAACACACTTAATGGACTCACCTATGCTTCAGTGGATATTTGGCCGTCTCCTATGGGAACTTATAAAAGGTACCTAGAGCTCTCGCAGAAATCAGGACATGCACATGGCCATAAATGTGCAAGCATTCAGGCAAGCTTGTGGTTCAACGTGATGACTACCACAGTTAGATTTTAATCTTGTGTGATCGCTAGATTGTAAAAAAAAGTGATGGTTCAAAACTAAGTTCACCATGTACCTATATTCTATTCAGTTGGTCAAAAGGAGATTCAAGTCCTAGTGGTATCTATCTTACACACAATGATTATAACTTTCTTGATATTTTGTAAACTTGTGGGGGTTGTTAGATATTTTGTGCAAAATTGGTTTTTCAAGACATAAAATAGTTTTCAAATTATATGTGTTTTATTTACATATATTGGTAACATTAATTTATATCATACTAAAATAATTTTAGCTAATAATTCTCTACCATAAGTACAAACTAATTAGAAATGAGTTAGATATGGTTAATGCAGCCAAGACCTTTGGACTTCTTACATTGAATCTGAACATAAAACTCTTGAAATCTCTCATTATGAGTTGGTAACCCTTTGGGCTTCCCTCGTTTAGTGATTGATAACCCTTGGGATTTCCTCATTAAAGGGACTAATGACCCTTGGGCTACATTCATTGAATCAAGACATAACCCTTTAAGTTTCTCTCATTTTCAGATGGTGACTCTTGGTCTAGATTCATTGAATCTAGACAAGGCCCTTCAATTGTATTCATTAAGGGATGGTGACCCTTAAATTACTAGTGCAGTCCTATAAATAGTTTCCTTGTAGTTCATTTAGAGATGACAAAAAAAACAAGAAGGGGATCACCTGAAAAGCAAGAGTGCGTTCAGTTGTAAGTAAAGCCCTGTCCTGCATTAGACCGAGGAGGTCACTTGCCTGTTCAGATCAATGAGATCACCGAAGAATCTGGTTAGTGCACACCAGAGTTCTTCAACTGCTGTTCCTAGGGGAAATTTAGTTTTGGGATCCTTGTACTAGAGTAAACCAAATATTACTTCAAGCAAAACATTTAAGGACGACAACAGCTCTACCACTCGGGATCACTCTACCACTCGGGAACACTCTAACATCGGAGTCACCTTCTCCGAGTCACTCCACAATTCGGGAATATTCCGATCTCGTGTCACAATTTATAAAGGCTAAAGGAAAGTTCACTTCTCTCTACTCTGTATTTCCATTTTGTTTTAACAGAAACTACAACTACAAGTTGTCATACCAAAACATGACCATGTGTTCCAATTACAGAAATAAAAACTACATAGTTGAAACTACATTGTAGTTTCAACTATATCGAAACAGACAATCCTAAGTGCAGATCTACATTGAAGGGTCAATTTCGGGTTAATAGTTGATTTAGTTTAAACCTGCACACAGAAAATATAGAATTTCAGAACATGATAATAGGTAGTGCAAGGTAGTCAATGCTACCACTATAACAAGTGGCTACGCCGGTCGTGATCCACAAGGAGGGACTAGCGATGAAAGTTTTTTGCAAGTTTCTTTAGTTCAAAAAAGGTTAAAGTTCTTCTTTTAGTTCTTGAAAAGAAGACGAAAAAGAGTTATAGTTAAGTTAAGAAGAAAGTGGTACATTGATAAGGTGGAGAAAATAGAAAATGAATTTATACAAAGAAATTAAAAAGAGTGAATAAAAGAGTGAGGGGATGCTAGTGATCTAAACTAAGGATTAAAAGAAATAAAAAGAAACTAAAGACTTACCTACCTCTTCTAGTTGATGACTTATCTAGAATTCTTGTCAACGATTTACCTTTGCTTGAAGGCGAGCGAAGCATGACAGATGAGATCTTCCCCATCCCGATCTATGCTACAAAATGAAGGTGCAAGCTATGCTACCATAGAAATGATTGTTCACCACCATAGGCCATCAACAACACTTACAAGGGTGAGGCAATTTCGAATCTATTGGAGTCGTTTGGATTCACAAACACAGAAGAGAGAAGTAACAAAAACAAGAGTAGAAAAAGAAACTTAGATTGAATTGAATAACAATGAAAGAAAGAATGAATACTTATACCGGTATCACTCTCAGTTCAAGCAACACTCTTGTTCTCCCATGAAACTCTTCTTCGATCTCAATTACATAAAAAAATTACATTAAAAGAGAAAGAAAATCCTAAGTTAAACCTATATAAAAATTTATTCTATTCTCTGCTTTTTCGTCCCTCTGCTTTTGACATGTCGGGTATTTATAGGCTAGAAATGGATAAGGAAATGAGTCGAAAGATAGGAGGAGCTAGCTATTTCTGAATTTGAATCCTCCCCTTATCTTCAAACTTGATTTGATGTGGATATTCAATTCTGATCTGCAGCTTATTGGCGTGTTGATTGCTGAATATAACTTATCAAATGATAGAATTAGAAATAGTGATCAACGTAATATTGTAGCCCTTTAAGTCTTCTTTCTGGATCATTTTGAATCATCAAATTTGAGTTTTTGTAGCGAAAGTTTGATTCAAATACTAAAATATATCCAATCTGAGTCTAAATTGCTTCATTTTATCCATTGATCTTCTCTCTATCCGTTGATCCCTTTGAATTTTGAATTTCAGCTTTAGATTTAATGATCTATCTCTTTATTCTAAGTGAAACCGAAAGGGTCTTCTTCTAATCCATTTTTTCTTTGAATTTGAATAGTATTATCTCATCTGATATACTCGGTCTTCAGATAAGATGGCCTTTAGAACGGCTGGATTTGAATCGATTCCCTTTTTTTGAACTTTTGAATTTAATTGGATAAATCTGTCTATCTCTCTTTTTTCTTCCTTAATTACCCTACACGCCATTAAACATGAAAATATTTAATAGCAGAGTTTTATTTAAATAAAAATATAAAAGCGTGACATACATGATATGAAAGCATACAACGCACGTGTGTGATCACACCCCCACACCAATCTTTTGCTCGTCCTCGAGTAAAACATCAAAACTTAACCTATAAATTTATTACACCACTTTCACAGGTACGCGATTGCACTGAGCATGTGTAACAAGCCGTTAAACCTCTAGTTTACTCCTAGAGGACGAGTTTTGTCTCGTGAGGGTTTCAGTAGATTGTACCCACAAAATCCACAAAAAAAACAAACTGTTAGTATTTTCGAAAAGCATTTTGAAAAAGAGAGAAAATATTTGAAGTGTTATTGTAAGAGTTCAAGTAATCTATAAGTTATAGGAAAATTAATTTTTTATTCCTAAACTTAGTTTCTATTCAAAAACTTATTATCAATAATGGTAAGGACTTAAACTGTATTTCTCATCTACTCTATTATTTTACCTTAAGTCATATGCACCTTCGTGACCGTGAAATTTTGATTAAGGGTTCTTTCACTCTAACTCTTATGTCTTATTTTATTTCTTTATTTATTTTTATATTTTTGGTGCTATTATTCCTTAGTTCTATTAGGCTTTCTAATCTGCTTATGTAATGAGCCTTTAGTCGGTGACTCCCAAACCGGACGATCTTAGGGCACCGGTTGAGAAACACCCCAAGGACTTAAGGACTCGAGTAAACAACGTCACAAAACTAAAGATTTTATTATATGGACCACTTTTAGGCGTGAATACTTATGCTTTTTGAGGCACAAATACCCAGCTTAATCAGAGGATTTTTGATATAAATACATATATTTTTTTCTTTTTTTATATAAGGCATATGAATCTTTGTTTTTGAACCCTAAGTGTGTAAGTGTATAAAGTATGCATATTTCATCAAGGAAAAAATCAAGACTAAATTAGTTTTCCAAATTTTTTTCCTAATTCTAGAAATCAAACAAATAATCTTATTTTGACCAAGTATAAGAAATGCTAATTATGATTCTCCTATTCCTTAAAATTGAATTAATTTCTTACAAGAATTATGTCAAATAATGCTCTCTTTTTAAAAAGTTTTTTTTAAGATAGGAAAATGTTAATTTTTTATTATTTTAAATAAAAAGAAAACCTAGAACCCTCCCCTACACCTATCTCATGCATTGTCCTCAATGTATGAATGAATGCATAGATACATGAAAAAGAAGAAAGGGCAGGAAAATATTACCTTAAGGTGGTGGTTCCGGTGGTGGTCAGATTGGGTCAAGCGTCGCTACCCAATCAAGATAATGTGGTGGTTCACTAATTGAAATGGAAAAATAATAAAGAAAGAGTTAAAATTAGAAAGTCTTAGTCTTGTTTCAATGTAACCGTATAGCAAGGGCTAGACGGGTCGATCCACAGGGAAGAATACGATGGAAGCTTTTCGGAATGATTTTCTCTAAAGTTAGCTTTAAAAAAAAGATATTAATTGTGAGAAATAGATTTTAATTAAGCAAAAAGAATTATAGTCTACTAATCTTCTACCACAACCAAAGTATTAGTCTAAAAGAGTGAACTTCATATTGAATCCATGAAGAATTATCTACTCTAGGGTTTTAATTGAGAATCAAGCAAGATAAATAAAAAATATTGTAAACCCTAATTAGTGTGCACTAATAAAAATTAAACTATAGTTCATCCTAATTTCAAAGCATAGCATAAGAAAAGTCTACTTAACATTATGCTATCAAAGTATTTAAATATGAACTATGAATAACTATTAAAAAGTGTAACCTAAATTAGTTGAACTTAATTATTGATTCATCTTCAAGAACAACAATTTAATCCTAGGGTTTCTAACAAGTATAGATGTCAATCAGTTCATCTTTTAAACTAAACTTAGCTTGATCAAGAGATTAGTAAACTATAAGTTTAATTAGTTACTCATATTTTTATTTTTTTAATTTTTAGTTTTTATGAATAAGAAAAGTTGCATCAAACTAAAAGAAGAACAACAAATAAGTTAAAGTAAAGAAAAAACTAAATTGAACTTAAAAGCAAGAAGAGTAAAAAGAATGAAGAACCTTATTTTATTGGATGTCACTGACCAATTACAAAGCTCCTCTGCTTCTTCAACACTCTTCTTCTCCAAATAAATAAAAAACAAAATAATACAAGAAAATTCAGAAAAAAAAGAGGATATAAAGGAAACTCTAAACTTGAGCTTCTGAGATCTGCTCTTTTTTTGCTCTGTAGGGGTATTTATAGGAGATTTAAGACGAAAAATCCTGGTACAACTCTCCCACAAAAACGCGTTGTCAGCTCTATCCATAAGGCCGCGGAAACGCGGCTATAGCCACGTTTCTGCGGCAAAAGCGTGGCCAATGGCCGCGCGCTTTCTCGCATGGCCTCCTCTGGTCCCTCCATCTAGAAATCTATCCTCAGATCTTGATTTTAGGCTCTGAATTTTGAAATGTGATGATCTCTTTCAATGACTTGGAGACCAAGCTATCTCCAAATCCGAATCAAATTCAGATTTTCTCCCCTTTATCTTTATCTTGTAATGAAAGAAACCAGATTCAAGTAGAAGTCCACCTCTGTCTTTAATTAGGATAAGGATCTGTCATACTCTATCTTCTCCTCCTTTAGATAAATCCAAATTTAAATGGGTTAGATAAGATGCTTTCTTTATCTTTCCTAATTATTCTTTATTTCCATATTTCTTGTCGGCTTTTGGCTTCTTTTGGGCTTCATTTATTTATTTTTTAATTACTCAAGGCCTGCACAACACTAAACAATAAAACGTTACGTAATATTGCTTTATAAAAGAATAAGTAGGAAAATAAGATAATAAATATGATGATAAATATGCACTTTTGACTACGTATCATGCACAGAACCCACCTTTATTGACCTCTTTTCTATATACATAATTTCAATCCCCAATATGAATAGGATCATGAAAGATCCAATCATGAAACGTATTCCCTTTACATGACCAGTCTTGAAAAATCATCACTGAGTCATTATGATCAATACCTGTGTCCAATAAAAGAATGTGACTTGGTGGAATAATTGACTTGGATTCAAGAGTGATATGTTCGGGAACCATTACTAACTGAGGAAAATCAACTTTGGTTTCGAGAGTCAGTTTTGGTTTAAAGTTGAGCCCAAATCAAAGAATTAAAATTCACATTCTTCTTCCATCAATGGAATGTGACTATCCAAATTTAGAGATTCAATTTCTAGATCTATGGGTGCGGGAATAAATGTTAGCTCCAAAAGTTAGTCCAAATTGGGTAATGATACTGGAGTCAACATAAAGTTTAAAATGAAAATTGAATCACAAGGTTGGGGATCAGGGTCACATTCATATTCAAGTTCAATCTCATTGAATGAAAAACTTTCCAATTTGTTCATGGTTTGGAATTTGTCAAGTTCAAATTTTTGTGATGAAAATTGAGTCTTGATCAAAGTCTCTAAGACACCAAGATTCTTCATTCCTATCAATGTGCCTAGGGAAATGTGGAATAGTCAAATATGTGTTAGGTAGAATTTCCTTATTCCTATCTTTTACTATGTTGATATAAAGACTCATTTGTACTCTAGCCTATCGATAGATTGGAAAGAATTATTTTCGAGCTAAATCAGGTTTTCCATACTCCTATCTGAGTCCATAGGTTCTTCTTGTTGTAAGACTTTTAAGACTTGGAACATGGATTATGGATCTTGGATTTGGTATGAGTCCATCATTTTCAACTTTTATTCTTGGGACTCAATCACGGCTTCTATACTTGTCATACCCTCAGATTTATCTTCTATTAGTTAATCATGACTAGGAAAATTATAGGCTGAACGTTGGAATGGTGGTTAACAATATGACTATCCCCATTGACTCTGTGAAGCGTAGTGATGATTATTCCAGTCTTGTTCATAGTATTGGGACCGGGGCATGTATTAATTCAGATAAGATCAATCCGGCACACTTGGTTGGTTAAAGTTATGATATGTCGGATTGGTAATATCCGAGTCAAAAGAGGTCTGGGTGTAATATGGATTACCATTAAAATAAGAAAAATTGTTGTTATAAGCCATATCACACAAGAAATGTTAAAAATAAAACAAGTAAATAAACAAATAAATAAAAAGAAAAAATCTAATCTAAGTTAGGGTAGACCTTAGACCTAGACGACTCCTAACTGGTTAGACTGTTCATAGGGGGTATATTGTAGAATCTGATCACAAGTTAATCGGCCAGGTAGGAGAAAGATCAGTGGGAGGTATCCATGCCTACGCAGCAGGCCTAATTATGTCAAACCACTGTTCTTCAAGGTTTCGCCTCATCAATCCCCAATCTTTGCTACTGATTTGGCAAGGTCAAATTCTAATCAACTTTTTCCTTAGCTCAGTCTCCTATTTGAGTCCGAGATGTCCCTAGGGCCAATGTCTACTCAGTTTTAGTTAGGCTTGGGTTAGTGAGTGAGGAGATTGTTTGTGGGCTAAGGGCGGGTAATGACTCCCTACTTTATCTTGTTTATAGGACAAGCCCTTAGTTCAGTTTAGTGCAGTGTACTAGTATATAGAAAAAAAATAACACTCAAACAATATTTCATACAAGAATGAACCTTATACTAAATGCTATGCACACATACCTTAGCTCAAGCACTCTTCAGTAGTAAATAGAAAATGTAACGAAATAGACATGTTCCTAAATGCGAAGTCTAAATCATTTTTAGCATTTATAATCAACTTTTTTACTGTTAAGTAAGAAATGTATGTACAGTGAGTCAAACAAAAAAATAAATAGCTACAAATATTTACATTTTGCAATTCAGCCGACCTACAGAAAATACAGGTTAGTAGTTCACTCAGATTGCCACGGGAATATAGCAAATTTGAGGGCTAATGGGCTTTGCTTTCTGTAACACCCCGCTCCCAAAATACGTACTTAGTTGCGTATTCAGATTTTTTAATCATATTTCTCAATTTACTTTCTGTATTTGTTTTGTATTATGAACTATTTATATGATCGTTTTACCTTGGATCCAAATTAGTGGACTCGGAGTCAGCCCTAGTCTGAATTAGGGAGCCACTCCTAGGGTATTGCTCGATTTGATCTTTCTGATATTTAGATTTGACCGATTTTAGTTTCAAACATCATTTTTCAATATTTTATATTTTTTATGATTTTCTGAAATTTTCCTGAATTAAATTGAAAATCTTCAAAACCGGTGTCCACCAGTGCCGCTGACCGATTTTTAGATTTTTAATTTACAAACGGAGTAGAATTTTTAGAAACGGCTTTTCACATTATTTCTTAAAATCACATTTTCTATCTAAATAATTTTTCTGAGAATTTTCAAATTTATCAAAATTCCACCGATTTGGTGTCAGCCAGTATCGCTGGTTGATTATGGATTCCGCTTTCATGTTACTTCTTAAAATCGTATTTTCTTTTTTAATGTATTTTCTAAAAAATTTCAGAATTTATCAAAATCTGGCTGACCCGGTGTCGACCGGTATTGACGGTTGACTTCAGAATTTTTAATTTAAAAATAGGATTTTATTTCTGAAAACTGATTTCATATTATACCTCAGGATGATGTTTTCTACCTCTGGGTATTTTTGGGGATTTTTCTGGGACAGTCGATATTTTCCGACCTTATTATAATACTATATTTTTTTTTGAAATCTTTCCTTTCCTTTCTTTCTTTCTTTTCCTTTCTTTTCCCCAATCACTCCACCCGACGACCTAGCCTGAAATCACCTAGAGGAGGAGTGAATAGGTGATAAGGCTACTCTAATGAACTAAATGCGGAAATTAAAAACAAATTGCAACACACTTAATGCAACCAACGAGTGTAGCCGAATTCCTGGTGAAGGGCTCTGGACTAACTCCTCTTGATTCCTCTGAATAAGAGTTGAGGCGCTATATGAAGCTCTCGTGGTTAAGCACAAGTGAGGCACACACAATCAAACCAAGCATATAATAATTATATGACAATATGAATGATGCAAGGCACAAAGTAAAGAGAGAGAGAGAGAGAGAGAGAATAAGAGTCAATGGATTAAACGCAAACAATAAGATTTGTTTCGAGGTTCGAGCACACAGCTCTACGTCCCCGCCTTCACCGAGAAGGATTTCCAATCCACTAACTTGTCCACCTAGGACTCCCACACAGGGAACCTCCACCGAGGATTTGGGGCAAATACAACTGGGAGTACCGAACTCCTCTCTCAACCAATACAACCTCCACCGAGGCAATACAAACACCACCTCACACAAGAGGGGTAGGCCCTTAGCCAAACAACCACAATCCACCTCACACTTAAGGGATAGGCCCGTAGCCAACACCAACTCCACCTCTCAATAGAGGGAGTAAACCACAATCTCAACCTCTACCAAAGAGGGAGCTAACCACCACTCCAAATCAACCTCTACCCAAGAGGGATACAACAAGTAAAGGAGGGTACAACACTTGGTGGTTTCCTCAACCACAAACAAATCTTTTCCCACAAATAATGATCCTATAGATAGAATAGGAGATACAGCTCAAGTGTGAAAAACAAAGAGTTTGGAAATCAAAAACTCAAAGAAAAACTCTAGGGAAAACTTTAGATAGAATAGAAAATAAAGATCAAAATAATTCCCAAAGATTTTTCTTTACAAATGATTTTCCAACTCTTTTTAAAAACAAATAGAAATGAATCCTTTTTGGCTAAAACACTTTTGAAAACTTGAATAATACACTAGGGAAACTTTGAATTTTTGTCTCTTGAAATCTTAGAGAAAATCCCATACAAATGGGGTATTTAAAGCCCTCCAAAGAAACTAGCCGTTGGAGCTGAATTTCAGCTCTGGCGGCTGGCGGTCGACCGGCCCGGTCGACCGCCAACGGTCAAATTTTTGACCGTTGGAGTCTAGCGGTCGACCGCCCAGTCGACCGTCCCAATACAGAGAGCAAATGCTCTCTGGCCGGTCGACCGCTCGGCCGACCGCCCACGCCTTACGGTCGACTGGTCGGTTGACCGCCCCCACCTGAGAGTGGGGTACTTGCAGTCGGTCGACCGCTCGGTCGACCGGCCCAAGTGGCTGGCCAAGCGTGCACGTTTTGTGCATGTCGGTCGACCGGTCCGGTCGACCGACTCTTGGTCCGGTCGACCGGCCCGGTCGACCGCCAGAGCCTGGCAGAAGGGTATTTGGGACAGAAAAACTTGGTTTTTATTATTCTAAAAAATCCCATAAATTTCTTAAAAATCCACAAAAATAGTTTTAGCATAATGCATTGAAATACAAACTTGTGTGAAAAATTTCAACACAAATTTCAAACTTTTTGAATAATTTTTGTGTTATGGAAATATTGCCGAAAACCAAAATCCGTATTTTTCCAAACTTGGATTTTTTTTTTCAAATGAAAATATGTTTTGTCCAAAACTCATCCAAATACAAAAACATGATACTTAAACACTTTGAAGCATGTTGCATATGGACCTAAGTCCAATATACATGAAACATATATATATCCATGTTTTTGACTTTAAATCCGAAAATATGTTTTGTTAAAATACCAAAACATCAAAACTCATGAATAGGCATATCAAAATAAGTTTTTCTAAGATATGAAGCATACATGTATATAGAGCACATCTAATATACATTAAACCATGTAAACTTGTTTTGAATCTATCTATTCATGAAAACCAAGATCGGTTAAACCAAAAACTGAAAACCAAAACATGAAAACTAGAAACACGTGTGTGTGTTGTGAACTTGAGCATATCACACTATCTAGTCTTTACAAATGGATCTAAAACACAAACTAAACTAGGTACCGAGGTCTTCTTGATGAACTCCGTCTTCAAGCCGACTCGATCCAAACCGTGATCCACCGAGCTTGACTCCAATGAGTGCTATATATGATCTTCATGCTCGGGCTCTGGAATCACCATGTGAAAGGCTTCAAAACTCCTTTGTTGAAGCTAAACACCTACTAATATCTTGATTAAGGATATGAAACTAAACATCACAAGATTATTAGTAAACATAACTACATGAGTTAATCATCATCAAAACTAGAGTGTAAGGCCTCTGGGCCAACAATCTCCCCCTTTTTGATGATGACAAAACTCATGGAGTTATATATGCATGGATTAAAGTTAAGCTTCAAAGAAGCTCCCCCTTAACTTATGTATAGCAATAAATAATAAATATATGCAATGAATATTAAACATGACAATGCATAAATATGCATAAAACAAGCTTTTGATACCAAATACAAAACATGTTCTTGATACCAAACATGAAATACATCAACATGCATAAGCTTTTAATACCAAAATAAATTTTTTCTTCTTTTACATAAACATGTTCTTAAATAATGCTCTTGATACCAATTAGAAGATAATCAATATATAAAAATTCTTGATATTAATAAAACAAAAACAATAAGAGAAGTATAAAACAAAACAACAAAATACTTCTCCCCCTTTTTGTAAATAAACAAATAAAAATCATGCATAGAAAAATCATGCATATAAACTCAAATATTAAATACTTCTCCCCCTTTTTGTCAATCATCAACAAAAGGGTCCAAGTAAACAATAAAAAATATCAATATAAGTGAATCATGATACCAATTGAAAGTAAACATAAAAAAAATTTAAGAAATGCCAATTGAAGGTAAATGAGGCATTGAAAACAAGTCTCAAAGAAACCAATCAAAATTTTGATACCAAACTGAAAGATAAATAGATAGACTTGATTACCAATTCTTTCTTGATACCAATTGAAAGAAAATATTTTGATACCAATTTAAATTTACCAATTGAAATGAATAGATCAATAGATACCAATTGAAATATATGGATACCAATTGAAGATAATTTTTCATTAAGAGCATATGATACCAAATTAAAATCAATATTCATTTTTCAATCATTTTTCATCATAAAGTATGGGAGTAAAAATCAAAGGTAAACCAAATACCAATTGAAAGATGAAATACGAATTTTCTCCCCCTTTACGAAATACCAAATAAAACGATGCATAAGCTTGTATAAAAACCAATTGAAAACTAATCAATTGAAATATGATAAGCATTAAAAATCAAGTTTTGGGTTATGCTAAGCTTGATTTTGCAAAACTAAAATTTGTGATATCCTTGAGCACAAATAAAGCATATATATGTATGAAAATAAGATACCAATTGAAATTGATACTATGTGAAGAGTAAGCATATATATATAAAACATATATATGAGTATACAAAAAGAATGTCAATATTGATACCAATTGAAACGATCCAATAATACCAATTGAAATCATAATATGATTAAGTGTATAACTCATATTTCCTACCACCCATTTCATGCACATGTTTTAAAAAGATTTTCAATATTAAGCATACAAGGCATGGTCGCCCAACCAACCGCCCGTAAAAGGATAGGGTTTTCAAAAATAGGTTTGAAAATAGGATATGTTTGAAACTCTACCATGTGAAGAATACAGACTAGTTAAAAGAAAAATTTGTAAACTAGTACGAAATCCTTCAAGTAAGGAATAAAATAAAAATGTTTTTCATGAAACATGAAACTCACATGATATCCAACACTCAAAGTCAATAAAGCATGAATATGACTCATGAAAATAAAACATGAGTAAATATGAAGAGTGAGTGTACAAATATAATGTGAAGAACATAATCATAAAAGGTAGACAATAAGCTCAATAGAAATTCCTTTAAACATGAAAACATGAAAATCATCAAAGTCAAATAGATTTTGAAGGTATATGTATGTCATGTACAAACTAAAGTATACATACATATCCAAACATAACGAGTCCACAAAAAGATATGCATGAAGGCAAGTGGCTCTAGGATGTATATGTATAGCTAATAGTTTAGACATATTCGACATATACATGAAGTGAAAACACATGATCATAATAAAACATGTCCAAGATGGGGAATACAAGTCAAATGTATGAATCATCAAAACTAGGCTATACTAGTACATTTAACAAGCACAAATGAGCATTTAAGCACAAACATATAGAAGTCTATTTGAGGCTCACTAGATGTACAAGTATATATCCAAGTTTTAATGAAAACTAACATCCAAACATGTAATCAAATCATGAAGCATGAAACGAGACATAAATCAACATGATAAACATAAATACGATCATTATGTAAATCCACATGCTATTAGAACTATGATATACATAATAGCTAAACAATGGTGAGAACACTACATATGGGTCCATATAAACATGGGTGATCTCAAATGTTATACATGCATGTCAATGATCTAATAATCATGGTATTTAACATACTAATCAAAACATGCTAAAACTCAATAATGTGGAAAGCATGTAAATATAAACGGGAGTTAGAGATGGTTACCAAAACCGAGAAGGCAACTCTCCAAGTCTCCAAACAAGGTGGTCCTCTCCACTAAACTCTCCTTGAAAGTGATGCATCCAATATGTTATCTTTAAGCTCGGAACGCATCCACCTCAAGGCACCATAACTCTCACGTCATGCGAGAGCCCACACCTACATCAAATACAATAGGGGTGGTCTTTGGTACCCATACTCTTTTGGGTCCATGGGGGTTAGTCCCTTTCCTAACCCAAACAAACTTATTTGCTAAATTTACATCATGTATATGATCATAGCAAAACTTAGCAAGGTGGCCCTTACGTCCCCAATGTGTACAAGTGTACACATGAGCATACATCGTGTTATGGGTGTGTCCGTGAGGAGCATGTGTATGCCGTGAAGAGTGTGCATGCATAGATGGAACTTGTTTCTTTCGAAACAAAGATTCCAAACGTGTATGACTCAAAACACAATGGCTCAAAGTGGAGCCCAAACAATCCATATTCTTCTTTATCAATTTTATATCATTTTCAATTAAAGAAGAAAAGGGGCATACAATATGTAAGCTAGAAGGTGAAGCTGCACTAGCATGGCAAACATGTGAATCAATATCAATTTTCAAAGATTCATTTTTTTTTTAAAACAAATTTCTAAATCCTTTGAAATTGAAGCAATTTTTATTTTCAAAGAATCATTCTCTTTTACAACACATTCAAGTTTTGAAGACAAGCTTTCATTTTTCTTCAAAATTATTTCACAATCATTTTTATTTTTCAAAAACTCATTTTCCTTTAGGGTAAGGTCTAGTTTAGACTTCAATGAATCCCTCTCATTAGAAATCTCCACTTTCTCTTGCAAAACATCTCAATTCTAGAAGACAAATTTTTATTTTCTTCTTTTAAACCATGACTTTCCTTTTTCAAAAGTTTATATTTAGAAATCAAATTTTCACAATTTTTGGCAAGTTCATCATTCATGGCTTGTGCCTCTAAACATTTATTGAAATATGAACTAGAGCTAGCATCTAGTTGAGATTCCGATTGTACCTCAAGGGAGTCATTCCCTTGGACCATGAAGCAATGTTCGTCAGACTTGTCTCTTCTAGATCTCCTCATCTTATCAATAATCTTTTGTAGCTCGGGAGAAGTCAAAATGCTCCATACTGTAAAAACCGAATCATAGTGAGAAAACACATGAAGATAATCTTTATGAAGTGATGCTCTAAGTGCTTTTAGGGCTATAGCATTGGCCTCTATATGCTTGCTATCACTAAGGTAGGATTCCTTAGTAATGGCAAGGTGAACCTTATATCCTAGGGCTTTCAAATGACAACTCATCATAACCTTCCAAATATCAAGTCTAGAGATATCAAACATGGGAGGGCTATCCATGAGAGCAAACTATATGTGTGCAAGTGCAGATGCAAATGATAGATTAGCAAAACCAAGATCACACTCCTAGGTGATTAAACCTAATATCAGGAGCGTAGGCTCTGATACCAATCGAAATCACCTAGAGGGGGGTGAATAGGTGATAAGGCTAATCTAATGAACTAAATACGAAAATTAAAAATAAATTGCAACACATTTAATGCAACCAACGAGTGTAGCCGAATTCTCGGTGAAGGGCTCTGGACTAACTCCTCTTGATTCCTCTGAATAAGAGTTGAGGCGCTATATGAAGCTCTCGTGGTTAAGCACAAGTGAGGCACACACAATCAAACCAAGCATATAATAATGATATGACAATATGAATGATGCAAGGCACAAAGTAAAGAGAGAGAGAGAATAAGAGTCAATGGATCAAACGCAAACATTAAGATTTGTTTCGAGGTTCGAGCACCCAGCTCTACGTCCCCGCCTTCACCGAGAAGGATTTCCAAACCACTAACTTGTCCACCTAGGACTCCCACACAAGGAACCTCCACCGAGGATTTGGGCCAAATACAACTGGGAGTACCGAACTCCTCTCTCAATCAATACAACCTCCACCGATGCAACACAAATACCACCTCACACAAGAGGGGTAGGCCCTTAGCCAAACAGCCACAATCCACCTCACACTTGAGGGATAGGCCCGTAGCCAACACCAACTCCACCTCTCACTAGATGGAGTAAACCACAATCTCAACCTCTACCAAAGAGGGAGCTAACCACCACTCCAAATCAACCTCAACCCAAGAGGGATACAACAAGTAAAGGAGGGTACAACACTTGGTGGTTTCCTCAACCACAAACAAATCTTTTCCCACAAATAATGATCATATAGATAGAATAGGAGATATAGCTCAAGTGTGGAAAACAAATAGTTTGGAAATCAAAAACTCAAAGAAAAACTCTAGGGAAAACTTTAGATAGAATAGAAAATAAAGATCAAAACAATTCCAAAGATTTTTCTTTGCAAATGATTTTCCAACTCTTTTTAAAACAAATAGAAATGAATCCTTTTTGGCTCTTAAAACACTTTTAAAAACTTGAATAATACACTAGGGAAACTCTGAATTTTTGGCTCTTGAAATCTTAGAGAAAATCCCATACAAATGGGGTATTTAAAGCCCTCCAAAGAAACAAGCCGTTGGAGCTAATTTTCAGCTCTGGCGGCTGGCGGTCGACCGGCCCGGTCGACCGTCAGCGGTCAAATTTTTGACCGTTGGAGGCTAGCGGTTGACCGCCCGGTCGACCGTCCCAATCCAGAGAGCAAATGCTCTCTGGCAGGTCGACCGCTCGGTGGACCGCCCACGCCTTACGGTCGACCGCTCACGCCCGAGAGTGGGGTACTTGCAGTCGGTCGACTGCTCGGTCGACCGGCCCAAGTGGCTGGCCAAGCGTGCACGTTTTGTGGACGTCGGTCGGCCGGTCCGGTCGACCGCCAGAGCCTGGCAGAAGGCTGTTTGGGACAGAAAAACTTGGTTTTTATTATTCTAAAAAATCCCATAAATTCCTTAAAAATCCACAAAAATAGTTTTAGCATAATGCATTGAAATACAAACTTGTGTGAAAATTTTCAACACAAATTTTAAACTTTTTGAACCATTTTTGTGTTATGGAAATATTGCCGAAAACCAAAATCCGTATTTTTCCAAACTTGGATTTTTTTTTCAAATGAAAATATGTTTTGTCCAAAACTCATCCAAATACAAAAACATGATACTTAAACACTTTGAAGTATGTTGCATATGGACCTAAGTCCAATATACATGAAACATATATATATATCCATGTTTTTGACTTTAAATCCAAACATATGTTTTGTTAAAATACCAAAACATCAAAACTCATGAATAGGCATATCAAAATAAGTTTGTCTAAGATATGAAGCATACATGTATATAGAACACATCTAATATACATTAAACCATGTAAACTTGTTTGAATCTATCTATTCATGAAAACCAAGATCGGTTAAACCAAAAATCGAAAACCAAAACATGAAAAATAGAAACACGTGCGTGTGTTGTGAACTTGAGCATATCACACTATCTAGTCTTTACAAATGGATCTAAAACACAAACTAAACTAGGTACCGAGGTCTTCTTGATGAACTCCGTCTTCAAGCCGACTCGATCCAAACCGTGATCCACCGAGCTTGACTCCAATGAGTGCTATATATGATCTTGATGCTCGGGCTCTGGAATCACCATGTGAAAGGCTTCAAAACTCCTTTGTTGAAGCTAAACACCTACTAATATCTTGATTAAGGATCTGAAACTAAACATCACAAGATTATTAGTAAACATAACTACATGAGTTAATCATCATCAAAACTAGAGTGGAAGGCCTCTGGGCCAGCATAGCCCACATTGGCTCGGTCACATCCCCAATCCCCCTTCACATCCATCTCTCTCTTTCCCATCATTCTCTCTCTCTTTTTCCTTTTCCTTTTCTTTTCCTTTTTCTTTCTTCTTCTCCCTTCTCTTCTTCATCTTTCTCTTCTTCTCCTTCTTCTCCATTTTGGCCGACGCCCCAATCGAGCTCAACTCTGGCACTCCAGTGACCACCTCCGGTGAGAAGACCCCCACTCCGGCTACCTTCCCTATCTCCAATAATAACTTCAAGACCACCATCTCCATCTCCATCCTCCTCAAAACCACCACCATCTCCACCTTCTTCTTCTTCTTCTTCAAATTAACCACCACCACCACCTTCTTCTCCACTCCAACTTCACCCCCACAACACCCTACTCCTCCTCCTCCTCCCATCTCTTTCAATTTCTCCACCACCACCTCAAATCACCACCAAAATCACCATCTCCACCACCACAACTCTTCTCCACCTCCAAACCCAAAAACTCCCTTCCCCTTCTTTTTGGGGTGGCCGGTGCCACCCCTAGGCTGAGCGATGTCGGCACACTGCCGGCAGTCGTGGGCAGCCAGGGTGGGCCCCTGTGCGCGGGTAAAGAGGGGGCGACTGCCCCTCTCTCTTTTCTCTCTTTTCCCTCTCTAACTCTCTCCTTGTCTCTCTCTCCTCCTCCCATTCTCTGTTGGATGCCGCCGCCGGCCAAGGCCGCCGCCGGCCAGCTCCCTGGCCGGCAGAGGGCCGGCCAGGCCCACGGGTCCCTGTGGACCCTCCTTGATCAGGGGCTGCGTGAGCAACCCCGGCTCTCTCTCTCATCTCTCTCTCTCCGTTTCTCTCTCTGATTTCTTTCTCTCTCTAGATCTCCCTTTCTCTCTCTAGACTTTCTCTCTCTTTCTCTTTCTACCTCTTTGTCTCTTCTCTCTCTCCTCTTTTCTTTCTCTCTCTAAAATAATTATATATATATATATTTATTATAATTTGGCGCGTGCGCGTGTTCCGAGGATTTTAGAGTTTTTGCCTTTTCGGAGATTTAGGCGAGTGTCCTCGCCTCCATTTGGTTTTCTCCCCTTCGTCGGGTCGACGTGTATTTATTTCGTATTTAAATGTATTTTGTAATGGGCGGTGTCCCTGTATTTGTATATGGCCAAGTTCCTGTGATTGTAGTTCTATATGCCTGTGTTGAATGCTTATACTAGGATAGTTTACTTTTTGCATATATACCATGCTTGTGATGTGTTATTTTTACTGCTTTATACCATGCGTGATTGACCCTTCGTGGTCGTTAGTCTCCGGGTTTTATACTTGGCCTCTTGGCCCTTCAACTTTCAGGCTCTCTACTTAGCCTTCAGGGTCTCTACTCTACAGTAGATTAGCTATTATCACAATATAACATGCTTGTGTGGTACTAACATAGCAAGTACTCTTGTACCGACTCTGGGTTTCTGCCCACTCCCAGGATGGCTGCCCAATGGTTTCAGGCCTGTACCCTTATGGGTTTCGTGGTAGCTACGGAGAGTGCGCTTACACCCTAAGCGTACTTTAGCCTGTTGGCCCAAGGTTACAATCAACCGGTTTTTGAGTTTTGATAATTACAAAACATATATAGTTATTTGTACTAATCATTTTTAGTGTTTAAGTGTGTTTCAGGGTTCTAAGTGTTGGCCCAAAGGCCATTATCCCAGTTATTCTGATGATAACAAAACATATTTAGTTATGTATTTAACATTTGTGTTTCAGAATATTTCAGGTTATTTAACAGGTTGTTTTTGACGGCTCCGCTAAAAGACTCACACATTTGGAGTTCGCCGCAAAAATGAAGATTCCCAAGCTATGCACAACTAGGATGCTTTGGGATCAAGATGATGATATGAAGATCAAGACAAGACCAAGACAACAAAGAAAAACAAGAGTTGTATTTTTACTTTTATTTTAGATATTTTGTCAAAGCTAGATATTAGAAGTAGAGATATGGGATTATCACACACACACACACCTCTTAGTTAGGTTCATGGCTTCAAAAAGATTTTCAAATACCATTTTCTAACTTAGATCTAAAGAGAACATATTTTAGAAATATGATTTTCAGAAAAACAATAGTTTTGGAAAAACAATTTTTATGGAAAAACAAGTTTCTATCAAAAGGATTTTTATCAAACTATTTTAACATGATAGAAGTATGACACATGCTCATACTCTATGTTTTTACAAGTTCCAAAAATCCTACCCAAGACCCAAAACCAAAACCCAAGATTTTCTGGTTCTGGAAGTTCTGTTTTTTCAGAACTCACAGTGACCGGTCGACCGGCCCGGTCGACCGATGTGCACAATACTGTGCACGTCTATATCAGTCGACCGACCCGGTCGACCGATGTTGACTTGCTTTCACAGGAGTTTTCGGTCGACCGACCCGGTCGACCGATGAACCCCAACGGTCATATTTTTGACCGTTGGCGGTCGACCGACCCGGTCGACCGGACTCTGTCAAAAGTTCTGACAGATCCAACAGCTATTTTTTCTGACTGTTTTCTCTTTTGGGATTTGGTATCAGCGAATTTGTGAGGCTGTTTTTGACCCCTATAAATAGAGGGTCACCTCATATTGATGAGACAACTATTGCAAAACAATTTTAGAGCCATCAAGAATATTTTACAAGAGATTTTAAAGATTTCCAAAGTTTTCATTTTAGAAAAGATTTCTCTCCAAAGCCAAAATTCCAATCACCTTACTTGAAGCCTATACCTCTACTTCTCTCTAGTTTTGCACTACACAATCCCATACTTCTACTCTACATATTTGGTTCTAGGATTGTGCTTAGTGAGCTTTTGTAAAGTGATCAAGTGTTGATCACTTCTTTGTTATTTGAGTGAAGTTGTAGAGGCATCGGCCTCAAGGCGAGCTAGTGTGCTCAAGGTGGTGAAGTGTCATCACGAGAGACGGACAAGTGTTGTCCTTGTATTGTTGATCCGGTGGGATCCTCAATAGTGGAAATCCTTCAAGTGTGAAGGCGGGGACGTAGAGCGTGGCTCGAACCTCGGAAACAACTCCTTGTGTTTGCGTTTGATCAAATCTCTCTAAACTCTATCTCTTTATTACTTGCACTTTTATATTGTCTATTACTTGCAAGAATTTGTGTATTGTGCTAATTGTTTAGTTAATTTTTAAATTCCGCATTATTGTCATAATTCATATAGCCATCACCTATTCACCCCCCCTCTAGGTGATTTCAATTGGTATCAGAGCCTAACCCTATAACTTAGGTCTAACAACCTTAGGGAGATCCATATTTGGCTATATACATTTGTGTTGCATTTACATTTGCTTGTGCATTCATGGCATCCATGGATTTTTCTAGCATTAAATCCCCACCCAAGTTTGATGGTTTAAACTTTCCCATTTGGAAGGTGAAAATGAATCTCTTCCTTAAATCCCTAGGAGTTAGGGTAGCTAGGGCCATTACCAAAGATTTTATTGAACCCACTAGTGATGAGAGCACATGATCCGAGGATACTTCCAAAGACTATGAGGCTAATGCTAGGGCACAATATGCATTGACCCAAGCATTAAATGAAGATGACCTTGCACGCATAATAAATTGTAAATCCGCATTTGAGGTTTGGAACATACTCATTGTGACTCATGAGGGAACGTCTCAAGTCAAGAGAGCCAAAGTTGACTTGCTACGTTCTCAATATGAGAATTTCTATATGTTTGATAATGAGAGCATTGATGACATGCTCACCGTTTTACAAAATAACTAATGCTCTTTCTTCCTTAGGCGACAAGAATGATAATGATCAAAAGATAAGGAAGGTGATTAGAGCTCTTCCCAAAGCTTGGGAAGTCAAGGCGACCACACTCAAGGAGCTTAATGACAAAGAGGAGATGGACTTCTCCGGCTTCATCGGAAATCTCAAGACGCATGAGATGGAGATGAAAGTTAGAGAAGAAAGGGAGGCACCAAAGAAGAAGACCATTGCCTTCAAAGCCGCTCCTACCATACACGAAGAGGATGACTCATCGGAAGATTGCGATGAGGACTTCGCCATGCTCATCCGGAAGGTGGGCAAGATGTTCTACAAGAAGGGACGGCAAAGTAACTTCCGAAGAGGGAAGCCTCAAGGAAGGTATGAGAAGAAAAGAGATGAACCCGGTCCTTGCTTTCATTGCAAGAAGATCGGTCACCTAATTGCCGATTGCCCCGCTCTACAAGCAACCACATCCAAGAATGGGCAAAGAAAGAAGAAAGCCTTGGCCGCAACATGGGATGATTCGGAGTCGGAATCCGAAGAGGAGCACGACGCCGCCAACATGTGCTTCATGGCACAAGGAGACGACGCTTCTAAGGTAACATTTGATAACACTCTTGATGATGATGACCTCACTATGGATGAACTAGCACATTTCTTTGAGGAATTACAACATAGATATGAGATTTCGCAATCTCATAATAAAAAGTTAAAAAGGGAAAATGAGTCTTTGAGAGATAAGATTAATATTATTGAAAAGAGAAAAATGAGTTATCTAGTTCTTTTGAAAAATTGAAAAATGATTTTGATAAGTATAAGGTAGCTAATAAAGGAAAAACCCCCATGATTTCTAGTGATAAAAATGTTTTTGTTGAAATTCAAAAACGTGTTGATTCTTTAGATAAAACTTTAAAGAAGTGTGCATTTGATTTTAACAAGCTTGCATCTAAATTTCCTAAGGGAGTAGCTCAAGGGAAACATGTTCATCATAAACACTCCGCACATAGACATGCACACACACATAACCATGCTTTTATGTACAATAGTGGTAGAATTTATATTTGCATACATTGTGGCCGCAAAGGCCATTTAGAAAAATTTTGCTATGCTAAGAACAATGTAAAGAATAAATTTGTTTGGGTTCGCCCCGGATCTAAACCCAAAGGACCCGCTAAGATTTGGGTACCAAAAGAGCCACCAAATTTAAATGATACAGGTATAGGTGGATCTACCCCTTCCAAGACTTAGGAGGAGGTGGTGCCCGGGTGGTTGATGCATCGGAGCTTAAAGAACAAATCATGCATGCATCGCTATCGTGGAGGCACCTAATTTTGGAGATTGCCCGTAAATTGGTAACATCTCCATTTAAGAGTTTAATTTTGTATATACAATTGTTATAGGATTGCTAGTTTAATTTTATGCCTCATTGATACATGATTAGTATAAACTTGCAACTCTATCATGATTGTATATGCCATGTTAAGTTTTTGATTTTTAGTCATGTATACATATGTATAGAATTGATAGTTGGCTTTTGTACTCTATTGATATATGCTTGTATAGAACTGTTTTTCTATCATGTTGTATATGTGCCTTGTGTTAACTTCTATATTTTTTTTGTTTCATGCCTTGTTTAATGTATGTCCACATGTGTAGTTTAAAATTTGTGACTATATACTTGTATACATATACTCATTACTTTAATAATAAAAAAAAATTAAACATTTGTAAAATTTCCTATTTAAACAAACACCTTAAAGATGGCAATTGCGCACCTCAACTCATTCAAGAGGAATCAAGAGGATGAAGTTCAGAACCCGTCACTGGGTATTCGGCTTCAACATCTTTAAAATCTTTGTTTAAATATGAAAAATAAATTTAAAAGGGATTGCATGAATTTTGATGTTGTAATAATTTAAATGAAGATTTAAAACCTGTTGGTGTATTCCTATATGTTTATATATAACACCTATTTTGATTACAAATTATTTTAAATTATTTTTAAAAATTTTTTTTAGGGCTGATAACAGTTTTCAGGCAAAGCCGGTCGACCGACCTATATAACCCCGGTCGACCGACTCTGCCTGAGAAGAAATTTTTATTTCTTTTCTGTTATCGGTCGACCGACTATGTGTCCCGGTCGACCGATCTTGCCTGCAGAGCTCTCGGGTTAAATCGGTCGACCGACCCGGTCGACCGCTCTATGCTTACAGAGCTCTCGGGTTGTTTCGGTCGACCGACCCGGTCGACCGATCGTCGTATTTGGCCCTATATCTGTGTTTTCTCTTCATTTTTTCTCTCTCTCTCTCACTTCTCTCAGACGAACCGCAGGAGTTTTTTTTTCCCCCAATATTTCCAACTCTCGAATCTTTCATCTGATCCTTAATTCCTTGAAAACCCACTTCATACTCCTTCTTCCAACTCCAGATCTGCAATTTCAAGACGATCAAACCAGCAGATTTTCAGAAATCCCAGATTTTTCAGTTAGGGTTTCAGAATTTTCATCAAGGTAAAAATCGAATTTTTATTGTGAATCTTCACTTCTAGCTTAGAAATCTTTCTTCCTTTGTCACTATTTTAGGTTGCTTAGCTTCTAGATCGTGCCATAACCTGTTTTAATCTAAAAATTTCATTTTTATTCATCATGCCAAAGAGATCTCGTACTGAGAAGGGAAAGGAAGTTGCACAACCTTCCTCCCAAGCTCCTAGACCCACTCGCCCCTTTATAAATGATCTTGCAGCTGATAGATACTCCCATCTCTCCACTAGAAATATCAATTCAGGGAGATTTGTAGCCATTCAGGATTTTGAACATCTAGGTATCCCTCAAATCTTGCAAACAACAATCTAGTTGAGTTCTTGTCCATCAAGGAACAAGTCTACACCTCCCTTGTTCCTTACTTTTATGCCAATTTTGAATTCGATGGAAATCGGATCACATCTAGGGTTTTAGGTAGAAACATCGACATTTCTATAGGTCGATTTGCTAGGATTCTGCATCTCTCCACTGGCGGAGCAGATGTGTACTCACATGATTTGCATGACTTTGAATTTCCGGAGGGTGAATCTTCACTCACCGCCTCTACTCTAATCCACGGGAATGACAATCCCGGCTTGGTTAGAAACGAGGTTGTGAGTAGGTACACTCTTCAATCTCAAGTCCTTGCCAAGATTATCTTCTTCAACATTGTCCCCAAACATGGTGAGTATAGCCATGCTAGGGGTTGTGTCCCTTTGATTATCTTTTGCCTGCTTAAAGGGATTAAGGTAAATTTTCCTAGAGTCATAGCATCTCATATGGGCTCTGATCAGATCCGTACTACGGGTAGAAGCTTGCCCTACGGCATGCTTATCACCCATCTTCTTAGGGCCCTTGACTTTGATCTCTCCGCTGAAACTCCTTCAAATCCCCTGACCCACATCAATGGAGTTGTCCTGAAGATGATGGAAGCTCAGCTGCGTAGACACGCTCCTGTGCAACCACATCTTCCTCCTGCTGGTCCTGGCTCATCTTCAGCACCAGGATCTTCTTCTTCTGCAGCACCTGCATTTCCTCCTGAGTTTCTTGCTCTTCTCTCTTCGGAGGTCCGCTCTCAGCTCGAGGCACATCAGGCCTTGGCCGAGCAGCGCGACGCAGCCATTCGTGCAGAGTTAGATGCTCGTGCTCTTCAAGACGCTGCTTTTCGGGAGGAGGTCCGAAACGACATGTCTTATTTTGCTGACTCCATGAGATTCGTGGATGTTCAGTTTCAGGCCCTTTTCTCAAAATTTGACATGCTCGTTCCTGATCGGACTCCGACTGCTTGTCGACTCCCAGCCACCGGTCCTCCATTTCCTCCCAGAGCTCGCTCTTCTGTTCCACCACCGCGCACCAGAGTCGATGGCATGGATCCAGAGGAGGTTGCTTCTTCAGAGGAAGGTGGTGATGATGACGGAGACGGCGATGACGGTGATGATGGTGCTGAGGAGTGACCTCCCCTTTTGATGATGTCAAAAAGGGGGAGAGTTATTTTGAGAGAGATATTTTGTAGTATTTGTGTTTGGCTTGTATTTGTATTTGGATATTTTGTGATGGACATGTAGTATTTGTTGTTGGGACATGTAGTATTTTTATGTGTTGTGGACATGTGTTGTGGACATGTGTTGTGGACATGGTTATCTTATCTCTTATTTATGTCATGTATGAACTCATTTCCTTCATCTATTCTATGACATGAGTATTTGGTATTATTTGTTGGCATGGAAATATGGTGTTTACCATTTACATATGTTTTCTTATATATGCATGTGTTGAGGGGGAGCTTCATTTGAAGTCTCTACCCAAAATATTTTGTGATAACTACATATGTTTTGCCATCATCAAAAAGGGGGAGATTGTTGGCCCAAAGGCCATTATCCCAGTTATTTTGGTGATAACAAAACATATTTAGTTATGTATTTAACATTTGTGTTTCAGAATATTTCAGGTTATTTAACAGGTTGTTTTTGACGGCTCCGCTAAAAGACTCACACATTTGGAGTTCGCCGCAAAAATGAAGATTCCCAAGCTATGCACAACTAGGATGCTTTGGGATCAAGATGATGATATGAAGATCAAGACAAGACCAAGACAACAAAGAAAAACAAGAGTTGTATTTTTACTTTTATTTTAGATATTTTGTCAAAGCTAGATATTAGAAGTAGAGATATGGGATTATCACACACACACACCTCTTAGTTAGGTTCATGGCTTCAAAAAGATTTTCAAATTCCATTTTCTAACTTAGATCTAAAGAGAACATATTTTAGAAATATGATTTTCAGAAAAACAATAGTTTTGGAAAAACAATTTTTATGGAAAAACAAGTTTCTATCAAAAGGATTTTTATCAAACTATTTTAACATGATAGAAGTATGACACATGCTCATACTCTATGTTTTTACAAGTTCCAAAAATCCTACCCAAGACCCAAAACCAAAAACCCAAGATTTTCTGGTTCTGGAAGTTCTGTTTTTTCAGAACTCACAGTGACCGGTCGACCGGCCCGGTCGACCGATGTGCACAATACTGTGCACGTCTATATCAGTCGACTGACCCGGTCGACCGATGTTGACTTGCTTTCACAGGAGTTTTCGGTCGACTGACCCGGTCGACCGATGAACCCCAACGGTCATATTTTTGACCGTTGGCGGTCGACCGACCCGGTCGACCGGACTCTGTCAAAAGTTCTGACAGATCCAACAGCTATTTTTTCTGACTGTTTTCTCTTTTGGGATTTGGTATCAGCGAATTTGTGAGGCTGTTTTTGACCCCTATAAATAGAGGGTCACCTCATATTGATGAGACAACTATTGCAAAACAATTTTAGAGCCATCAAGAATATTTTACAAGAGATTTTAAAGATTTCCAAAGTTTTCATTTTAGAAAAGATTTCTCTCCAAAGCCAAAATTCCAATCACCTTACTTGAAGCCTATACCTCTACTTCTCTCTAGTTTTGCACTACACAATCCCATACTTCTACTCTACATATTTGGTTCTAGGATTGTGCTTAGTGAGCTTTTGTAAAGTGATCAAGTGTTGATCACTTCTTTGTTATTTGAGTGAAGTTGTAGAGGCATCGGCCTCAAGGCGAGCTAGTGTGCTCAAGGTGGTGAAGTGTCATCACGAGAGACGGACAAGTGTTGTCCTTGTATTGTTGATCCGGTGGGATCCTCAATAGTGGAAATCCTTCAAGTGTGAAGGCGGGGACGTAGAGCGTGGCTCGAACCTCGGAAACAACTCCTTGTGTTTGCGTTTGATCAAATCTCTCTAAACTCTATCTCTTTATTACTTGCACTTTTATATTGTCTATTACTTGCAAGAATTTGTGTATTGTGCTAATTGTTTAGTTAATTTTTAAATTCCGCATTATTGCCATAATTCATATAGCCATCACCTATTCACCCCCCTTCTAGGTGATTTCACTAAGGATTCATGGTGTGCTCTTCCCTAAAGGAAGATTGTTTTGACTCAAGTTGGTTCATTCGGGTTCAAGATACAAGATTTTCAAGATCACATATGGAGGAGCCCACTTGAAGACTTTGTAGTCACCTAGAACCTATGTAAGACTTAGTTTGTTAAGGAATGAGGCTGTGTTAAATTGGCTTAAGCAAACACACACATTTTCCAAAATACGGTTTTTATTTTTGGTATTTGATTTAAGTTCATGCCTTGATAGATATACATGACTCAAATTTTTATAAATTTTATATCCTATTTATATCATGTATACCTACCTTTATAACATGATACTTAGTCATATATCCTTACAAAATTATTTTAAAAAATTTCCAAAGTTCAAAATTTTTCCTATAAAATTATCTGTTTCAGGCCTGTCGGTCGACCGGGCCGGTCGACCGGTTCATTCCAGGCCTGGCCGGTCAACCGGGCCGGTCCCGAGCCTTGTGATCAGGGCATGCATGTTTTGTGCACGTCTGTCGGTCGACCGACCGGTCGACCGACTGGATCTGTTTCTTGTCGGTCGACCGGTCGATCGACCGACAGTTCAAAACGAATTTTTTCTTTGGCTTCCGGTCAACCGACCGGTCGATGGCTAGTTTGCCAATTGGACTGCCGGTCGACCGACAGCCGCCAGCAGCCATAACGGCTAGTTTTCAGAGATTTCTTTTTGGGATTTGATTGGGATCCGTGTGTCAGCTAGTTCTGAATTTTTGGCAGCTATTTTCTGACCTATCAAGCTAGTTCTAATCATGTTTTGATCTCCTATAATCTCTATAAATAGTGTGGATTGGTCTCTTGAAAAATACAAGAAAATACCTATTGTTTTCAAGTTTCAAAAGAAAGAAAAAGTGTTTCAAAGCATTCAATTCTCTTTGAGCATTCTTGGCTACTATTTTTCAGTTCTTTTTCAAAGCAATTTTCTTCAACTGAGTTTGTTTTCTCACTACACTTCTTGGGCCAAAATATCCTCCTCATTCTATAAGGAAGTTGTAAAGAGAAGTTTTGTGATCCCTTGTTGATCACTTTGTTACTTGTTCTTCTTGTGTGAGATCCCTCTTCGGTAGAGGATTGTAATTGGTGGAGTTTGGTACTCCGGTCTTCGGTAGACCTTGTAATCGTTCCTCGGTGGATATAGTGGAAACCCTTCACGGTGGTGAAGGCGGGAACGTAGAGCGGTGGCTCGAACCTCGAAACAAACCCTTTGTGTTTGCGATTGATTTCTATTCTTTGCTATCCTTTATTGCTCTTCAATTCTTGCTTGCGATATTGCTCTTTATTTCTAACTTGTGTTATATCTTGTGTGCACTTCATCATTGCATCCTTTTCATTCCTTGCTGTTGACACTTAAAAAAGACAAGATTCTTATTGGTCCGAACAATGTATAAACTTGTTGACATTTACAAAAGACAAGTGACAGACGAGCTGAAGACCAGTTTTCACCCATCTCCGAGGGACAAGGAAGCAACTTAGACTCCACTGATCCAGCAAGCAGACAGTGTAACGCCCCGATCCTGGCGGATACGGGGACGTCACTGCAATGTATATACGTAGGTCAGAACTACCCTCCCGTATATACGCTAAGCATCAGTACAGACAAGAATCAGAGTACGGAAGCAAGCAATGGTGCATTATACATTCCAACGCATGAGTACAATTACAAAGTTATCACCAGGAGTGATCCAATATTACATGAATATTACATCACTGATATGCGCAAATGCGGGAATACATGGAAATGTACATATATGAACAGTATAAAGGACTTGGAAATGTACAAGTATAAACAGAAAAGGGTACTCACGAGTTTATAAAGGAAAACTCGAGAGACCCACAAGGGGGCCTGGAAGGATGGAGCTATGGATGATCGACTGGGGATCCACGCTACCGCTGCGCCACTCTGATCCACAACAGGGAGAATCTACACGCTCCAAGCTCCAAGACCTGGACATGAGGATCCAGGGGAGTCAAATGACACTCCCCAGGCGAGTAGTACCAATACCAAGTGGCGAAGCAGGGTGAGTACAAGTATGCATATAACAAATGATATCAAGTAAGAAATACTCAGGGGACAGATAGGTTAGAGCAGATATGAACAGGTGTGGCATAATAATCATAAAACAGGAAATTCGAATAAAACCAAGGACGAGTAAATCTGATTGTATGGTTTTAGATCACGGTTCTATGAGACTAGTACATCGAAGGAATAATCCAAACAAGGAAACCCTCATCTATATACCTTTATCTCATATCATCGTAATCTAAGCACATACAACCTGAGTTACAAGGTGGTCATAACATAATACTCATAAAATAGGAAATCCGATATAAAGTCCGGAACAAGTAATTATGGTAAGGCACATCACAGATTCATAGCCGTTCAAGTTGCAGGCTTTAGTATGCGTCCCATTCCACATACCTCTACTTACAACTTAAAGAGCCGGTTATTACGACACTTTATTATTACTCGTCTTACCCTGATATCTAGCTATGTGAACTAGCGTCCCAACGCACATAGATCCATATCCGAGTAAAACAAGGTTGTTATTGGAAACTAGCGGGGGTATCAACGAACTATGTTTACAGTGGGTCCCGTACATACCCGGGACCACGGCCCAGGATTGTTCCGTTGCATGGTAACGGAAACCAGCCGCAAGGCTAACAGGAGGGACTTATGTATGCCCTTATCATGATGGTACCAGTAATGAGGGAGCCAGCTCTCCCCTCGGTCCCCTGGAGGCCCACAGGTCAGACCGGAACATGTAGTTGCACAACATTCCTAAAAGCCACTGTAAACACGAACACATATTGATATCCGCATGTTTCCCCCGACCCAATACAAGTTGGTCCTTTTTAGGATTCATTAGTTTAATTATCACTTTACGGGAATAACTGGAACAGGACATGATCAGGAAATCAGGAGTACATAAGTACTATATAGTCAGGTCACTGCATATAAAGCAGGATTACAAGTCACTGATCATGATACAGGATAATAAAGTAAAGTTCCCGTAAAGGTGATAATCACAAGTCAAGTTATCATGCTGGGTGTCAAGTGATAGCATGACAGAATGATGATATTTAATAAACAACCAAGCATATCAAAGGATTGATAATAGTCAGGTTAAGTCATGGCATAACAAAAAGGGTCTTGCCAAGTAGTGGCATGCCAGGTAGTAGATGATAACCAATCAGTTGGCAAGTGATATACATGTGTTAAATAGAAACATGTAACTGACGGTCTTAGTAATAGCAAGTGGTAACATGGAAGTGACTCAAAGTCCAACGACCACGAAGGGTCGGCCACGCATGGTATACGATAAAGAAGCAAGCATATCATAAGCATGGCACGAGTAAAAAATGAAGCTACCATAATACAAGCAATTACAGGGCGATACATGAATATGGAAATAAGAAGTGAAATACTTATCGTCCCGACGAAATGGGAAACTCAAATAGAGACGAGAGAAGAGCGAGACAACTCGTCTAAATCACCGAAAAGTCGAAAGGTCCGAAATCCACGGAACTCGGGATGCGCCATATATATGATATAAATATGTAGAGTGAAGAGGAGAGAGAAAGAGAGGAGGGAAGATGATGTTTGTCAAGAGACAAGTCAAGTAGTACCAATATGTGATGTAAGTCTAGAGGATAAGGTTCCTATTCAAGAAAGAAATCAACCATAACAGACAGCTAAAGTTAGTCGACTAGGTGGAAAGGGTAGTCGACTAAAAGAGGGGTTAGTCGACTAACAGTCTGGTATAGTCGACTAAAACTGGGTTCCAGAGAGTTGGGTTCTGGTTTCAGGAAAAGTTAGTCGACTAGGATGAAAAGAGTAGTCGACTAACAATGATTTCAAGTCGACTAACAGATACTCTAAGTCGACTAAAACTGTGTAACAGAGAGTTGGGTTTCTGATTCAGGAAAAGTTAGTCGACTAGGGTCAAGGGAGTAGTCGACTAATAGAGGTTTCCAGTCGACTAATAAATAACCTAAGTCGACTAAAACTGTGTTCTAGAAAAGGTTACGTTTCAACTAAGGGTTTCAAGTCGACTAGTCCTTAGGTCAAGTCGACTAATCGACTGGAAACAGCACACAGAACAGATTTGTGATGGTTTTGTTTGATGTCAACTAATCATGATTTGAAGACCTAAGTATACATGATATGAAAACATAACTATACTAAGAATTAATCAAATCTTGGTGAAGAAGAACACTCACCAAAAGAGTACAAGGTGATGGAGTGATGGTGGTAGTGATGGAAGTTGATGATGAAGAAGAAGGTGGGATTAGTGGTTTTGTTGTTGGTGTTGGTGAGAAGAAGTGGTGGCCGGAATTCGGGGGTCTTTCGCCGGCGTCGTGGTGGCCGGAGGCGCCGGCGGAGGTGGTGGAGGTGAAGGAGATGTTGGAGGTTAGGGTTTTGGTGAAGAGAAGAAAGAGAAAGATGAAGTGAAAATGAATAAAGAAAGGAGAAGGAAAAGTATTTATAGGTTTTAGATTTTGTGAAGGAGGTGCAAATAATTAAAAGAGAGGGGGGTTTTTGTAAATAGGGGAGGTGAGGTGTCTCTCCTAGCCACACTTGGCTGGCCATGGAAGAGAGAGAAAAAGAGGGCATTTAATGAGGAAGTTGGTGGAAGTGTGTGGAGTTTATTGGAAATTTGGGAGAAAATGGAATTTTGGGAAATTGGAATTCTTGTGGATTGTGGAGGAAGGAAGGAAAGAAAATAGGAAAAGGAAAAGAAAATGGAAAAGGGAAATTATTCTCTTGGAAGAGAAAATGAAAAATAATGAAAGTGGCGGATTCCCGGGATTCGGTTGCGGATGCGGAAATCTTTCGGGAAAATACCGGAATCGTCCGAAATTCAAGTATCTCGGAACGACCCGAAATAATTATCAAAAATTAAGAATATTAATCTAAGAATTATAGTGAAATCCGTTTTAAGAAATACTTTACAGTTTTAAAACTAAAAATCCCGGAATCAGCTAGCTACCGACTCCGGTGGAATTTTCATAAATTCATAAAATCCTCAGAAAAGTATTTAGGTAGAAAATATGATTTTAAGAAATAATGTCTAAAGGAACTTTTAGAAATTCTAAACCGTTTGTAAACTAAAAATCCGGGAATCGGTCAGCAGCACTGGCCGACACCGGTTTTGAAGATATTTAATTAAATTCAGGAAAATTCCAGAAAATCATATAAAATCAAAAATATAGGAAAATAATATTTAAAACTGAAATCGGTCAAATCTAATTACCGGAAAGACCAAATCAAGTAACACATTAGGATCGGGTCTTCGGTTCAGACTAGGGCTGACTCCGAGTCCACGAATCCAAATTTAAGACAAAACAATCATATAAACAATTCATAATACAAAATAAGTACAGAAGGTAAATCGAAAAATACGATCAAAAATCTGAATACGTAACTAAGTACGTATTCCGGGAGCGGGGTGTTACAGACAGTGAGCGCGGATTGTCTCTGAACAGACCTCAACAGGTCTAAGATGCTAGCACTTAGCATCACATGAGCCCAAAGGGATAGCCTCGCCTGAGAGGCTAAGATCATCCAACTTCGCCTTGAAGCCATTCAAAGCTCCGCCAGGAAGCTAACTTATAGCTTCGCCTGAACTGCTAGAGCGAAACTCCACAGAGAGAGTTAACTTCGCCTGAAGCCACATGCAACTGCGCAGAAAGGGTATGCGGTAGCTTCGCAACAGACGACATCTAGCTCCGCCGAAGAGCTTTCTTCTGACTTCGCCAGATACTACCTCCAGCTCCGCTGTAAGTTCAAAGCGGGCATCGCTGCTGCTGGTCTGCTATGGTCAACCCTTGACCAATCAAATCTCTAGATTAGATCAAATCTAATCAGGATCAAGATCAAATCCAATCAAGATCAAATCTGAGATCAAATTTGGCAGTTGATTGCCACAATCTCCTGACTCTTCTAAAACGAGTAAGAGAATCTGGGGAAATCCTCCAAAATACGAAAAGGATCAAAACAGATCAAGAGGATCAACCGACCTGCCATTTCTAGCTTCGCAGAAGCTGATCCTAGCCTCGCAGCAAGGCTACTTTTCAGATTTAAACAGATTTGATTCAATCTGTTTTCATATTTTCAAAGGACGATTATACCCTTGCTCTCCCTATAAATAGCCCACCAGGGGCACAAGGAGAGATCCCCAGTAGGAGAGACCACGAAAAAGGCTTTGAGGAGGCGATACGCAAGAGAGAAGACTCCACAAGCAGAGACTTCTTCACGACGCACCGTACGCTCTTGAATTCAGAGACTTTATAGAGAATTGCTTCTCTAATCAGGGTGCTGATACCCTAATACCTTCTTCTCAAGGAATCTCCAGAACCAGGCGAGAAGGAATTCCTAATTGAAGGCGATTTTGAAAAGTAGCAAGAGGGTTCTACCAACCTTCTGTTCTCTGATTCCCCGAACCAGGCAAGAAGGGAATCTCATCGCTCGCATCGTCAAAGGGACAAAGTGGTCGCGCGCTGACCAGACTCCTATCGGCACACTTCTCCAGAATCTCTGAGGAGATCTACTTGTAATCTTTTTAAGAATAATTGTAATTTAGCTCCTCAAACTCTTTTTATTGTAAGTTTTTTCCTTTGCAAATCAATGGAAAACAAGATGGCGACTCCTGGGGAAGAAATTCTCCACTGCCGAGAATCAAGTGTCGCAATGCGACGAACAGACCTTCGGGTCTAACTCTGAATTCAGAAAAGCCGGTGCAGCCAGAGCCTCTCTGGCTAGATCTTCAAGGCAAGTCTCTGTGGAGACAGATAAGGTTCTCTGCGAGCCTACTGCGGTTCTCTGACGCAACAAGGAAGCACGCCCGCAACCCAAGTCCTCCACTTTCGAGAACTTGGTCGTTCAATTCGACCAAGGAAGATTTGAAGAAGTCCTCTCTGGGGGTGGTCTAATGCTTCGAGCACGGAAGCATAGAAAGGTCTCTATGACCAAGGTTTTGAATCGGGAACCAGAAGCAAAATTCTGCCAACACCCTTCAGCCTCGCGTGTGGTTAATCAGGTTCCTTGCGAACCTAAGTATCCTCTGCCAAAGCGGATGTGGAGGCCTAAACAGAAGTCTCTGGCCGAAGCCTCAGGCGTAGCTACGCAAAAACCACGCCTCTCTCGCGAAGAAAAAGGCAAAATTCCTGTCTGCTCCAACAAAGTTGCCATCCGTGAAGTCACGACGGCAATCATACCGTCGCCCAATTCAAGAGCAGCAATGCCTCGCGCCGGTCTCGTTCTCATGAGCGAAGCTACTGTATCACAGCGTACGCGCGGGGTTTATAACCGCGAAACTAGAGCCAAAGTACCATCTAAGGCTAATTGCCTTCGTAGCAGCATGGCGGGTAAAGTACCACAGAGTGCTCCGCCCTCCGGTTCGTCAAGCGCTAAGCTCACACCTGATGGCGAAGGTAGAACCAAAGCACTATTCAGTGCTAATCCCTTCTGTAGGGATAAAAGGAGCAGGACATCATCCTATGTGCGATCCAAAAGAGCCTCTGTGCTGGATTATTTAGGCCCAACTGGGTCTGATCAGCAGGAATTATTGACAAATAAACAAACCTCTTTCTCCTGCTGTCAACAAGTGGGATGTCAGTTGGTGACACTCCACTTGGTCCATTGCCGGCTGAGACCAATCCCCTCCACTCCTCCAGAACGACGATCAGTTTTTGATCGACTATCGGTACAGGCCCCGGTGAAACATCATAAAAGGAGCATCCCGCGAGATCTACCCTCTGCATCCGTCAACATGACCGAAAGAGGACGAGAGCTGCGCAGGGGAAGACAAACATCTGACGACACCCCCTACAGCTCCCCAGATCCAGATTACAGCCCAGGCTTAAGCGAAGTCTTGGTGCATGAAGAAGGTGTTTTTCGAAACACCAGATCTAGGGTGGCGATACCCTATAATTATGAACAGCCTTCCTCCTCAATGGCCCTAGCCTCGCCGGAGCCCAGGAGATCACCCCAGCCATCGGATGAAGAAGATGAAGACAGTGGGTACGCCTCTTCAGCAACAGTTAGCTCAGTGCGAAAAGACAGAGCATCAGTCAACATGGCTGATAATGCTAACGACGACCTTCGTCGACATTTGGAAGCTCAGGAGCAAACTTTCAAGACTCAGCAAGAGGCTCTGGACAACATTCAACAGATGCTCGCTCAACTCCACAGCAATCGCAATGACAATGATGCCAGGAGCAATCATGATGATGAGGAACATTTTAGCAATGAGCAGCCAAAGACGGAGAAATCCAAGGAGGGTTCTTCTTTAGACGCCGAAGTCCTTAAAGGCCTCCAAGCTCAAATTGCATCCCTAACTCCGAGGGATGAATTAAAGAAGATCGGGGCGGTCCGTCCTTACCCATTGGAGTGGGATTCGGTGCGATATCCACCGAAGTTCAAACCACCAACGTTGCATACGTATGATGGTAAGAGTTCACCAAATTAGCATATCTACTACTTCCGGTCTCAGACTGGTAATGTTATAAGCAACGACATCATCATGGCTAGGCTGTTCATTGGCACCTTAAAGGGGGTGGTATTTGACTGGTTCCGAAGTCTCCCTCCGGGCTCTGTCAATTCTTGGATCGACCTGGAAACCCGATTCCTTTCTCGTTTCTATGAGGATGATATCGAAGTGACCATGGACAAGCTCCTCTCCACCGTACAGAAGAAGGGTGAATCTGTCCGTGACTATATTGAGCGATTCAGAAATTTGTCTCTGATGTGCCCAGCAGGGATGCCACTACCCATGCTCTTGCAGACATGCAGGCATAACTTCATGGACCAGGTGGAAGTTCGCATGGGGGCTGTCAAGGCCCACACCTGGAAAGAATTGGTCGAACAAGCTGAAATAGCTGAAAAGTCGGCTAAAAAGTTCGAACCATCCACCCCTAGAGGCAAATGGGGTGTAAACAATAAAGGACGTAGCGACATGGCGCAGTCTTCTCAAGCCAAAGGGAAAGAGACTATGTCTGTGGAATTGTCAGGGGACGTGCAGTTGAAGGCCAAGAAAAGCAGCTTCAACAATCAGGAGCCTAAGTTCCCTCCAAAATAGTATTCCTTCAAAGACGATCAGGTGGTCACGATATTCCACCTGCTCCACAGAGGGAATAAAATGAAGCTTCCAGATGCTCGGCGTCCTAATGAGATAGGACGCACCGACGACCCCAAATACTGTCTCTACCATAGGATGATTCACCATCCTACTGACAAGTACTATGTTCTTAAAGATAGAATTCAAGCCTTGGTCGACGCCGGGGTTCTGACATTGAAGACAGAACAGAAGAAAGTCACTGCCAATATGGTGACCCTCGAGTTCGGCAAAACTCCAAAGGTCACAGTTCCTGACGGGACTTATTCAGTCCCCACGCCACGGTTGGACGTCAAGCATCCTCCAGCTACAACTCAAAACAATAAGGGTCTTGTTCCCTTAACATTGGAGGCAAGGGAAGTCATGTGGATACACCCGGACCTCGTATAGGACGTGCAATGGAATTCGAAGAAGCCTAAATCAAAGGGCAAATCTTGCAATGTCGTCTCCATCCTGCCGGACGATGGCAATCTTACGTCGCTTCCCTCACTGATTCAGAAGGAGAAAAGCATGCTTGCACAACGCAGGCCGATGTACCTCAGCCGACGGGCACCCGATCTGGAAAATCATACTTAAGGCAGTATGAGAAGTCTACTGACGAGACACAACAGCAAACGACGTCAGTACAAATACTAGCATTCGCTCCACTTCCAACCAAGGGAAAAAAAAAGCCTAAAGAGGTACGGTTCGATCAGGTGTTGAAGAAACCATCAGGCCCAGGGCTTGACACACCCTTTCGTTTTGACATATTGGCTCAGCTGGCTAATATCCCAGCTCGTATCACAATACACGAGCTCCTTCGTCTCTCAAAAGAGACAAGAGAATCACTCAGGGACGCGCTAGCCGATTTGGAATCCTTTCTGACACACATGCCAGAGGTCTCTAACGATGACGTTCAGTCTTCTTGCCCAGAATGTCATCACACACAATCAAAGGTGCCCGCCATTACATTCACGGCGGAAGATATGCTTCTCAAAGACAACAAGCACGATCGACCTTTGTACTACACCGGATATATCGGTTCAACGTGCATTGAAAGAATACAAGTCGATCCGAGGTCCGCACTCAACATTATCCCCAAAAGGCTTCTCTACTTCCTCGGCATACCGCTGTATAGGTTGTCTGCAACCACAACTATAATATAAGGTTCAACGCCAGGACCATGCATCCACCAAGAAATCTCAAAGAGCTTAGAGGCTTGTAAGGCAGACTGGCTTATATCAGAAGATTCATCGTAAATCTCTCAGGCTGCTGTAAATCGTTCACCCGACTCATGAAAAATGGTGCTTCCTTCATATGGGATCAAGCTTGCCAGGAAGCTTATGAAGACATCAAGAGATACCTCACAAAGCCTCCAGTCTTAGTGGCCCCTACATCAGGGAAACCATTCTTGCTTTATGTAAAAGCAATGGACTATTCTCTCGGTGCCCTCCTCGCTCAAAAGGACGACAATGGTCACGAGCAAGCCATTTATTATCTAAGCAGGACTCTGATAGGGGCGGAATCTCGCTATAATCCTATCGAGAAAGAGTGTTTAGCTCTTGTCTTTGCTGTTCAGAAGACGCGACATTATTTGGTCGGCCAAACCATACAAGTCATCTCCAAAGTGAACCCATTGCGTCTTCTCATGACAAAGCCAGGATCACTGAATTCAAGATTGGCTAAATGGGCACTTCTTTTGTCTCAATACGACATGATCTTTACCCCTCAGAAGGCGGTTAAAGGTCAGGCCCTCGCAGAGTTCTTGGCTGCCCATCCAGTTCCGGAACATTCAAAACTTCACGAGGATATTCCAGATGAAGTCTTCGACTCCAATATAACCTCAGAGGATGAAGTGTGGCAGATGTTCTTCGATGGAGCATCACGAATAGGTCCTAAGGGCAGGATCATCGCTGGTGTGGGGTTGTGTTTATCTCTCCACAAAATCACGTCCTTCCTAGAGCATTCTCTCTGACGGAATCATGCTCCAATAATGTAGCGGAATATAATGCTCTGTTCATTGGTCTCCAGCTCGCCCACGGAATGGGGTACGCTATCTTGAAGCTTACGGCGATTCAAAACTGATTATCAATCAGGTTAAAGGCGAATATGAGGTCCGCCACGAAGACTTGGTGCCGTATTATCACACAGCCATCGAATTGGCTAATCTGTTCGAAGGCTTCTACATCGGACACGTGTCTCAATCTCAAAACACCAAGGCGGACGCTCTTGCTGCATTAGCAACAACATTAGCCTTACTGATCGACACCGAGTATCACTGATTGAGGTACAACCTGGACAAAAAATATGGAATTTCAGATCTTTTAATAAAAATGTGCAAATGCTCAATTCTTCCGCGATAGCAAGTGGCTATGCGGGTCATGATCCACAAGGAGGGTTTTGCGATAGAAGCGTTTACGTTTCTTTATTGAAATCTTTATGAACACAAAACGAAAGTTCTTCTTTGGTTAAAGTTAAGAAAATAAGAAAAGAAAGTTATGTTAAAGTTAGAAAGATAATGAGAGATGAAGAAGGTGGAGAGAAATGGAGAATAACTATTTACAAAGAAAGAGGAAAGAAAGCGATTATGTACAAATGAATCGAAAAAAGAATGATTTGGAAGAGGTGGTGATCTTTACTAAAGAAATAAAAGAAAAGAAAGAAAGAAGAGTGAAGAAATACTTACCTAGTTTGATTGATGACTTACCTGGAAACCTTTGCATGTTCTACCTTTGTTTAGGAGGCGTTCAACGCATAGATCATAAGCCCGAGCTCAGTCCCCGTTCACATTATATCATCAAGTCTCGCACAAGCATGAAGTGATACGTCTTGAGGAGGAGAACGTCTTCATGAACTATTGTTGGCGCTCACATAACATCGTTATACTTGTGCTTTGGAATTCACTTGTAAACTCAACAAAAACAAACGAGGTAAAGTAGAAGAGGAAGACGAAAATAAAAGAAAATGAAAGTAAACAAGAACATAAAAACGTTACCTTTATTGCTTGAAACGATGGAAGAAAGGAGGAGGGTACATCGGTGTCACTCTCAACATATGCCTCTCTCTCTTACTTACATGAATCATCATCCAACCTAAGCTTACATACAATTTACGTAAAAAGAAAAGAAAAACCTAAACTAAGAAATGGAAAAATAGTCTAAAATCCTATCTCTGCATGGTCGTCCATTTTCAGTGCAATTTCTGGCTTTTTATAGGCATAACCCACGCGAGGGGGATCCCTGGGAGATCGGGGAGCAAACGCTCCCCCTAACTCCCCAACCTTGCCGCGAAAACGCGGCTTGGGCCGCGTTTTCGCGGCCAGGGTGTGGCCAGGTGGCCACACCCTGTTGGTGGGTTGCCCTGGTTTCGCCCTCTGACTTTATCTGGAGTTGGTTTTTCAGTTTGAGTCCCGGATTCTGACGAAATGGCCTTGGATTCTTGGCTTTAACCGATCAATTCTGAGAGGATTCTTCTCAACCGGTTTTTCAACCTCTTGATTTTGCCCTGATTTACTGAGTGCGAATTAATTCTGATTTAATTCAGAATTTTGGTGGGCTTTGGACTCATTTCTCTTCATCTCCTTAAAGATTGGGCCTGCAAATAAATTAAACAATTAATTAGGACAATGCAGGCTTTTATTCTATAATAAGTATGGAAATATGATACTAAATATGCAACATTAGTGACCAATCACACCCCCATACCTATCTTTTGCTCGTCCTCAAGCAAAACAACTAAACTATACTAAGGATTATTAGACCACTTTCGCAGGTCGCGCGATTGCACTGAGCATGTGCAACAAGCCGTTAAGCCTCTAGGTTTCCCCTATAGGACGAGTTTTGTCTCGTGAGGGTTTTCAGCGGATTACACCCACAAAATCCATAAAGAAAGGGAAATAAAGAGTTAGTATTTTCGAAAAGCATTTTGAAAGAGAAAAAAATATTTGAAATATAATTGTAAGATCTAAGCAATCTATAAGTTATAGGAAAACTGAATTTTTCATTCTTAAACTTAGTCTCTATTCAAAAATTTGCTATCAATCAAAGTAAGGAGTCAAACTGTACTTCTCATCTAGTCTATTACTTTACCCTAAGTCATATGCGCTTTGTGATTGTGAAAATTTTGACTAAGGGTTCATTAACTCTAACTCTTATGCCTTATTTATTTATATATATATATATATTTTTTTTCTTTTTTTTCTTTTTTTGTTTTTTTTGGTGGTATTATTCTTTAGTTCTATTAGCTTTCTAATTGCCCATGTAACGAGCCTCCAATCGATGACTACCAAACCAAATGGTCTTAGGGCACCGGGTGAGAAAACACCCCAAGGACTTAAGGACTCGAGCAAATAAGGCCACAAAACTAAGGATTTTATTATATGGACCTCTTTAGGCGTGAATACTTATGCTTTATTAGGCACAAATACCCAGCTTAATCAGAGGATTTTTTTTTTCAACTTATCTAATCATTTTTCGCATAAATACTAAGGCTTTCTTAGGCCAAAGCACTTGCTAATCAATAATTAGATTTGTTTATCTTTTAAATATATATATATATATATATATATATATATATATATATATATATATATATATATATATATTATAAGGCATAAAAATCTTTTTTGAACCCTAAGTGTGTAAGTGTATGAAGTGTGCATATTTCATCAAGGTAAAGATCAAAACTAAATTACTTTGACAAATTTTCTTCCTAACCCTAAAAATCAAACAATAATCTTATTTTGACCAAGTATAAGAAATCCTAATTTGGATTTTCCTATTCCTTAAAATTAACTTAATTTCTTACAAAAAATATGTCAAAATATTGTTTCAATTTTCAAAAAGTTTTTAAAAGTAAAGAAAAACCTAAGTTATGTTAGACCCTCCCCCACACCTATCTCATGCATTGTCCTCAATGTATGAATTAATGCATAGATGCATGAAAAAGAAGAAAGGGAAGGAAAATGTTACCTTAAGGTGGTGGTTCCGGTGGTGGTCTGATTGGTCCACGAAACGCGGCCCAATCAACTTTTCTTAGGACTCGGAGGAACCCACCAGAAGTTTCACTAATATAGCCCATTAAAATTATGAGTCCATAAAGGATTTTTATTAAATATTTGACCCCATCTAATTTCCAAATTCCATAACTGATTTCAGAGTCAAATTTGTCAACCACCTCGTCCCAGAATGGAGTGTGAAAAGATAGAATGATTGACTTGGACTCAGGAAGGATAGGAACTAATACCGACTCAGGAAGGTGACTTAAGTCAAGTAAAGGTTCAGGAGTCGAAATAAGTTCAGGAATTGGGTCCAAGTCAAGAAATTGAAACTCAAGTCCACAATTATTTTTCAACAATGGAATGTGACTTAATGTAGGTGATTCAAGTTCATGAATGATAGGTGGGGGAATCAAAACTGACTCGAAAATATTACTCAAGTTTGGTAATAAAACAAGAGTCAATATTGATTCAAAAAGTTGAACTGGATCACAGATTTGGGAATCTAGGTCACATATCTCATTGAGTTCAATATCAAAAAATGAGAACTTGCCAATTTATCAATGGGATTTTCAAGATTATAAAATTGGTCAAGTTCAATATGATCATCAAAGATGGGTGATTCAATTTCATGATGAATTGGCACAGGATCTAATGTTGACTCGGGAAAAAGATTGAAATCAGGTGTAGATACCAGAGTCATTATTGAATCAGGAAGTAAAATTGAATCACTAAGTTCTAGTTCATGATCATATTCATTTTCAAGTTCTATTTCAGGCAAGGGATAACTTGCCAAACTATCAATTTCATTTGGAGTTTGGGCAAGTTTAAATGGTTGTTCTGAAATGGAATCTTGATGTCCAAAACTACATGACTCTTCGGCTCAACAGAATGGCTAGTGACATCAGAACTGGTCAAACGGTGAGAACGTAGAGATTCGACCATCATATCTATGTCACGATTTCTAGCATTTTGAGCATGAGTCATGGCTTCAAGCATCTTTTCATAATTGATGGATTCATTGTTTTGCTGAAAAGATGAAGTGTTGTCTTGGAAGTGGTAGTGAAATTGTGAGTCCATCAGATTTTGTGATTGTTGTTTGGACTCACGCATACTCCTTTCCAAAATTGATAGTTTTCTATTTTAGACTGGTGGAACTGAGTATGACTCTTGGGGATATTGTGGACTAGGTGGATAAGGGGGACAAGTTGGTTGAAAATTATGCTCGGGGGAGGTGAATCCCCACTGACTCGGTGAAGAGTTAAAATTATTATGGAAATTATAGTTATTAGATTGGGGGCATGGGTTATATTAATTCGGATAAGACCAATCCGGCACACTAGGTTGGTTAAAGTCATGATATGCCGGGTTGGTAATATCCGAAAATGAACTCGGTGTGTAATATGGATTATTATTAAAGTTGAAAAAATTATTATTATAAGCCATATCACACAATAGAATACAAAAAAGAAAGAAAAAATAAACAAATAAGCAAACAAATAAAAAGAGAAAATTCTAACTAAGTTAGGGTAGACCTATGACCTAGACGACTCCTAACTGATTAGACTGTCCACGGGAGGTCTAATGCAGACTTTGACCACAAGCTAATCAGCCAGGTCAGGGCAAGGTTGGTGGGAGGTTTTCCGTCAAAGACGTTCCTTAATTAAATAACCACCAACCTTCGGGCTTTCGGCCCTTAATCCCTTTTCTCGACACTGATTTTGCAGGAGTCAAATTCCAACACCTTTCCCCCTTAGGATAATCTCTTAATTGAGTCCGAGATGTCCCTAGGGCCAACGTCTACTCATTTTTAGTTAGGCTTGGGTTAGTGAGTGCTTGGAATCTGATTTTTGGGCTAAGGAAGGGTGATTAAATCCCCACCTTATCTTGTTAATAGGTGGTGCCCTTAAAAATCAGTTTGTGCAAGTGTACAAGATATGTAAAAAGATTCACTCAAAGCGATAAAATCAACCAAGAGATGAGTCCTATTCTAGATGCAATGCGAACGTACCTTGCTCCAGCACTCTTCAACAGTAAAAATAAATGAATTGAAAAGACACGTGCCTAAAAATGCAAACGTCTAATCAATTTTTTAGCTTTTCAACAAACGTTTTACTGTTGATTATTAGCAGGCTTATGTGATGGCATATAAGAAAAAGTAAAGTTGCAGAAAACTAGAATTTGCAAAGCAAGCAACCCTGCAAAAAGACAGTTAGTAGTCCACTCCTTTTTGCCGCGTTATCGCGGCATTGGTCGCGGATCCGCGGCAAAGCAGAGGGCACTTGGTCTCTGCTTTCTAGAGCAGAGGCCCAAGGCCACTTATATGTTACTGCAACTTTAATTTCCTGCTTTTCTTGCCCTTTAACCTGCAACAGAGAAGAAAGCTCGTTTTAGTTCTAAAAAATTTTCAAGAAAAATCAGATTTCAATAAAAACAACGTTACCCTCCCCGGCAACGGCGCCAAAATTGATTGAGGTACAACCTGCACAAAAAATACGGAATTTCAGATCTTTTAATAAAAATGTGCAAGTGCTCAATTCTTCCGCGATAGCAAGTGGCTATGCGGGTCGTGATCCACAAGGAGGGTTTTGCGATAGAAGCGTTTACGTTTCTTTATTGAAATCTTTATGAACACAAAACGAAAGTTCTTCTTTGGTTAAAGTTAAGAAAATAAGAAAAGAAAGTTATGTTAAAGTTAGAAAGATAATGAGAGATGAAGAAGGTGGAGAGAAATGGAGAATAACTATTTACAAAGAAAGGGGAAAGAAAGCGATTATGTACAAATGAATCGAAAAAAAGAATGATTTGGAAGAGGTGGTGATCTTTACTAAAGAAAAGAAAGAAAAGAAAGAAAGAAGAGTGAAGAAATACTTACCTAGTTTGATTGATGACTTACCTGAAAACCTTTACATGTTCTACCTTTGTTTAGGAGGCGTTCAACGCATACATCATAAGCCCGAGCTCAGTCCCCGTTCGCATTATATCATCAAGTCTCGCACAAGCATGAAGTGATACGTCTTGAGGAGGAGAACGTCTTCATGAACTATCGTTGGCACTCACATAACATCGTTATACTTGTGCTTTGGAATTCACTTGTAAACTCAACAAAAACAAACAAGGTAAAATAGAAGTGGAAGACGAAAACAAAAGAAAATGAAAGTAAATAAGAACATAAAAACGTTACCTTTTATTGCTTGAAACGATGGAACAAAGGAGGAGGGTACATCGGTGTCACTCTCAACATATGCCTCTCTCTCTTACTTACATGAATCATCATCCAACCTAAGCTTACATACAATTTACATAAAAAGAAAAGAAAAACCTAAACTAAGAAATGGAAAAGTAGTCTAAAATCATATCTCTGCATGATCGTCCATTTTCAGTGCAATTTCTGGCTTTTTATAGGCATAACCCACGCGAGGGGGATCCCGGGGAGATCGGGGGAGCAAACGCTTCCCCTAACTCCCCACCTTGCCGCGGAAACGCGGCTTGGGCCGCGTTTCCGCGGCCAGGTGTGGCCAGGTGGCCACACCCTGTTGGTGGGTTTCCTGGTTTCGCCCTCTGACTTTATCTGGAGTTAGTTTTTCAGTTTGAGTCCCGGATTCTGACGAAATGGCCTTGGATTCTTGGCTTTAACTGATCGATTCTGAGAGGATTCTTCTCAACCGGTTTTCAACCTCTTGATTTTGCCCTAATTTACTGAGTGCGAATTAATTCTGATTTAATTCAGAATTTTGGTGGGCTTTGGGCTCATTTCTCTTCATCTCCTTAAAGATTGGGCCTGCAAATAAATTAAACAATTAATTAGGACAATGCAGGCTTTTATTCTATAATAAGTATGGAAATATGATACTAAATATGCAACATTAGTGACCAATCAATCACCTCACAGTGGCAACCCGACATCTTGTATGCTCTAAGCATATGATAAGAACCCGAGAAGTCTATAATGTCTCCACGGATCATGAGCCGAGAGATTGGCGATTTTCTCTCATCGACTATGCTTTACATGGTCTACTGCCAGACGATTCTAAAGAAGCGGCATCTATCAGATGAAGGTCTCTCCGTTTCTACTACGATCCAACTCTGAAGACACTTTACCGTCGTTCATATGACGGCGTCCTCCTCCGTTGCCTTTCCAATTCAGAGGCACAGGAAGTGCTTAAAGAAGCACACGACGGCATTTGCGGAGCTCATCAGTCAGGTCCAAAACTTAAAGACAGATTGCATAGGCTTGGATACTATTGGCCGACTATGATAGACGATGCCATCCAATATGCACGAAGGTGCAAAGCATGCCAGATTCATGCGGATTTCATACACCAGCCCTCAGAGTTGCTCCACCCAACTGTTACTTCATGGCCATTTGAAGCATGGGGAATAGACGTCGTAGGGCCGATTAGCGCCTCTTCGACAAAAGGTCACCGGTTTATCCTAGCAATAACCGATTACTTTTCAAAATGGGCGGAGGCTATACCATTGGCTGAAGTCAAAACCTCTAATGTGGTTAATTTCATCAAACGCCATGTCATCCATCGATTTGGCGTTCCTAGACGGATCATCCACGATAACGGTCCACAATTCATAAGCCAAGTATTCTACTAGTTCTGCGATAAATACCAAATTCAGAATGTGACTTCAACCGCCTATAATCTTGCCGCCAATGGCTTGGCGGAAGCATTCAACAAAACAATCATCAAACTACTCAAGAAGTTCGTCTCTCGAATAAGCGAGATTGGGATGAAAAGCTTGGTGAATGTCTTTGGGCATACCGAACCACGGTTCGGACACCGACAGGCAATACGCCTTTTTCCCTGGTGTACGGGTGTGAAGCAGTCATACCTTTGGAAATCCAGATGCCGTCATTACGAGTTGCTCTGACCACTAAGATCACATCAGAGGACAATGATCGATTGCGTCTTCAAGAGCTCGAAGCCCTAGATGAGAAGTGGCTACAAGCTCAGCAGCATATCGAGTTGTATCAAGCTCGAATTTCAAAAGCCTTCAATAAGAAGGTCAGACAAAGAGTCTTCCAGAAAGGAGATTTGGTTTAGCCGTCAGACGACCGATGATTATGACGCATAAAACCAAAGGCAAATTTCATCCTAAATGGGAAGGACCGTTCGTAATAGAAACAGTTTATTTAAATGGAGCATACCGCCTTATGACTTCAAATGGCGACCTACTCATGATGCCGATCAATGGCAAGTTCTTAAAGAAGTATTATCCTTAATCAAGGATCCTTCTCATGATCAAGTTAACATTACACCTCTGATCAAGACCTTTGTGTTCAAAGTACACACAAAGAGAGCCTTTCTCTTCCTCCAAGCGAGATCATACAACCATAAATAGTAGGAACCTGGCCATACACTGGTTGTCTTAAAGGAGAATCAAGGTTACATATACGTTAACCAGACGATCCAACATCCTTAACGATTAAGGACAGAGGAAAATGTTGGCCTTTAAGCCCAACATAAGTCCTCGATAACTCATCATGCTGAGGGGAATAGCATGGCTAGCCCAATTTAAACGATAATTGGTAAAGGCATGTCAAACCCGTTGACAGCTGGGGATTTGCTAAAAATCCTAAGGGACCTGTTGCCATTTGATTCCCTCTCCAAAATCACTTACCAATCCTCATTCATAGAATGGTAAGACCACATATGCATTTCGCTGTTACGTTAACATTAAACCTATGACAGTGATTCCCTCGTTTTTCCCCGCGAAAACGAGACCTCCAAAATCACTTACCAATTCTCATCCATAGAATGGTAAGACCACATATGCATTTCGCTGTTATGTTAACATTAAACCTATGACAGTGATTCCTCGTTTTTCCCGCGAAAATGAGACCTCCAAAATCACTTACCAATTCTCATCCATAGAATGGTAAGGCCACATATACATTCGCTGTTACGTTAACATTAAACCTACGACAGTGATTCCCTCGTTTTTCCCCGCGAAAACGAGACCTCCAAAATCACTTACCAATTCTCATCCATAGAATGGTAAGACCACATATGCATTTCACTGTTACGTTAACATTAAACCTATGACAGTGATTCCCTCGTTTTTTCCACGAAACGAGACCTCCAAAATCACTTACCAATTCTCATCCATAGAATGGTAAGGCCACATATACATTTCGCTGTTACGTTAACATTAAACCTACGACAGTGATTACCTCATTTCTTCCCGCGAAAACAAGACCTTGAGCCTGTTGATATTTACAAAAGACAGGTCTCGATACTTATTGACATTTACAAAAGATAAGTATCACCAACCTTGAGCTTGGTGGCGTCTCATCACTCTGAATCTGTCATGCGACCTCTGAACCAGCAGACAGCCAAGTCTCAATTTCGAGCTTGTTGACATTTACAAAAGACAAGTCTCAACTTGAGCCTGTTGACATTTACAAAAGACAGGTCTCGATACTTATTGACATTTACAAAAGATAAATATCACCAACCTTGAGCTTGGTGGCGTCTCAATCGGTTATGTCATTGCGACCTCTGAACCAGCAGACAGCCAAGTCTCAATTTCGAGCTTGTTGACATTTAAAAAGACAAGTCTCAACCTTGAGCCTGTTGACATTTACAAAAGACAGGTCTCGATACTTATTGACATTTACAAAAGATAAGTATCAACAACCTTGAGCTTGGTGGCGTCTCAATCGGTTGTGTCATTGCGACCTCTGAACCAGCAGACTGCCAAGTCTCGATTTCGAGCTTGTTGACATTTACAAAAGACAAGTCTCAACCTTGAGCCTGTTGACATTTACAAAAGACAGGTCTCGATACTTATTGACATTTACAAAAGATAAGTATCACCAACCTTGAGCTTGGTGGCGTCTCAATCGGTTATGTCATTGTGACCTCTGAACAGCAGACAGCCAAGTCTCAATTTCGAGCTTGTTGACATTTACAAAAGACAAGTCTCACCCTTGAGCTTGTTGACATTTACAAAAGACAGGTCTCGATGCTTATTGACATTTACAAAAGATAAGTATCACCAACCTTGAGCTTGGTGGCGTCTCAATCGGTTATGTTATTGTGACCCTGAGCTAGCAGACAGCCAAGTCTCAATCTCGATACTTGTTGACATTTACAAAAGACAAGTATCACCAACTTGAAGCTTGGTGGCTCCTCAACCAGTTATGTCATCGTGACCTCTGAACTGACAGACTGCCAAGTCTCAGCATTCAATCCAGCAAAGGATTCTCTCAAATGGCACCAGTACAATTTGGAACCGACAATTCAGAAAGTGGAACAATTTGGAGATTCGACAGGAAGTCAAAACAAAAATTATTTATTTTCATTGATTCCAAAAGGATGAGATACATGGAGGCACATATATTACGACCTACGGACATACATTATAAGATCTGATCTGCTCTTCAAGGGAAGCTAGCCTCGTCCTCCTGTCATCAGTAGCCCGGACAAGCGCCTACGACCTCAGCTCAGCCTCATTAAGTTCGTCGCCTGGGCCAAACGAGCTTCGACCTCAGCCAAGTTGCCCTCTGCGTTAGCTCCTGCCGTGAGAGTTTGCCACTCTGGGCCTTAAGCTGCTCAAGCTGCGTAGTCTCTTCAAGACGCACTGGTTCAGCCTGGATAAGGAAGATTTGCCTTCCTGATCATCTCCTTGGCCTTCCCAATTTGTCTTCAGCATCAAGAAGAGCACTGATGGAGGCATTAATGGCATTCCCAATCTCTACTTTCCTTTACTCCAAGGATTTCAAGTCAGAAGAAATAGCCTTAGCAACCTCCTGAGCAACATGACGGGCTTCATGCATTTGAGTGACAAGATGCGCAAGCTGCTCATTAACTGAAGACTCCAGGTCTGAGCGGCTAAGACGGCGCCATTCCTATATGTCCCTCTCAAATTCATCTACCAGGAATTCCAAGGCAGTGGCTGGTTATACCCTTCAAGGTCCCGAATACTTCTAATACTGCGGGAGAGGACCACATTTAAAGTTGAGAACGACATAGTCGAACCTTTCAAGACCAGATCAATGGATCGCCCTAAGCCTTGATAAAAGCTATCGACTATGTCACCTATAAAATCATTTTCGATCTTGGCACTTCTGGTAGACGGAAACCTCAGAAAAATCCACCAGCCTGGTTGACACTACTGTGGAAGGAACGGCGGAAACACCGGCTGCAGCCGCATGCATATGTCATCGGCGATCTCGACAGAGTCTTCATTGAAACCAGTGCACTAGCCACAGCTGAGGTAGGACTAATGACCATCTCCCGAACGGCAGGCTCGACCACTAGGGTTGGGGAAGTAGGGCTTGTAATCACTCTCAGCTCCGCACTTGGCACAACCGACGGCACCTCACTCGTTGATATAGTTGGGAGTGAGGATACCTCCGGGACTACCACCCCTCTTACCTCTGTTCCTTCGGCTAGCTCAGGCCGATATGGGGGTAGGTCACCATACAACGCGGTCCACACAGCGGCATTCGTCGCGGTTGAAGTGCTCATGTCACCCCTTGACCCTTCGGGAAGATCCCCTGGTTCCCTTGAAGATGACGCACCTTGAGGCGGAACACCTGCAACAAAATTGTGTTTAGGCAAGACACAATAAAGTGAAAGCCAAAAGGCAGGAACAATACCAAAAGATGATGTCGCCTCAAACATCTTGGCAGCCGCATCAGTCTCCACGGGCTCCATTGGAAAGTCCTTTGCGGAGTCAACACGAATGGCCGGCCCGCTTTCGCTTGCCGAATCTTCCGTGGACCACCCAAAAGAGCTTGAAGCTACAGGACTTCCTTTGAAAGTCCCAGTGCCCGAGGACCAACGTCAGCCACATCACCTCCGGATTCTTCCGGGACAGCAAAATAGCCGGCCTCAGGACCCTTGTTGTAAGCGAATAGAGGATCGTAATGTTTCCCTTGTTCTCCGACGCCTCAGCTCTCGGGCTCGTCACCGCCTCAGCCCCTACATCACGAAGCAGATAATAAGCGGTCCGGAACACACAGAAGATATATTACAAAGACGAAGCTGATCTTACCTAGATCCGGAGCAACTTCACCAGTAGCCGGTCCAACAACCGACTGTTCAACTACTAATGGGGCAGCCGGAGGAAACGCTGCAGAGGGTTCACCCTCTACGACAACCGTAGGAGCTTGGCGACGGGGCTTCTTCACCAAATGTTTCCTACGAGACCACCTGTCCCCATCACGCCAGAACCAGCTGCAAAAGTCTCGGCACCTATCTCCGCTTCAAAGCGAGGACTTTCTGCATCCGAGGCTTCGCTGTCATCCACAGCAACGAATTCTTCCATGCCTGGGAAGCGCGAACCCTCTTACCTTCCCTTTTCTCAGAGACCTTTCGCTTCAGCCGCTGAGAAATTAACTTCACACCAGAGCTGTTGGCATTGAATCCAAGAGGTGTGGAGTTGGAAGTTGCATACCATTGGCAGAAGCTCAGGGTCATTAGAAGATTGGGAGTCCTCAACGGCGTACGCAGCCGCGCCCCAGTACAGCCCGCAATGAAGAATTGTCAAGCACGGGCCCCATCAATAAGGCTCCCCATGAAAGTCAGATTGAGATTTGGGTTGCCCACGTACAGTTGGTTATATCCAAACTGTCGAGCAAACCGACTTGAGACATAAGGCTCCAAGTAGCAGCTATCCCCACTCCGGTATAATAGATGTGAAGGCCGGATGCTGACCAGCCACTCAAAAACTCCCTGGCTCAGGGATGACTGCCCCTCCCCCGTATCTTTGAACTCTTCCCCATAGCCTGCACCCCGAATATATGAAAAACAGCGGAAGAGATTATAGACGTCATAGCGACGTACTAATTTACGGGCCTCAGCCACGTAAGTCTTCTGCATGAGCATCCTTCGAATCGGTGAAGGAGCGTCATTCGGACATCTTGTGGGGGATCCTCTCCAGCTTCAATCAAAGAAGGACAATGCAGGGTGACCACGCCATCAAGTAAGTATACGGCAGACCTATTCTGGGATTAGGTCCGTCGCGGGGCGAAATGGTCCCCTTTCCACGCTTCGTCGTTGGTGGCCTGCAAAAAGCCTCCGTTAATGCACGAAGGCCTCTCTGGATACAACACACCATGGCTGAAAGAAGTCCCAGAGGACGACCATGAACCAAACAAACAGCGGGCAGCAAAACATTCGGATGAATGACGTTACCCGAAGAAGACGGCACACGCACCTCTTCAGCCAGACTGTTAAGAAACCAGCCAGAAAGTGCCTTCTGGGACATCGGCCTGCGAGCCTGATGATGGAAACTCCGAAGGACATCACCCTTCTCATAGGGACTATCGTCTTCTTTCACAACTAGATCCCTTGGAAGTGCTTTTGCATCCGGTCAAAGATGTCTTCATCAACAACTCCACAGTGAGCCACTTCAGGAGTATTCTCCATATCCGAAATAAGTAGTCTCCCCAGCTCTTCAAGCTACAGGAAGTTCCTTTACTGCCCCCATGCATACTGGAGCAAATGTACAAGTGGCACATTAACTCCCTGTAGGTCTCAAACAAAGCGGCTCCTGCTTCTCCAGAAGCGCAATTCTGCCTTGCACGGAAGTATTCTTCGTATGGAAGAGACCCAAAAGGCAGAGCAGAGACTTCCCACATCTCATGCAAGGCCATACCCCAATTCGCCAACAGGGGTGAAGAAAGTCCCCGAAGCTGGGTAATACAATTCAAAGATGGCGTAGAAGCACGCCACGTTCATCTCAATACCGTAGCAGATCGCCCTGACGCCTTATAAAGGTTCAGCCTCTCCAAATCCTCCTCGAAATGAGCGAGGATGTATACAGTTAAATCCCTCCACCATGCCTTTGAAGGGTGAATCCAGCCTGGAGTCCTGAAGTCAGTGGCTGGATAGTTCCCATTGACCTTGCAGAATTGGTTGCTAAAGGTCAGCGCCACTGCAGGATTTTCTCCCACTGGGATCTCTCGTGACACATTCCCAGATGTAGACCCATTACGCAACGAGGAGGCCCCGCTCTCGCATAACGGGAGACTGAAGCATCAATTTCCCTATGTGGACAGAGTCAGTACTCCGGCTCACTTCCCACAACATCTTCCGAGCCAGCGTCACGCACTGGAAGGAAGACAAAGAAAAATGTCGCTTGTTGGACGGAAGGTAGAACTTCTCGCCATCCAACTGGAAAATCCACTGCCCTTCCCCTGCCAGTAGTTGGTGATCAGGGTCTGGTGCGGCATCCCCAAACATGAAATCAAGCTTCCTATAAGTTCGACGGTCGATATCTTCAAGGGGAGCCGTAGTCAAAATACTCCTCATGGTATATTGATCACCCCCATGAATAAGCGTATCTCGGACGAGAGAACTCCGCTCACTAAACAGAGAAGCCTGCCCTTGAAATTGTAGGCTGATATTGCCGTCTGATTCCCTGGTCATCCCGAATAGACTGTTTAAAGGACCGAGTGTAGTGCACTGCAGAAAAAAAAAAAAACTATGATTAGTTCATCAGCCGATCGAGGGCTAAAACCAGAAAGCAAAATTTGACAAGGCATAGCCTCACCCTCTGAGCGAGGTTGGCCTAACAATAGCTTTGTCCCGAAGCTTAGCTTCGCAGCTGCAGTGTAACTCCGCATCCCACACGAGGACAGGATGCAGGAAAACATCCAAGTGTTAGCTTCGCTTTGGAAGCTTAGCTTCGAACAACAGGATGCTACAAAACCTTGAAGGATAACTTCGTCAGAAGGGCATTACGGTCCTTTTCTGTCAATTTCAAAGGACAGCTTCGATCCTGTCATTCAACAGGATGTGAACCGCCTAAGGGATAGCTTCGCTTGGAAGCTTAAAGAAGAACTCTTCAGTTCTTGGATTCCCGATCAGAAATCAAGATAAATTCAAGGAATTGGACTCCCTAAAATCACAAAACCATGATTGTTCTCATGTTGGGTTCATCCAAGGACAGCCAGAAATCGGCTTTAAACGAGAGACGACAGTCTCTAATCAAAAGGGAAAGTTCCCTACTGGCGATTGGTCGTTCGATGACGGAGGAGGAGAAGGACCCTCCGCTGCAGAAGTTGCCACTTCTTTTCCCGCTCGTCTCTTGGGAGCCATTGAAGAACTGTGGAAGTTCTTAAACTCTTGAATGACGAAGACAGAAGAAGAAGAGTTAAGTGCTCTGGAAAATTAAAAGAGAAGTGATCCGTCCTCTCTACAGTCCGATCGGATTTTTATAGGCCAATGAGCGCCTGAAGCGACCCTCATAAACAGTGCAGGCTGTCGTTTCAAATTAATTTGAAACGGCGCCTAAAGCGCCTTCCCGAGAAGCGCTGATTCAGCCACTAAGGGCTAACTTCGCCATAAGTCAGATGCGGACTTCGCACAAAAGGATTGCCTTAGCTTTGTTGAAGGCATAGGCCGAACTTCGCAGATATGTTCGCTGGAAGCTCGTCCTGTTTCAGATGTAATCCTATCTTTAACCCCGCATGGAGTCTACTTCCGATAGCCAAATTCAAGACGGAGGCAAGGCGGAATCAAATGAGCAGAAAATGAACTTTCATTGATTTAAAAGCAAAGGTGTATTGATATTATATCAAGGTTGTGTTTCGTACAATAGATTCGGTTGCTCAGCAAGATCATTTGCGCAAAAGGCATACAAGTGTTTTATCTGCTTTCAAGACCAGACCAATTGGACAAGAAAGGCCTTCCTCCTGCACAAGGCTGTAATCCTTCGCATAAGGACAGATGGTGCCACCAGGAAGATGGTGCCACCAAGACAAGGTCAGTGATCTCACAGGTGACGTCCGCTTTCCCGAAGTGGATCATCTCAGATAAGCGGCTACCAGCCTCGCCTCAAAGGAATCATCTGATAAGCGACTGCCAACAGCCTCTGGGACACACATCAGCGCCCCAGTTTGTTCCTCCTGCTTAAAAGTAAAGCTTCAACCGGGAAAGCATAAGGCAACTTTTCGGTCTCTTTCATCAAGTCACAAGATTGGCGAACATAGCTCACTGCAATGCAAATCAGAACAGATTAGCAGTTAAACACAGGGGACGCTGTAAAAACACTAAGTCAGATTCTTTGGGGCGAAGCAATCCGATTTCAGTTAAAGCAGAGGATAAGCCTCGCTTGCACAGCAGTGATGGGCTAGCTCAGCAAACGCCAAGTGCTAGCCTCGCCTATATGGCTAAGCCAGACTGATCCTGTGGGACACAGTCTTAGCCCCACCTATATGGCAAGACTGGATCAACCTTAAAGAAACTAAGTCCCAAGTTCTGCCTGTGCAGCAGACTTAGCATGCAGTGATCTTTCTCTGATCAAGTCAAGATGATAGCTTCGCTGGGAAGCTATGCTGAAATCCTTCTCCGTAGATCAGTTAAATGGAGAACAAGGGAAGTTAATCCATGAAGCAGTTGATTAAAGCTAAAGCTAAACTAAGGGAGATGAATTCCCTAAAAGTTCATTGGTGAAGTCGTTGAATGATCAAGACTTACCGGTCCTTGGCCGGGTAATAACCAGAGTGGGCATTCCCACTACTTCAGAGATCTGAGTATCTCTCTCAAACCAAGAGAAGAGGAGAAGAGCAGATCACTTCTCTTCAGGGGACCTCAAGTGTCCTATTTATAGGCCCATGTCCTGAGCGCTACCGCCTCAAGCGTGGAAGCACGAGCACATTTAAGGCATTTATTGCGCCTTGACAAAAGGGACGGTTTTCCCTTGGAACCGTGCAAAGGAAGAAACGTCTCCCTCATAAAGGCACTCATGGCGCCTTGAAGAAAGGGAATATCCTCCCTTGGAAACGCACGAGGAAAGAACATCTCCCTCGACCAGTGTAAAAGAAGAAGTAATCCTTCTCGTAACCGGCCCACGGCAGTTGGCCTTGGGAAAGCAACAGATGTTCCAGAGCGAACCTACCTAGCCGCGAAGCTACCCAGACGCGAATCTACACGATTCTTTGACGAACTTATCCTAAAGCAGGATCTAAAGCGAAGCTGAACTCAACCATCATGGCGACGTTCATACTCCACACACCAC
>JAVJIF010030188.1:0-76013 GCA_038442645.1 Agave tequilana
TCTATAATAAGTATGGAAATATGATACTAAATATACAACATTAGTGACCAATCAATCACCTCACAGTGGCAACCCGACTTCTTGTTTGCTCTAGCATATGATAAGAACCCAAGAAGTCTATAATGTCTCCACGGATCTTGACCGAGAGATTGGTGATTTCCTCTCATCGACTATGCTTTACATGGTCTGCTGCCAGACGATCCTAAAGAAGCGGCATCTATCAGATGAAGGTCTCTCCGTTTTACTACGATCCAACTCTGAAGACACTTTACCGTCGTTCATATGACGGCGTCCTCCTCCGTTGCCTTTCCAATTCAGAGGCACAGGAAGTGCTTAAAGAAGCACACGACGGCATTTGCGGAGCTCATCAGCCAGGTCCAAAACTTAAAGACAGATTGCATAGGCTTGGATACTATTGGCCGACTATGATAGACGATGCCATCCAATATGCACGAAGGTGTAAAGCCTGTCAGATTCATGCGGATTTCATACACTAGCCCTCGGAGTTGCTCCACCCAACTGTTGCTTCATGGCCATTTGAAGCATGGGGAATAGACGTCGTAGGGCCGATTAGCGCCTCTTCGACAAAAGGTCACCGGTTTAATCCTGGCAATAACCGATTACTTTTTTAAAATGGGCGGAGGCTATACCATTGGCTGAAGTCAAAACCTCTAATGTGGTTATTTCATCAACGTCATGTCATCCATCGATTTGGTGTTCCTAGACGGATCATCCACGATAACGGTCCACAATTCATCAGCCAAGTATTCTACTAGTTCTGCGATAAATACCGAATTCAGAATGTGGCTTCAACCGCCTATAATCCTGCCGCCAATGGCTTGGCGGAAGCATTCAACAAAACAATCATCAAACTACTCAAGAAGTTCGTCTCCTCGAATAAGCGAGATTGTGATGAAAAGCTTGGTGAATGTCTTTGGGCATACCGAACCACGGTTCGGACACCGACAGGCAATACGCCTTTTTCCCTAGTGTACGGGTGTGAAGCAGTCATACCTTTGGAAATCCAGATGTCGTCATTACGAGTTTGCTCTGACCACTAAGATCACATCAAGGACAATGATCGATTGCGTCTTCAAGAGCTCGAAGCCCTAGATGAGAAGCGGCTACAAGCTCAGCAGCATATCGAGTTGTATCAAGCTCGAATTTCAAAGCCTTCAATAAGAAGGTCAGACAAAGAGTCTTCTAGAAAGGATTTTAGTTTTAGCCGTCAGACGACCAATGATTATGACGCATAAAACCAAAGGCAAATTTCATCCTAAATGGAAGGACCGTTCGTAATAGAAACAGTCTATTAAATGGAGCATACCGCCTTATGACTTCAAATGGCGACCTACTCATGATATCGATCAATGGCAAGTTCTTAAAGAAGTATTATCCTTAATCAAGGATCCTCTCATGATCAAGTTAACATTACACCTCTGATCAAGACCTTTGTGTTCAAAGTACACACAAAGAGAGCCTTTCTCTTCCTCCAAGCGAGATCATACACCATAAACCAGTAGGACCTGGCCATACACTGTTGTCTTAAGGAGAATCAAGGTTACATATACGTTAACCAGACGATCCAACATCCTTAACGATTAAGGACAGAGGAAAATGTTGGCCTTTAAGCCAACATAAGTCCTCGACAACTCATCATGCTGAGGGGAATAGCATGGCTAGCCCAATTCAAACGATAATTGGTAAAGGCATTTCAAACCCGTTGACAACTGGGGATTTGCTAAAAATCCTAAGGGACCTGTCCCATTGATTCCCTCTCCAAATCACTTACCATCCTCATCCATAGAATGGTAAGACCACATATGCATTTCGCTGTTACGTTAACATTAAATCTATGATAGTGATTCCTCCCTCATTTTTCCCCGCGAAAACGAGACCTCCAAAATCACTTACCATTCTAATCCATAGAATGGTAAGACCCCATATGCATTTCGCCGTTACGTTAACATTAAACCTATGACACTGATTCCCTCGTTTTTCCCCGCGAAAACGAGACCTCCAAAATCACTTACCAATTCTCATTCATAGAATGGTAAGGCCACATATACATTTCGCTGTTACGTTAACATTAACCTATGACAGTGATTCCCTCGTTTTCCCCGCGAAAACGAGACCTCCAAAATCACTTACCAATTCTCATCTATAGAATGGTAAGACCACATATGCATTTCGCTGTTACGTAACATTAACCTATGACAGTGATTCCCTCGTTTTTTTCCCGCGAAAACGAGACCTCCAAAATCACTTACCAATTCTCATCCATAGAATGGTAAGGCCACATATACATTTCGCTGTTACGTTAACATTAAACCTATGACAGTGATTCCCTCATTTCTCCCCGCGAAAACAAGGCCTTAAGCCTGTTGACATTTACAAAAGACAGGTCTCGATACTTATTGACATTTACAAAAGATAAGTATCACCAACCTTGAGCTTGGTGGCGTCTCAATCGGTTATGTCATTGCGACCTCTGAACCACAGACAGCGAAGTCTCAATTTCGAGCTTGTTGATATTTACAAAAGATAAGTCTCAACCTTGAGCCTGTTGACATTTACAAAAGACAGGTGTCGATACTTATTGACATTTACAAAAGATAAGTATCACCAACCTTGAGCTTGGTGGCGTCTCAATCGGTTATGTCATTGCGACCTCTGAACCAGCAGACAGCCAAGTCTCAATTTCGAGCTTGTTGACATTTATAAAAGACAAGTCTCAACCTTGAGCCTGTTGACATTTACAAAAGACAGGTCTCGATACTTATTGACATTTACAAAAGATAAGTATCACCAACCTTGAGCTTGGTGGCGTCTCAATCGGTTATTCATTGCGACCTCTGAACAGACAGCCAAGTCTCAATTTCGAGCTTGTTGACATTTACAAAAGACAAGTCTCAACCTTGAGCCTGTTGACATTTACAAAAGACGGTCTCGATACTTATTGACATTTACAAAGATAAGTATCACCAACCTTGAGCTTGGTGGCGTCTCAATCGGTTATGTCATTGCGACCTCTGAACCAGCAGACAGCCAAGTCTTAATTTCGAGCTTGTGACATTTACAAAAGACAAGTCTCAACTTGAGCTTGTTGACATTTACAAAAGACAGGTCTCGATGCTTATTGACATTTATAAAGATAAGTATCACCGACCTTAGCTTGGTGGCGTCTCAATCGGTTATGTTATTGCGACCCCTGAACCACCAGACAGCCAAGTCTCAATCTCGATACTTGTTGACATTTACAAAAGACAAGTATCACCAACTTTGAAGCTTGGTGGCTCCTCAACCAGTTTTGTCATCGCGACCTCTGAACTGACAGACTGCCAAGTCTCAGCATTCAATCCAGCAAAGGATTATTCTCTCAAATGGCACCAGTACAATTTGGAACCGACAATTCAGAAAGTGGAACAATTTGGAGATTCGACAGGGAGTCAAAACAAAAATTATTTATTTTCATTGATTCCAAAATGATGAGATCATGGAGGCACATATATTACGATCTACGGACGTACATTATAAGATCTGATCCGCTCTTCAAGGGAAGCTAGCCTCGTCCTCCTGTCATCAGCATCCCGGACAAGCGCCTGCGACCTCAGCTCAGCCTCATTAAAGTTCATCGCCTGGGCCAAACGAGCTTCGATCTCAGCCAAAGTTGCCCTCTGCGTTAGCTCCTGCCGTGAGAGTTCGCCACTCTGGGCCGCGTAGTCTCTTCAAGACGCACTGGTTCAGCCTGGATAAGAGAATATTTGCCTTCCTGATCATCTCCTTGGCCTTCCCAATTTTATCTTCAGCGTCAAGAAGAGCACTGGTGGAGGCATCAATGGCATTCCCAATCTCTACTTTCCTTGACTCCAAGGATTTCAAGTCAGAAGAAATAGCCTTAGCAATCTCCTGGCCGCATGACAGGCTTCGTGCATTTGAGTGACAAGATGCGCAAGCTGCTCATTAACTGAAGACTCCAGGTCTGAGCGCTAAGACGGCGCCATACCTATACGTCCCTCTCAAATTCATCTACCAGGAATTCCAAGGCAGTGGCCTGGTTATACCCTTCAAGGTCCGAATACTTTCAATACTGCGGGAGAGGACCACCTTTAAAGTTGAGAACGACATAGTCGAACCTTTCAAGACCAGATCAATGGATCGCCCTAAGCCTTGATAAAAGCTATCGACTATGTCACCTATAAAATCATTTTCGATCTTGGCCACTTCTGGTAGACAGACAACCTCAGAAAATCCACCAGCCTGGTTGACACTACTGTGGAAGGAACGGCGGAAACACCGGCTGCAGCCGCATGACAAGTCTTCGGCGATCTCGACAGAGTCTTCATTGAAACCAGTGCACTAGCCACCGCTGAGGTAGGACTAATGACCATCTCCCGAACGGCAGGCTCGACCACCAGGGTTGGGAAAGTAGGGCTTGTAATCACTCTCAGCTCCGCACTTGGCACAACTGACGGCACCTCACTCGTTGATATAGTTGGGAGTGAGGACACCTCCGGGACTACCACCCCTCCTACCTCTGTTCCTTCGGCTAGCTCAGGCCGATATGGGGTAAGTCACCATACAACGCGTCCAACACAGCGGCATCCGTCGCGATCGAAGTGCTCATGTCACCCCTTGACCCTTCGGGAAGATCCCCTGGTTCCCTTGAAGATGACGCACCTTGAGCCGGAACACCTGCAACAAAATTGTGTTTAGGCAAGACACAATAAATAGTGAAAGCAAAAAGGAGGAACAATACCAAAAGATGATGTCACCTCAAACATCTTGGCAGCCGCATCAGTCTCCACGGGCTCCATTGGAAAGTCCTTTACGGAGTCAACACGAATGGCCGGCCCGCTTTCGCTTGCCGAATCTTCCGTGGACCACCCAAAAGAGCTTGAAGCTACAGGACTTCCTTTGAAAGTCCCAGTGCCCGAAGGACCAACGTCAGCCACATCACCTCCAGATTCTTCCGGGACGGCAAAATAGCCGGCCTCAGGACCCTTGTTGTAAGCGAATAGAGGATCGTAATGTTCCCCTTGTTCTCCGACGGCCTCAGCTCTCGGGCTCGTCACCGCCTCAGCCCCTACATCACGAAGCAGATAATAAGCGGTCCGGAACACACAGAAGATATATTACAAAGACGAAGCTGATCTTATCTAAATCCGAAGCAACTTCACCAGTAGCCGGTCCAACAACCGACGGTTCAACTACTAATGGGGCAGCCGGAGGAAATGCTGCAGAGGTTCACCCTCTACGACAACCATAGGAGCATGGCGATGGGGCTTCTTCACCAAATGTTTCCTACGGACCCACCTGTCCCCATCACGCCGGAACCAGCTGCAAAAGTCTCGGCACCTGTCTCCGCTTCAAAGCGAGGACTTTCTGCATCCGAGGCTTCGCTGTCATCCACAGCAACGAATTCTTCCATGCCTGGGACGCGAACCCTCTTACCTTCCCTTTTCTCAGAGACCTTTCGCTTCAGCCGCTGAGAAATAACTTCACACCAGAGCTGTTGGCATTGAATCCAAGAGGTGTGGAGTTGGAAGTTGCATACCATTGGCAGAATCTCAGGGTCATTAGAAGATTGGGAGTCCTCAACGGCGTACGCAGTCGCGCCCCAGTACAGCCCGCAATGAAGAATTGCCAAGCACGGGCCCCATCAATAAGGCTCCCCATGAAAGCCAGATTGAGATTTGGGTTGCCCACGTACAGTTGGTCATATCCAAACTGTCGAGCAAACCGACTTGAGACATAAGGCTCCAAGTAGCAGCTATCCCCGCTCCGGTATAATAGATGTGAAGGCCGGATGCTGACCAGCCACTCAAAAACTCCCTGGCTCAGGTACGACTGCCCCTCCCCCGCATCTTTGAACTCTTCCCCATAGCCTGCACCCCGAATACGGGAAAAACAGCAGAAAAGACTATAGACGTCATAGCGACGTACTAATTTACGGGCCTCAGCCACGTAAGTCTTCTGCCATGAGCATCCTTCGAATCGGCGGAGGAGCGCCATTCGAACATCTTGTGGGGGATCCTCTCCAGCTTCAATCAAAGAAGGACAATCCAGGGTGAACCACGCCATCAAGTAAGTATACGGCAGACCTATTCTGGGGTTAGGTCCGTCGCGGGGCGAAATGGTCCCCTTTCCACGCTTCGTCGTTGGTGGCCTGCAAAAAGCCTCCGTTAATGCACGAAGGCCTCTCTGGATACAACACACCATGGCCGAAAGAAGTCCCAGAGGACGACCTTGAACCAAACAAACAGCGGGCAGCAAAACATTCGGATGAACGACGTCACCCGAAGAAGACGGCACCACGCACCTCTTCAGCCAGACTGTTAAGAAACCAGCCAGAAGTGCCTTCCGGGACATCGGCCTGCGAGCCTGATGATGGAAACTCCGAAGGACATCACCCTTCTCATAGGGACCATCGTCTTCTTTCACAACTAGATCCCCTTGGAAGTGCTTTGCATCCGGTCAAAGATGTCTTCATCAGCAACTCCACAGTGAGCCACTTCAGGAGTATTCTCCATATCCGGGAATAAGTAGTCTCCCCAGCTCTTCAAGCTATAGGAAGTTCCTTTACTGCCCCCATGCATACTGGAGCAAATGTACAAGTGGCACATTAACTCCCTGTAGGTCTCAACAAAGCGGGCTCCTGCTTCTCCAGAAGCGCCAATTCTGCCTCGCACGGAAAGTATTCTTCGTATGGAAGAGACCCAAAGGCAGAGCAGAGACTTCCCACATCTCATGCAAGGCCATACCCATTCGCCAACAGGGGTGAAGAAAGTCCCCGAAGCTGGGCAATACAATTCAAAGATGGCGTAGAAGCACGCCACGTTCATCTCAATACCGTAGCAGATCGCCCTGACGGCCTCATAAAGGTTCAGCCTCTCCAAATCCTCCTCGAAATGAGCGAGGATGTATACAGTTAAATCCCTCCACCATGCCTTCGGAGGGTGAATCCAGCCTGGAGTCCTGAAGTCAGTGGCTGGATAGTTCCCATTGACCATGCAGAATGGTTGCCAAAGGTCAGCGCCACTGCAGGATTTTCTCCCACTGGGATCTCTCGTGACACATTCCCAGGATGTAGACCCATTACGCAACGAGGAGGCCCCGCTCTCGCATAACCGGGAGACTGAAGCATCAATTTCCCTATGTGGACAGAGTCAGTACTCCGGCTCACTTCCCACGACATCTTCCGAGCCTGCGTCACACACTGGAAGGAAGACAAAGAAAAATGTCGCTTGTTGGACGGAAGGTAGAACTTCTCACCATCCAACTGGAAAATCCACTGCCCTTCCCCTGCCAGTAGTTAGTGATCAGGGTCTGGTGCGGCATCCCCAACATGAAATCAGGCTTCCTATAAGTTCGACAGTCGATATCTTCAAGGGGAGCCGTAGTCAAAATACTCCTCGTGGTATATTGATCACCCCCATGAATAAGCGTGTCTCGGACGAGAGAACTCCGCTCACTTAACAGAGAAGCCTGCCCTTGAAATTGCAGGCTGATATTGCCGTCCGATTCCCTGGTCATCCCGAATAGACTGTTTAAAGGACCAGGAGTGTAGTGCACTGCAGAAACAAAGAGAAACTATGATTAGTTCATCAGCCGATCGAGGGCTAAAACCAGAAAGCAAAATTTGACAAGGCATAGCCTCACCCTCTGAGCGAGGTTGGCCTAACAATAGCTTCGCCCCGAAGCTTAGCTTCGCAGCTGCAGTGTAACTCCGCATCCCACACGAGGACAGGATGCAGGAAAACATTCAAGTGTTAGCTTCGCTTTGGAAGCTTAGCTTCGAACAACAGGATGCAACAAAACCTTGAAGGATAACTTCGTCAGAAGGGCATTACGGTCCTTTTCTGTCAAATTTCAAAGGACAGCTTCGATCCTGTCATTCAACAGGATGTGAACCGCCTAAGGGATAGCTTCGCTTGGAAGCTTAAAGAAGAACTCTTTAGTTCTTGGATTCCCGATCAAGAAATCAAGATAAATTCAAGGAATTGGACTCCCTAAAATCACAAAACCATGATTGTTCTCATGTTGGGTTCATCCAAGGACAGCCAGAAATCGGCTTTAAAGGAGAGACGACAGTCTCTAATCAAAAGGAAAGTTCCCTACCGGCGATTGGTCGTTCGATGACCGGAGGAGGAGAAGGACCCTCCGCTGCAGAAGTTGCCACTTCTTTTCCTGCTCGTCTCTTGGGAGCCATTGAAGAACTGTGGAAGTTCTTAAACTCTTGAATGACGAAGAAAGAAGAAGAAGAGTCAAGTGCTCTGGAAAATTAAAAGAGAAGTGATCCGTCCTCTCAACAGTCCGATCGGATTTTTATAGGCCAATGAGCGCCTGAAGCGACGCCTCGTAAACAGTGCAGGCCGTCGTTTCAAATTAATTTGAAACGGCGCCTAAAGCGCCTTCCCGAGAAGCGCTGATTCAGCCACTAAGGGCTAACTTCACCATAAGTCAGATGCGGACTTCGCACAAAAGGATTGCCTTAGCTTTGTTGAAGGCATAGGCCGAACTTCGCAGATATGTTCGCTGGAAGCTCGTCCCTGTTTCAAATGTAATCCTATCTTTAACCCCGCATGGAGTCTACTTCCGATAGCCAAATTCAAGACGGAGGCAAGGTGGAAATCAAATGAGCAAAAAATGAACTTTCATTGATTTAAAAGCAAAGGTACATTGATATTACATCAAGGTTGTGTTTTGTACAACAGATTCGGTTGCTCAGCAAGATCATTTGCGCAAAAGGTATACAAGTGATTTTATCTGCTTTCAAGACCAGACCAATTGGACACGAAAGGCCTTCCTCCTGCACAAGGCTGTAATCCTTCGCATAAGGACAGATGGTGCCACCAGGACAAGGTCAGTGATCTCACAGGTGACGTCCGCTTTCCCGAAGTGGATCATCTCAGATAAGCGGCTACCAGCCTCGCCTCAAAAGGAATCATCTCGGATAAGCGACTGCCAACAGCCTCTGGGACACACATCAGCTGCCCAGTTTGTTCCTCCTGCTTAAAAGTAAGCTTCAACCGGGGAAGCATAAGGCAACTTTTCGGTCTCTTTCATCAAGTCACAAGATTGGCGAACATAGCTCACTGCAATGCAAATCAGAACAGATTAGCAGTTAAACACAGGGGACGCTGCAAAAACACTAAGTCAGATTCTTTGGGGCGAAGCAATCCGATTTCAGTTAAAGCAGAGGATAAGCCTCGCTTGCACAGCAGTGATGGGCTTGCTCAGCAAACGCCAAGTCCTAGCCTCGCCTATATGGCTAAGCCAGACTGATCCTGTGGGACACAGTCTTAGCCCCACCTATATGGCAAGACTGGCTCAACCTTGAAGAAAATAAGTCCCAAGTTCTGCCTGTGCAGTAGACTTAGCATGCAGTGATCTTTCTCTGATCAAGTCAAGATGATAGCTTCGCTGGGAAGCTATGCTGAAATCCTTCTCCGCAGATCAGTTAAATGGAGAACAAGGGAAGTTAATCCCTGAAGCAGTTGATTAAAGCTAAAGCTAAACTAAGGGAGATGAATTCCCTAAAAGTTCATTGGTGAAGTCGTTGAATGATCAAGACTTACCGGTCCTTGGGCGGGTAATAACCAGAGTGGGCATTCCCACTACTTCAGAGATCTGAGTATCTCTCTCAAACCAAGAGAAGAGGAGAAGAGCAGATCACTTCTCTTCAGGGGACCTCAAGTGTCCTATTTATAGGCCCCATGGCCTGAGCGCTACCGCCTCAAGCGTGGAAGCACGAGCGCATTTAAAGCATTTATTGCGCCTTGACAAAAGGGACGGTTTCCCTTGGAACCGTGCAAAGGAAGAAACGTCTCCCTCATAAAGGCACTCATGGGGCCTTGAAGAAAGGGAATATCCTCCCTTGGAAACGCACGAGGAAAGAACATCTCCCTCGACCAGTGTAAAAGAAGAAGTAATCCTTCTCGTAACCGGCCCACGGCAGTTGGCCTTGGGAAAGCAACAGATGTTCCAGAGCGAACCTACTTAGCCGCGAAGCTACCCAGACGCGAATCTACACGATTCTTTGACGAACTTATCCTAAAGTAGGATCTAAAGCGAAGCTGAACTCAACCATCATGGCGACGTTCATACTCCACACACCACCAATCAAAGCAGTTCACAGTATTTCGAAGTCTGAGCCATCACAGACTTTCGAAAACTTTGAAGGGGGTCTTGTTGACACTTAAAAAAGACAAGATTCTTATTGGTCTGAACAATGTCTAAACTTGTTGACATTTACAAAAGACAAGTGACAGACGAGCTGAAGACCAGTTTTCACCCATCTCCGAGGGAAAAGGAAGCAACTTGAACTCCACTGATCCAGCAAGCAGACAGTGAGCCCAGATTGTCTCTGAACAGACCTCAGCAGGTCTAAGATGCTAGCACTTAGCATCACATGAGCCCAAAGGGATAGCCTCGCCTGAGAGGCTAAGATCATCCAACTTCGCCTTGAAGCCATTCAAAGCTCCGCCAGGAAGCTAACTTATAGCTTCTCCTGAACTGCTAGAGCGCAACTCTGCAGAGAGAGTTAACTTCGCCTGAAGCCACATGCAACTGCGCAGAAAGGGTATGCGGTAGCTTTGCAACAGACGACATCTAGCTCTGCCGAAGAGCTTTCTTCTGACTCGCCAGATACTGCCTCCAGCTTCGCTGTGAGTTCAAAGTGGGCATCGCTGCTGCTGGTCTGCTATGGTCAACCCTTGACCAATTAAATCTCCAGATTAGATCAAATCTAATCAGGATCAAGATCAAATCCAATCAAGATCAAATTTGAGATCAAATTTGGCAGTTGATTGCCACAATCTCCTGACTCTTCTAAAACGAGTAAGAGGATCAGGGGAAATCCTCCAAAATATAGAAAGGATCAAAACAGATCAAGAGGATCAACCGACCTGCCATTTCTTGCTTCGCAGAAGCTGATCCTAGCCTCGCAGCAAGGCTACTTTCCAGATTTAAACAGATTTGATTCAATCTGTTTTCATATTTTCAAGGGATGATTATACCCTTGCTCTCCCTATAAATAGCCCACCAGGGGCACAAGGAGAGATCTCCAGTAGGAGAGACCACGAAAAAGGCTTTGAGGAGGCGATACGCAAGCGAGAAGACTCCACAAGCAGAGACTTTTTCACGACGCACCGTGCGCTCTTGAATTCAGAGACTTTATAGAGAATTACTTCTCTAATCAGGGTGCTGATACCCTAATACCTTCTTCTCAAGGAATCTCCGGAACCAGGCGAGAAGGAATTCCTAATTGAAGGCGGTTTTGAGAAGTAGCAAGAGGGTTCTACCAACCTTCTGTTCTCTGATTCCCCGAACCAGGCGAGAAGGGAATCTCATCGCTCGCATCGTCAAGGGGACAAAGTGGTCGCGCGCTGACCAGACTCCTATCGGCACACTTCTCCAGAATCTCTGAGGAGATCTACTTGTAATCTTTTTAAGAATACTTGTAATTTAGCTCCTCAAACTCTTTTTATTGTAAGTTTTCCCCTTTGCAAATCAATGAAAAACACTTGCTAATTTGTTGATCAATACTCATACAACAAGATTGCAATACGCACCTCAAACTCTTATCTAGAGGAATCACGAGGAAGGAGTTCAAAGCCCTTCACCGGGTATTCGGCTTCTAGTCTTGTTTTAGGCGATCGTTGCATCATTTTTCCATACTTGTTTAAAAAGATCATTAGATTAGCTTTAACACCTATTCACCCCCCCTCTAGGTGTTTTTCAATTGGTATCAGAGCTTTGGTCTCTAGGCTCTTGGCTTAACAACCTTAGAGAGATCCTTATTGTTAATCATAATATTCATTTTTCATACTCATTCACTTAGTAAAATGGCCGAAGGAATTAAGACCCCACCAAAGTTTGATGGCCTTAACTTTCCCATATGGAAGGTTAAGATGACCGTATTTTGCAATCCCTAGGAAGCCGGGTTGCAAAGGCGGTGACCAAACCATTTAGTGCACCCACCGTGATGAGGACACTTGGTCCGATATTGAGACAAAAGAATTTGATGCTAATGCTAGGGCTCACTATGCTTTTCTTCAAGCACTTAATGATGATGATATCTCTAGAGTTATTCATTACAAATCCACACATGAGATTTGGACTCACTTGCTTGTCACACATGAGGGAACCTCACAAGTTAAGAGGGCTAAAATAGACCTTCTTCGTTCCCAATATGAAAATTTTTCTATGCAAGAGAATGAAACCATAGATGATATGGTTACTAAATTTACAAAGATTACTAATGGACTTTCTTCTTTAGGTGATGCTATGACAACGATCAAAAGGTGAGGAAGATCATTCGTGCTCTCCCTACATCTTGGGAAGTCAAAGCCACTACCTTGAAGGAACTTAATGACAAGGAAGAGATGGAGCTAATAGGTCTCATTGGGAACCTCAAGACCCATGAGATGGAAAGAAAAGTAAGAGAAGAAATGGCTCCCTCCAAGAAGAAAACTATTGCCTTCAAGAGTCATTCCACATACTCCGACGAAGACGATGAAGAAGAAGATGATGAAGAGCTTTCACTTCTTGCAAAGAATGTTCGGAGAATGTATAACAAGGCAAAGTTTCAAAATAGAAGGAGATGACAAGGTAAAGAAGAGAAGAAAATTATTTGCTTCAATTGCCAAAAGCCGGGTCATATTGTTGCGGAATGCCCGGATAAAGTCAAGTTCTCCACCTCCAAGAAGCCATACAAAAAGAAAGCATTAAAGGCCACTTGGGATTCCGAGAGTGAATCCGAGGAGGAAGTCGACACCGCCAACATGTGCTTCATGGCAAATGAAAGCACAAGCAAGGTACTTTCCAAGGCCCAACGACGTAAAGGATTGTGGTATCTTAATAGTGGTTGTTCAAGGCACATGACTTGGGATATCAACAACTTTGCAACCCTATCAAGATACCATGAAGGTGGCACCGTCACCTTCGGAGATGATGCCAAGGGAAAAATCATCGGTATTGGTAATGTTAAACTTGGTACATCCCCTTTAATAGAAAATGTTGTTTTAGTTGATGGCCTCAAGCATAATCTCTTGAGTGTTAGTCAACTTTGTGATAAAGGTTTGATGTTTTGATAATTTAGCTTGTAAAGTTATTGATAGACTATCCAACACATGTATATTTTCTGGTTTTTGTGAAAGCAATGTATACATGACTGACATGTCTAATATGTTTTGCAATGCTACATGTTTGAAAGCCTCGATGATGACTCTTGGTTGTGTCATAGAAGATTAGGCCACATTTCTTTTGACCATCTATCTAGATTAAACAACAAGAAAATGGTGAAAGGTATTCCTTGCTTGAACTTTGAAAAGGACCGCGTTTGCGACGCGTGCCAACTTGGAAAACAAACCAAGTCCTCTTTCAAGTCAATCAAGGATATTATGACATCACGTCCCTTGGAGTTGATCCATATGGATTTATTTGGTCCTACTCAAACCAAAAGTCTAAGTGGGAATCGGTTTGCTTTTGTCTTAGTTGATGATTTCTCGCGTTTTACATGAGTTTTCTTTTTAGAGCACAAAAATCAAGCCTTTTCATATTTTTAAGCCTTTAAGAAAAGAGTTGAAAAGGAAAAAGATTCTTCTATTTTAAGAATAAGAAGTGATAGAGGTGGTGAATTCAATAACCTACCCTTTACCACTTTTTGTGAAGAACATGGAATTAAGCATGAACTATCTTGTCCTAGAACTCCACAACAAATGGAGTCGTTGAGAGGAAAAATCGGACATTACAAGAGATGGCTAGGACAATGATTAATGAATATGGTCTTCCTCGTTATCTATGGGCTGAGGCCGTTAACACATCTTGCTATATATCAAATCGAGTTTTCTTATGCAAAAATACTTCAAAAACATCTTTTGAGATCTATTTTTCTAGAAAGCCAAATGTTTCATACTTCAAGGTTTTTGGATATAAATGCTTTGTTTTGAATACAAAAGACAATTTAGGAAAATTTGATGCAAAGTCTTATGAAGCAATTTTTGTTGGATATTCTAATACTAGTAAAGTTTATAGAGTTTTCAATAAGTCAACTTTAACTATTGAAGAATCTATTCATGTAAAGTTTGAGGAATCTAATGTGTTTGTTAAGAATGTTGTAGAAATAGATTCCCTAAATGAAGACATGGAGAGAGCTACTTTGAAGGACTCACCTACTATTGAAGACATGCCAAAGGATGATGGAGGAAATGAAGTTCAAGAAAATAAGGCTCAAGGAAATGAAATTCAAGAAGTTGAAGTGGAGCCTACTCAACCTCTTCCAAAAGATTGGAGATACATTCCACATCATCCCAAGGATCTTATTATAGGTGAAGTATCTAAAGGGGTAACTACTCGTTCTAAACTTTATGACTTTTGTGGACACTATGCTTTTATTTCCTACTTTGAACCCAAGAACATCCTCGAAGCCGAAGCCGACTCATATTGGTTGCTAGCCATGCAAGAGGAGCTCAATCAATTCGAGCGCAACCAAGTTTGGTATCTTGTTCCTAGGCCCACGATAGACCAACAATTGGTACTAAGTGGTGTAGGGGCCGGAAAAGTTTTGGTGGTCGGAGAAAGTGGTTTTAGCTGTAAAAAGATTTCCTTAATTCAAGCGAAACGATTACAACCAAAAGAACTACTCTTCCCTCTTTTCCAGTTACAAGGGAGGGAGGATGTCTGAATCTTCCCTTTGTTTAAAGCTGGGTTCTTCGTGTGGCGATGGAGAGTGAATCTTGTTCTCCGTTGACCAGATGACCGTCCTGGACCGTCGGGGGTCTTCTCTTCGGTCGGTAGAAAGAGTAACTCAGCTCCGTCTACCAAAACTCTCAAAGAGGAGGTAGGCGAAGAGCGGCTAGTACTCAGTAAGCTCGCTGAAGAGTCGTGCTTCTCTCTTGATGATCCTCCTGCCTGGATTCGATCGATTTTTATGATGCCCTATCTCAAAGCTCTCTCTCTTCAAAACTCCGATCTTCTGCCAAGCTCGATCCTCTCAAGCCTCTATCCCTGTGTGTCTCTCAAAAACTCCGATCCTCTCTTCATAGCAAACAAGGCTATTTATAGGGATCTCAGGGGGTGAAGGTGCCTCCTGAAAACGCTCCCGAACGAGGGGCCACTACCCGCTACATGCGCGGTGACTGGCCCCGCAATCAGGGCAGTTGCAACTGAGACGCGGGCGTTGGGCCGAACGCGCCTTGAAGTTTGAGACGCGGGCGTCGAGCCAAACGCGCCTTGAAGTTTGAGACGCGGGCTTCGGGCCTTCACGTCTGGATGCTGAGGCGCGGGCTTTCGGGCCGACGCGTCTGAACGTTGTGACGCGGGTGTAGAGCCAACGCGTCTTAATGCTGAGACGCGAGCGTCGATTTCTCGCGTCCAGAGCTTGAGACTCTGCTTCCTTAATGGCTGGTCTGTTAGTCATTTTTAGACAGCCTACAGAACCCCCTCCAAAGTTTCTGATATTCCGCAGTTGAATGGGACGGATTTCGGAATACTTTGGATCTTTAGCCGTGTTCGCGTTTTATGACTGGACTGTTGATGCTTCGGGTTTGATCTTATCTGGAATTGGTCTTCGTGAGTGTACTGTTGAACTTTTTGAAGCCGTCAGAGTTGATCGTGTTTGAGTGTCTAGATACACAGTCTAGACCTCCCCGATTGCTTTTAGTCTGTCACGGGTGCGCTTTTGGCTGGGAGTGGTTGGTTGTCTGTTTGCGTCAGTGTACTGTTGAACTGACTTTGCAGAAGCAGGAGACTGGACGCAGGTTCCCTTTTGAAAAAAGCAGAGACTGCTTTAAAGACGCGACTTCTTAGCGAGACGCGACCTTTTGGCGATGAGAACGCGACCGATCTTCATAAGGCAGACGCGATTTTCTGGGTGCATTTATGCTGACGCTGACGGGGCATGTCTACCGAAGAGCCGCGTACTTTGGGGCGTGCGCCTGTGCCATGTCATGATTACGCCGCCAGCTGGCCTGGGGAAAAGGCGAGATTTCGCCTTTTGGCGCGCGGATCCCCCGGTTCATTAAATGAACTGCTCCACGTGTCAACTTCTGACTTGTGGCGGGGTCGCGACGCATGATCTTCCCTGTTCAAACAATGATTTGGCTCCACGCGTCAGGCAGCGATTCGCTGCAGCGTTTATTGGGCCAAACGCTGCGTATCTTCGCGAATCTCCGTGCCTATAAAAGGCAACAGTTGGAGAGATGTATCTTCTTCTCCGAACGAACGCATTCTCTGAGAAAAAGAACTTCCTTCTCTTGTTCAACTATTCATCTCCTCGCTCGGATTTCTTGATTTTCAATGGCTCCCAAGACGAAACCGCCTGCATCGACCTCAAGGGCGACCGTCGCCGAGGCTGAGAGAGATGCTTCCTCTGCGCAGGAGGGTGTTTTCCGAGGTAAAAATGCACCTTCGGTGTGGGTTCCGCCATTAAAACATGTTCATAGAACCCTAAGGACCTTTAACACAAGATCGTGTTTGATTCTCGGACGCTGTCCTTGAGATGATAACCGGGGCGCGGGCCTGATGATCCGACGCTGGTGAACTCTGCACTCTGGGTCCTTCACTTAGAATATTTCTAATTGTGAAGGTCTCTGAATGCGATTTGTAGAACGCGGATTTGATTCATGCGTTCTATGCCGCGTTTTGTGCCATCAGGCGCTGGCGTCCGAGTCCAAGCACTCTGAAATTTCACAAGTCTTGGTTTGCAGAACGCGGATTTGATCCTTGTGTTCTGTGTCTTCAACCGCCGATTTTGTAGAATCTGGCGTTTGAGTCCAAGTACTTCGAATTTTCATAAGTCTTGGTTTGTAGAACGCAGCTTTGCAGGTCTGGACGCGGATTCGAAAAATTCCTGCGTCCAGTATCTCTTCTGCGTTTTGGTGCAAGTTCGCAGGTCTGGACGCGGATGATAACCCCTGCGTCCAATGTCTCGGCTGCGTTTTGAATTATGAACACTTAGCGTCTTCCCTTATTTTTGGCAAAGTATCTGACCAAGTGCCTTTTTCTTTTGCAGTGCCGCATGTTTCAGGTTCACTTGCCAAGATGCACCATTTCGGCCGCGTGGGTGGTGCCGACCGGGGCTTGACCTTTGTGCAAAGAATGAGTGTCCCTGTGACTGCTGACCAGTTGCTGGATCGCAGGCTCTCTAATGTTAGCAGGAGAACCTTCCGGGCACTTATGACCGATGCCGCGCTCAAAACGGATGACGGTGTCAGGTTGGAGAAGCCTGCCTTCTTCTTTGGGGATCATATCTATGATGATGGCCGTCGTGTGTCTGAGGGGACCTATAAATGGCTCCGTGAGATAAAGGGCGGAAGATTCTTTCTTCCAGACATGGAGAGGATGTTCCCGATGTCCTACTTTCAACACATGTCTGTCCCCCGGAAGATGGAATGGGACATTTCCCAGTATATCCCTGAGATCGCCCTTGGTGACTTTGGCCTCCAAAAGGTAGGCCGCCATGATAGTCATGACGGGTCAGTTGTCGGACTGTTCCCTGCGTCGTCCAAACCTGAAATTCCAATTGGGGAGACCCCGGAGCTTGCTACCACCTTCCTCAATTCCTTCATAGAAGCAGGGGGTGACTATCCTGTCGACTTCCGTGCGTATGGGTGGGTCCATTCTCCAGAGAACTACTGGTGGGGCAGGATGGTGGGTTTTGTCCTTACCAATCTTGAGGGGCCGCTGAAGCGTGTGGGGCTGTACCCAGCAGTCAGGGCCGTGCAGTGGGGCGTCCCGATGAGTTCTCATAACTTCTTTGGGATTCTGGAGCGCTACAATCCTCGGACGGGGACATTCTTTACTCCGGTTGGAGAGATGGGCCTTGCCCTACACGAATTATATGAGGTCTCCGGGTTGTCGTCAGGGGATATTCCTTACGAGGAATTTGTCCCAACCACCAGGGAGCTGCGCCTTTTGGAAAAAGAATCTCCTCAAGTGTATGAGACCTACTGGGAGGTGATGTGCCATTTCTACATCTGCGGTCAGACAACTGCCTGGAGGTCAGGAGGCGTCAAGCAACTATCCTGGGCTGATTATTTGTTTAATAATGTCAGCAATAAAGATCTCCCAGTAATCCGACTAGCTCCTAGTTCTGGTGGGGAAGTTGAAGACAGGATCGACGCAGCTTCTGACAAGTTCTACACCACGGAGTCGAACGAGGACGGCTTCGACCCTGACTTGGTCTTTGAGAGCTTTCACCATCAAGCCCGGACCCCTATTTCTGATCAGGCGCTGTTGGCGGGCTTCCTGATGTTGTGGCTGAAGAGGTGCGTGGTGCCCACGCTACCACATGAAGTTATTGTGGCAGATGTGGTGTACCCGGCGGTACTCTTGGCTCATGGTCACCCCATAGCCCTTCTTCCCGCCGTGGTGGCTGGTATTCAAAGCGGGCTGCGGGTGTTGACCAAGAGCTTCTGCGGACCCCCAAAGACTACTAATTCTCGTGGGGAGCCGTATACCGACTCAGAGGGGAACCCGACGGTGAAGCACCCCAACCCGCGAATTGAGCTGCCTTACACGTACCTCATGGCTTGGTACGTGATGCATTGCCCGTCTCTAATGACGTCAGCGCGTGGGAGCGTGGATCATATCCCATTTGTGCAGCGGCTGGAACGTTCAGAGTGGCATGACACCTACCTGTATTACATTAGGAAGCGTCTTTCCTGTGCTGCCAACTACCAGCTCAACCGCTGCTTTCCAGAGGTTCAAGGTGCAGCCCCCGGGGAGCTGTTCACGGATGTCGCTGGGCGGGATGACTTCTCGCAATTGCCTGCTGGAGCCTTCTGGTGGTTGATCAATATACGACCAGGATATGTGCTGTTTCGCCAAGGAACTTCCTGCACTATCGAGCCGTATATGCCAAGTCGTTTTGCCCGACAATTTGGCTATGATCAGCTTTACGTCGGGAATCCCAATGCTCAACTTGCCTTTGACGGGAATCTGTTCGAAGGCGCTCGGGCTTGGTATTACAGTGTGGCTGGAGGGACGGGAGCAACGTTCCATCTACCCGACGAGGCGCCTAAGTGCCGTATGAGCTTCAGCTTCTGTATTTGGTACTCCCAGGCCGGCCAGACGCCAGATCTTATTCCGGAGTCTTCATGTCTTGAGAGTATCAATGCCAGTCTCGAGGAGAGGTCTGAATCCAGTAAACGTACTAAACTCCTCGACCAGTACCTGAAAGCTCAGAGGGAGGTCGAGAAACGATCGAGGAGGGAGCCCCCAGTAGTGAGGGCGGCACCGCGACCGGCAAGGGCAAAGCCGCAAGCGACGAGGGCGGAGCCACCAGCAATGAGAGTGGAGCCGCGACCGGCAAGGAGGTCGAAGCAATTGGCGAGGAAGCGTCGTCGACGCTCTGCTTCTGTAGTTGAGCCTGCCCCAAAAAAGGCTCGGAGGGACTTAACGGCTGAAGTCTCTCAATCCAGAGCTATCTCTGCTGGAGTTGAGGTTCCTCCTGAAAGTGTCCCTGTTAGAGTTGAGGAACCGCTGGAAGATGAAGATTTTCCAAGCTTGGTCCGTGCTCCTAGGTCACGCAGCGAGACCGTGGAGGAAGGGGAGCTTGTTGAGCGACCCCTTGTTGCTGGTGATACCGAGTCACCGGAGGTTGACATAATGGGCGAGTCTCCTTCTGCTCATGAAGGGAGAGACGAGGTACAGCAACCGGGGTCTCCTAGTGTCTTTATTTCCAATCCTCGGGCAGTCGACCCTAGTCCTACCACTGGAGTGATTGGGGGTAAGGCTCCTGTTGCGGAGCTTCCTCGCGTGGCGCTATCGTCTTCTTCGGCATCGAGAGAAAGTGACTTTGAAGATAAAGTCGACTATGGCGATGAACCCGCTCTTCCTGATCAGGGCGGATTCTTTGACGTCTCGGAGGAGGAACAACATGAGGGTGAATCATCGACTGCGTTACCGCTGGCGATAATCCCTGCTGAAGGTATAACTTCTTCGCCTGTCGAGGTGATGGAAACAGAGTTGACCCAGCCCAAGGGGATTGAGGCTTCGGCCGCTGAGATAACCTCGGAGGGGGCAGCTGTTGAAGTTGGGGAGCCTTCCCCTTTGCCCTCTGTTAAAACAATCATTGAGGCTGAGGAGGCTCTCACTCCGCCGGTGGAGAAGGCTACTGCTGAAGCTGGGGAGACTCCCATTCTACAGGACTCGATGCCTCTGGACCTCGATCCTAGTAAGGCAGCTCTGACTGAGGGGGCTCAGGTGGGGAGTCTGACGATCAGCACCCTTCCAGAAGGCCCCACAGCTCAATCCTCGGTGGAAGTTTCTGAAGAGGTTGTGCTTACAGCTTCTTCCTTGGTCGTGGAAGCTCCTGCAGAGGCAGCGCTCCCGGAAGCGCCAATGGGTAGTCTTGTTCTGGCCACATCGACGGCTGGCACGGCTCTTGTGCGAGAAGACCCGCCCTATATCCCTTGTCCCGTGACAGAAAAAGGGTCGGGAAGCTTCTTAGGTGGTGAAGACATGGGGGATCTGGCACGTCAGATGGTGCAACAATTCTTCACCTCGATGGGATCATGTATTGATCTCATCTTCCGTGGACACAGCACCTTCCAGTTCGCCCAGAGGCTTCTTGAAAATATGGCCGTGAGCGTCGAATTGGCGGGAGGCCCTTCACTTGCCAGGGCATGCCTGCGGGTAGTAGAGCAACTTGGAGATAACCTGCGGGAGCTGGAATCTTTGGAAGATGCAGGTTCTTCCGGCGAGGCCCAGGCCATCCTGACCAGGCTCCTAGCTGCTCAGGAACGGAAGCGACAGGAGGCGGAGGCGCAGATCACTGCCGAGATCCGTGACCTTGAATATTCCAAGGCTGAATTTCAAAAATTAGCCGGAGATTCGAGGGAATCTGAGCTCAGTGTGCAGAGCACGGAGCAGGTCATCCTCAGAACTCGGGACATTATTGCCAAGGCGGAAGCTGTTCTTGCGCTAAATGAGGAGAAACTTGTCTCCCTCAAAAAGGAGCTTGAGGAGCAACGGGCTGCTACGGCGCGGGCTGAAGAGAGTCTGTCTCTGCAATCTTCCAGGGTGGACTCTCTGCGGATGCAGCTGTCTGCCAGAAGTTTCTTATCTGAGGCGGAGCTGCGGGACCGGGCTATCATGGAGGCTGAAAGGACGCGCCAGCATGAGATTCACCGCCTTAGGGAACAAATCCGTTCCTTGGTGAACCAGGACATTTAGCCTTCTTTTCTTCTTTTTTTTTTTTTGAAAAGAAAAGGGACACTCTATTTATTAAGAGTGTTTGTATCCACTTCTATCATTTTTTTTTTTGATATAATAGAAGTTTTCTTTGAAGCTTTTGTCCCAATTTCTTTGTCCTGTTGTGGATGAGTCCAACTCTTGATCACTAGTCGTGATTACGGAACTTAGGTAGGACTAAGTTCTTTTAATGGGACGCGGTCTTGGCGAGACGCGGCATTAATCCCACAGGGTGAAACGCGGTCATCAGTCTACCGGAACTTAGATTTTACTAAGTCCTTTTACTGAGACGCAGCGTCAATCATAAAGTGAGACGCGGTCATCATTTCATAAGAACTTAGATTCTACTAAGTCCTTTTGATGAGACGCGGCGTCAATCACAAATCGGAACGCGGTCTTTTTGATGAGACGCAGCATAGAGTGAGAACGCGGCCTCCGAACGCATCGTCAATCACAGGGTGAGACGCGGTTCTTAGTTCATGAGAACTTAGACAGGACTAAGTCCTTTTGACAAGACGTAGCATCAATCCATAGGGAGACGTGGCCATCATTGTTTCGTGAGACGCGGCATTCGTTCAGGGAGACGCGGCTCCGAATAACGCGGATCTGCTTCTGCGAAGAAGGAAGCGGATCAGGCAGACGCGGGAGACGCAGCCTTGTGCCTTTCCCTTAATTCTGAGGGGACGCGACTTTGACTCGCGCAGGCATCTTTCTGGGACGCGGATGGGTGGATAGTTCTTCAATCCGCGTCTGGGTGTAAACTCCCAGGCGTTACATACAGCCTGTCATAGGGATTTGGTGTGATCTTTAAACGTCAGATGCGGATTTTCCGCTTTGTTTCCCGAAGCAGTTGTCCATGCGTCGGCTGCTGATTGGGCTTGAGTATTGATTCTCTTAAATGAGAAACCAGTGCGGGCGGTTGGAGATCAGCGCCAGCGGCGGTTCTCGAAGCAGCGTTACACGCGTCCGGCCTTTATTGGATCTTGGCAGTTGTGCAGTTATTAATGCCGGCGGTTCAGATTACGGGGCCATTAACCGCTGTTATCAGGAGCTGCCTATAAATAGGGCGCCCTTTCTCCCTTCAATCCTGCCTTTGGACTATTTTGTTTTTTGAGAGAGCGCTTTGAGAACTTTCATCTTCCTCAGAGAATTGTGTCCATGGATGAGGATGGCTCTAAGATGACCCAGGGCTTTTAAGCTCCTGTTTGGTCTCTTTAGGAGAAAACAACTCTTTGCCCGGTGACCGCGCTTGCGTCCTGGTGCAGAGAGTATAACTCTTGACGGAGGTCTCCACGGGTATGCCGTTCGTTTCACCATGACATTTTAGATTCACCATGGCCTGTACCTTGGCTTCATGTCATCTGGACCCCCTCATGAAGTCTGCATTGGTGCATTCCTTCTGGAATTTGTACCATGGACCTGAACTTCTCCGGACGCGCGTGCAGGAATCTTTGGCCCCTGGTGTTGGCGCGTTTTATGGCTTATGCCTTAGCGCGTTTCATGGCCAATGCCTTGGACGAATTCCAAAAAAGGTTTCAGACCCGCACCTTGCAACTCCTGTTCATGGAGATGGCAATTTTCGGCGTCTGTGCCTTTTCGGCGTTTGTGCTCTTTGACCTAGGCACAGAATGGGACCGCGTTTTGATTCGCGTTTGTCTCTGCTGACGCAACAGTTTGGCTTGCTGCGCGTGTCATTCCTGCGTCTTGGTAGACTGCATGGATCATTCCCGCATTTGGCTAACTGCGTGGATCACTCCCGCGTTTGCCTCTGCTGACTTAGTTTTTCTCTGTTTACACTAAGCTGCAGATTGTTCTAATTCTCTCTTTTTGTTCCTTGCAGGCTTGCTGGGCCCTTGGAAGAATACTTCGGTCGGCGAACTCGTTCAACCTTCACCTATGAGAGAATATATTATGGTCCTCGTCACCTATAAGAGAGTATATTACATCTCTGACGAGGACCCAACCCTCGCCAAGGTCTCTTCAGATCTGGTGCAAGAGACGGATAGGCTGAGTACCGGCGAGGGTGGTCCGGCGGTTGCGGCGGCGGATGAGATCCTCTTCCTCTCCCACTCCAGAAGTCACATCAAGGACACTCCGTTGGATGGCCTGCTGGGGAAAGGGATGGTGATGAAACCCCAGAAGTGACATCGAGGACAGTTAAAGTCCGTTGAGTCTTCTGCTGGGGGAAGGATCAATTCTTGAAGGAAGAGTTGCCGGACTTTTTGCTGCCGCCGGACTAAGTGGAGGGTGGCATCCTTTGTGATGACTCCGAAACTTCTGCTCTCACCCCAAGAGTGACTCCATGTTTGTTGGATAGTCTACTAGGGAAAGAGACGCGCCTGAACGAAGGGTTGCAGGACCTTCTGTTGCCACTGGACCTCAAGAACACCATTGCTCTTGGCTTGGTCAGCTAGGGCGCTTTCGAAGTTGGCGTCACGCATCAAAGTGCAACCGGCTCCAATTGTGCACCTGGGATCAGATGCGGTTTCAAGGAGTGAGTACGGCCTCAGAGAGAGAGAGGGACTTCTTTGTACTCCTTAATTGTAACACTCAATCTTATTGTATAAGAGAGCGTTTTGTATCACTTTCATGTGTTTGGATATGAATAAAAGTGACACTTTTCTTTTTGCTTCTTTCTGTTGTCTTGAACGTTTTGTTTTAGAAGCCAAAGAATAATTTTGGTGGACCCGCCACTTTATAAAAGAAAGTGACGAGTGGAGCGCGTACCCCCAGAGAAGGTGAACTTTTATCAAGGATTTGGGATTAACTTGATTTAAGATCAGCTGGGGATTTTGATGGAAGCATTGTTTATTGGTGTAATGTAACCAACACTGCCTCCAGAATGAATTTGATACTCGGTTGGGGAGAATATCAAATGAAACTAGACTCGTGGGGAATCTAGTAAGATTTTTACCGTTAGAGGTGTGATATTAACTTAACGGTTTAGAAGTAGTCTTGTCAGAAGTGTAATATTAACTTGACAAGGATGTGAGTTAGAGGTGTGATATTAACCTAACTCATCAGCATCTCAGTTTTATTTGGGAAAACTGAGGGTGTCACTGTCATAGGTGTGATGTTTAACTTAACAGTGATAGAAATGCTAGAGGTGTAATGTTGAACTTGGCATTAGTCGTCTCGGCTTAAAGAAGTCGAGGAAAGGTCATAGCCATAGGTGTATTGTTGAACTTAGCAATGACTCGGATGCTGGAAGTGTAGTGTTAACTTGGCATCGTCTATTTCAGCTTCGATATGGAAGTCTGAAGAAAGGTAACTGTCAGAGGTGTGATATTAACTTGACAGGCACTCGATGTACTGCTTAGAGGTGTAATGTTAACTTAAACAGTAGTTTGTCAGAGGTGTGATATTAACTTGACAAGAATTTGCTTGCGATAGGAGCAATTTGAGGACCTGTCATTCTATTGATGAGAATTGACAAGTGGAATTTGAGGTGCCAGAGGTATAGTGTTAACTTGGCAAATTTGAGAGTTTGTTACTCTATGCAGAGTTAACAAGCCAGGTTTATACTCGACAAAGAGTATTCATTACCAGAGGTATAGTGTTAACATGGTAATGATTGCATTTTGTGGTCCTACCATTCTATGGATGAGAATTGGTAAGGGATTTTTGGAGGGAAGAGTGGAATCAAATCCACTTAGGATTTTTAGCAAACCCTCAGCTGTCAACGGATTTGAGGTGCCTTTACCAACTACCGTTTGAGTTGGGCTAGCCATGCTATTCCCCTCAGCATGATGAGTTGTCGAAGACTTATGTTGGGCTTAAAGGCCAACATTTTCCTCTATCCTTAGCCGTCGGAGGCGTCGGATCAAATGGGAACGTGTCCCTTAGGATTTTTAGCAAATCCTCAGCTGTCAACGGGTTTGTCATGCCTTTACCAACTACCGTTTGAGTTGGGCTAGCCATGCTATTCCCCTCAGCATGATGAGTTGTCGAAGACTTATGTTGGACTTAAAAGCCAACATTTTCCTCTATCCTTAGCCGTCGAGGGCGTCGGATGTTTGATCAGAGGTGTACTTTTAACTTGATCGGTGGAAGAATGCCATCTAGGGATAGTATTTCTTCAGGAATTTGCCATTGATTGGCATCATGAGTGTATCGCCATTTGAGGTTATGAGGCGATACGATCCATTTGAGTAGACTGACTCTACTACAAACGGTCCTTCCCATTTGGGTTGGAATTTTCCTTTCGTCTTGTGTGTCATGACCATGGGTCTTCGGACGGCTAAGACGAGGTCGCCTTTCTTGAAAGTTCGGGATTTGACTTTCTTGTTGAAGGCTCTGGTGATACGAGCTTGGTAAAGCTCGATTTGTTGTTGGGCCTGCAGACGCTTGTCGTCCAAGGCTTCCAATTCTTGGAGTCGCTGTCGATGCTTCTCCTCTGTTGTCATTTCCGCTGTCAAGGCGACGCGAAGAGAGGGAATTTGAATTTCCAGTGGAAGGACGGCTTCGCATCCGTACACCAAGGAAAATGGCGTGGCTTTAGTTGGGGTTCGCACAGTCGTGCGATAGGCCCATAAGCATTCGCCCAACTTATCGTCCCAGTCTCGTTGACTTTTCGAGACGAATTTCTTGAGAAGCTTGCCAATAGTCTTATTGAAAGCTTCTGCGAGGCCGTTAGCGGGCGGATAGTAGGCCGTTGATGACACACTCTGGATTCTGAACTTGGCGCAGAATCTCTGAAAAGCCTGGCTGATGAACTGGGGTCCATTGTCATGGACAATCCGCCGAGGCACACCGAAGCGGTAAATAACGTGATGTTTCACGAACTTGATCACGTTAGAAGATTTCACCTCTTTCAAAGGGATAGCTTCGGCCCACTTTGAGAAGTAATCGGTTATCGCTAGGATGAACCGATGTCCCTTTGATGATGGTGGGCTGATAGGACCAACCACGTCCATCCCCCACATTTCGAACGGCCAGGTAGAGGTCGTAGAGTGGAGGTATCCTGGTGCTTGATGGATGAAATCGCCATGTATTTGACAGGCGTGACATCTTTTGGCATAGGCAACAGCATCGGCAACCATCTTGGGCCAATAGTAACCCAATCTTTGGAGTCGGTTTGCCAGCTTCGGGCCAGGTTGATGAGCTCCACAAGTACCATCGTGGGCTTCTTTCAATACTCCTTGGGCTTCTTTTGATGAGAGGCATCGGAGCAGGATCCCGTCATGCGATCGACGATACAATGTTCGCGAAATCGCATTGTAGTAGAATTTGGAGGCTTTCCTTCGGATGGCAGCCGCCTCCCTGGTGTCTTCGGGCAAGATGCCGTACAAGACAAAATCAGTGTAGGGGAATCGCCAGTCTTTAAGCTCTGGATCGGTTGACACTTCAAGTGTTTCCTTACCGCGACGATCTCCCGTTGACCTCTGGTAGTCTCCGAGGGGACTTTTTGGGCAGTATAGGTCGTGGCTATAGACGAATACCTTCTCCATTGCTCCAGCTGGAAGAGCTAAGGAGGCAGCAAGGGATGCAAGTGCATCTGCATGCGCATTTTGCTTGCGCGGTACATGGTCGATGTAGAAGTTTGAAAACCTCTCGGCCATGTGGATTGTCGCGTTGTAGTAGGGTACTAGATCTTCATGCCTGACCTCATACTCTCCGCGAACTTGGCTGACGATGAGTTTAGAATCACCGTATGCCTCGAGATTTTTAACGCCAATCTCATCGGCGAATTGCATCCCAATCAAAAGAGCGTTGTATTCCGCCACATTGTTGGAACAGGGCTCGGTTAACGAGATAGCTCGGGGAATCACGTAATTTTGTGGGGAGACGAGTACTACTCCTACCCCCGCAACTGTACGTCCCTTAGAGCTTGTTCTCGATGCGCCATCGAAGAAAAGTTGCCATACTTGTCCTTCGAACAATGTCTGGGTCAGGCAGGCTTCGGCGACCTCGTCTGGGAGATCCTCGTAGAGTTTGGCTGCCCTGGGATTTGGGTGTTCAGCTAAGAAGTCCGCCACCGCTTGTCCCTTAATAGCCTTTTGTGGCAGAAAATGCATCTCATATTGTGATAGCAATATGGCCCATTTTGCCAGCCGGCCATTTAGTGAAGAAGGCTTTGTCATAAGTAACCTCAGGGGGTTGACTTTGGATATGACATTTATGGTTTGGCCCACCAGATAGTGTCGCATTTTCTGAATGGCGAACACCAGTGCCAAACATTCCTTCTCGATCGGGTTGTACCGATGTTCGGCTCCGATCATCGTTCTACTTAGGTAGTAGATTGCTTGTTCTCGCCCCTGGTCATCATTCTGAGCTAGTAGAGCTCCCAAAGAATGATCCATTGATCGGACGTACACCAGGAAAGGCTTTCCGGATACCGGAGCTGCCAGGACTGGTGGTTGGGTGAGGTAGTGCTTGATCTCCTCAAATGCTTGCTGGCAAGCGTCGTCCCAAATGAACGAAACGCCCTTCTTCATCAGCTTAGCGAAGGGTTGGCACCTCCCGGAGAGATTTGAAATGAATCTGCGGATATATGCCAATCGTCCTTGTAATCCTCTGAGCTCCTTGAGGCTTCTGGGGGGTTGCATCTCTTGGATAGCGCGGACTTTCTCCGGATCCAAATGGATTCCTGTGGAAGTCACGACAAACCCTAGGAATTTGCCACTGGCTACCCCCAGGAAGGACTTGGTGGGGTTCATCTTCAATTGATGAGCCCGCATGATGTCGAAGACCACCCTCAGGTCTGCTATGTGATCACCTTTAGTGCGGCTTTTCACCGCAATGTCGTCGACATAACATTCCACCGTTTTGCGTATCTGCCGATGGAAAATGGCATTCATGGCCCTTTGGTAGGTTGCCCCCGCATTTTTCAGACCGAAGGGCATGACGGTGTAGCAATATACCCCTAGAGGTGTCCTGAAGGAGGTGTGCTTTTCGTCATCGGGATACATCTTGATTTGATTATATCCTGAGAACCCGTCCATAAAGGACATTCGCTCGAATCCACAAGTATTGTCAATCATGACATCTGTGATTGGCAATGGGAATTCGTCTTTGGGGCAGGCCTCGTTTAGATCACGGAAGTCGATGCAGATCCGGATCTTCCCGTTCTTCTTGGCGACGGGGACGATGTTGGCTACCCAGTCGGGATGCTGTTCCTCCCTGATAAAGCCGGAGTCAATAAGCTTCCTGACTTCTGATTGGATTGCCTCCATTATCTCTGGACGGAACCGTCGCTGCTGTTGTTTAACGGGCTTCATGTCCGGATTGATGTTGAGGCGATGCATAGCCACTTGAGGATCAAGTCCAGGCATGTCCTCATAATTCCAGGCGAAGACATCTATATACTCTTGTACAAGAGATATTAAATCCTTCTTCTCTGGAGGCGACAGGCCGTCACTTATGAAGATGGGTTTAGGATTGTCCTCATCTCCTAGGTTGACTTGAACAACCTTGTCTTCTGTGGGTGGCTCACGCTGTTCAAAGCGGATGTCCCAAAGAGCATTCAAATGTCTGATTCAAGGGTCTGTATCGGATTGGATCATTTCTTCATCTTCATCCTCCAGATGGCTTGTCGAAACCATGTTTACTGAAAGCCCTTTGAAGATGTTGCCGACACTGACATCTGATTCCCATGACGACGTGTCTGATGAGCAGTCATGACTTGACAGTCTCTCCGAATCAGAGGCTGATGGCACTGGAGTTGATATATAGCCCAACCCCCGGCGCGTCCGATGATAGTAATCAGGGGTTTTCCCTTTCGGTACAAAGGATCGAAGCAGTGTTCTTCTTCCTTTTCCGAAGTTCAACCCAGGCCTGTTGGTTAGATCATACCCCATGCGCTTCATCATCTTGAGCGTTCTTGGTTCATAATGATCGAACTGAGGGGATTCATCCTCACCTTCCGATTCTTCGTGGGGCATAGGTTCAGATGCGATTCGCCCAAAAAGTATTGGTCTTTGGCCTTTTCGTCCGGCTGGAACCATGAATACAGACTCTTGCGCGTCACCATTATCTTGGTATGTCCCGAAGGATGATTTCACCGGTACATGCAAAGATGTCAAGGCATCTATTGCCGACCAGAGGTCATCGTCCACGTCGGTAGTGGTATCCGACGGTATTGAATCGGAAACATACACAGGGAAATACGCAAAGTCTAAATCTTCATTAATGTACCAACCACCCGCATCGTCGGTGGTATCAACATCGAGCTTATTAGTGCTCTTTACAATGGGCTCCAACTCCCATAGGCACTCTTCTTTCTCAGGCTCAACGTCAGCTTCATTACCAGAGTCTGGCTCCTCTGGTTGTGGGGTTTCATTAGTCTCCTCCGGATCCTGATATAAGAGGGAGTCCGTGAAATAATTTTCAACCCCTTTAAACGGATGCCTTTCGGCAATCAACGTTCGAACCTGTCCACTCTCATCAATGTATTTCATGACTTGGTGGAGAGTAGAGGGAACGATGGAATTGCGGTGAATCCATGGTCGTCCCAGCAACAGGTTGTAGGAAGTGTCCGCGTCAATGACGTAACACGTCACTTCTGACTTGAGGCTCCCGATCTGGCATTTGAGCTTGATCTTCCCCATTGGGCGGGAGCTGTTGGCATTGAACCCGTAAATAGTCGTCTGGGTAGGGCTCAGACGATGGGTAGGAATGCCTAGAAACTGCATAACCCGGCGAGGTATGATGCTCAGCGCGGACCCTGGGTCTACCTGGATGCGGTTCACCTCGGATGACCCAATATACCCTGTGAAGTATAGGGGTCGGTCATGCTTCCCTTTAACCTGCATGTCATCTGTTGTGAAGGTGATGCAGGGAGCATTTGGGGAGGTGTGGAGGCAATCCTCTTCATCTTCCCCCCTTGGCACGCGGGTCATAAAGACCTCAGCATTTGCCAGAGCTTCTTGTAGAGCCTCTCTGGTTGACTTTGATAGCCTCAGGAGCTCATACAAGGTAATTCGTGCCGGGATGTTGGCTAGTTGAGCCAAGACGTCGAAGCGGTAAGGTGTCGAGGATCCTTCTGTTACACCTTTCGCAAGAACTCGAGAAAACCGAGTTTCTTTCTGCTTCTCCCCAGGCTGTTTAGAGGAGGGCTTGGCTGGTTCCACGGCTGGTTGCGGAGAAGCCGCTGATGTCTCGCCGTACTGCTTCAAGTATGCCTGTCCTGAACGGGTCCCCGCCGTAGGTTGGCTGGGCTCTGCGGCCAGGACTATTGTTTCCTCTTCTGAGTCAGTCAGCGAGAGAACATCAGTGTCCGCTTCTCGAGAAGAGGCGCATATCACATGGCAAGTGAAGCCTTCCCTTTGCCTTTGGACTTCCTGTTGGTCACAGTCGTCCATTGTTGCTCGTCGACGAGGTCAGGGTGAACCCACATGATTTCCCCTCGAGGTGTAGAGACGGGTACCAAGCCTTTCTCCTGTTGCTGATGAGGGTCTGTGTTGACCACCCTCAGTTCTCCTTTCGGGACAGAGATTACCCCCACGGGTGTCGGGGGTCGTGTCCCAAACTGGAGAATCGACGTCATGTTGGCCGTCATCTTCTTCTGCTCCGGTCGGAGTTTTAATACCTCCGCGTCAATCAGAGCTTGAAGGATGTCCTTAAAGACATAGCAGCTTTTGGTAGGATGTCCGAGCATCCTGTGGTATAAGCAGTAGGTGGGATTGTCGGTCTTGCCGACCTCCTCCGGGCGCCTAATTTCAGGGAGCTTCAGTCGATTGCTCTTGTTGAGTAGCTTGAAGAGCGAATCGACGTGTTCCTCCTTGAAGGAATACTGCTTGTTGGGGCGTGGCTGGCTTGAAGAGCCACTTGCCCTGCCTGTTTGAGGTTTGGTGGGAGATTTGGTCTCCGTCGCCAAATTATCCTTCCGCTTGGTTTGGAGGGATGTGTCTGGTGCACGCCTTGTCGACCTCTCTGGCCTGGGCTTGCCTTCTTCCGCTCTGACGCGGGCGACAATCTCCTCAGCCTGTTCACCTTGCTGGACTAATTGTTTCCAGGTGCGGCTTTCAGCAACTCCTATTTGAGCAAGGAGTGAGGTTTGGAGATTATGGCGACATGTTTCCACCAGGGTGGCCTGGGTCATGCCGCTTGGACATCGGAGTGCCATGTTCCGAAATCTTTCTACGAAAGACTTGACGGACTCTCCCTTTCGCTGTTTTGTAGCTAAAAGGGTAGGCATTGTGACCTCTGAATCATCTTCGAAGAAGCGTGTTAGAAACAGCTTCTCCAAGTCACCCCAGTTCTTGATGGAACCTTCGGGGAGCTTCATGAACCATTCAAAGGCCAATCCTTTCAGGGTGCCGATGAACAGTCGCGCCAGGATGGCATCGTTATCTACCACATTCCCGGTCTGGGATTTGAAGTAGTAGATGTGCTGGTTGGGTGACCCCTTCCCGTCGAATGCCTGGAGAGTTGGAGCCTTGAACTTAGGAGGGTACGGGACTAAGTCCCACTCGGCCGGATAGGGCCGGACTACCCCAGCTTCTTGGAGGCCTTTACGGTTGGTAAGGGCCTCGAGGCGCTGCTCCAGTTGACTCATTCTTTTAGCATGAGCCTTTCCCGGGTCTGGTCGCTTCTTGCCTGCGACGAGGGCTTGGACACATCCGAGGTAGATCGTCGTGTCTCGTCAGAAGATTCGGAGGGTGGGCTGTCTCCTTTTCTCCCTTTCCCCTTCGGTCGTCTAGGAGGAGATCTCGCTCTTTCTTCAAGCAATTTCTCGAGCATATGCTTGAGGGAGTCAATGGATCTCTGTTGAGAGGCGATTATATCCATCTGGTGCTTCTGCGTCTGTTCTAAACGCCTGGTCGTCTCCTCAGGAGTGTCTGCCATGTAGGCGGAAGCCTCCTTCTCGACGGAAGAGTTTGAAGCTTGCGACCCCACTACAGCAGAGTGAGAATCACCCGTTCTAATGCCGCGGGCTAAGGCATTATAGTCAATTGGGGGAATGGCCCCCGTCCGGGTGCGAGTGTGTTGATACACTCCTTCCGGTACAGAGTCAGACTCGGAGTCATCTGGGCTGACTGCAATTTATTTCCCCTTACTCCTGCTAGTCATGTTTGCAGTAAGCTCCGGGTATTCAACATCTGAGAAGGTTCTCCTCCTGTGGGAGCGTCTTCTCTTGGCTGATGGGGGAATCAGGGTCAGCTGTCTAATTAAAGACGGCTGGTGCACGCCTGACTCGCAATGGCATCCAGAGAGCATCTGGATGAGCTGTTGACAGCAGCATGGAGAAGTGGTCTGATTGGCACTCCTCTTCCTTGTCAAATACTCCCTCAAATCTGTGGGAGGGGGATTAAAGAAACTGGTCTCGCAACGTCGACGACGGGAGACAGTCATGTGCTGTTCAGCCTGGACACAGGTTTCAGAAACGCGGCTGTTGCGTCGCGGCTGCGTCACGCGCGTCTGGCGTCTCTGTTGATATGAGACGCGACTTTCGCGTTGCTGTCTGCTGCGTTGGAGCAGAGAGACTTGGGAGAGAGTGGGCTGCTGGGCCCCACGCCTATGGGCGCGTGCTTCCTGCGTTTGACGAGACGTAGAAGCTTCGCTTTGGCGTTTGACAAGTTGGTCTTTAGAGGGCTCAACTTGGGGAGTCTCGTGTTTGGGTCGCCAAACACGGACCTCTCGCACTGGACGAGGTGCGGGCAAGGCATCGGATCGTACGCTGCGTTCAACCCCAGTCAGAAAACCAACGGTTCCGACCGAGTGTTGACGCGCGCGTCTTCTCTGTCGACGCTCGGCATTCCGATTGCGTCGTGGAGGAAGAGAGAAGCCAACAACTTCCTGGTTTGTAGAACCAGGGGTGTTTGCCACGCGGGTCTCCTGAGAGACGCTGACGCGGGCGTTCTGTGCGACACGGTCGATCGCACCAGTAGATGTGCCGGGGACCACGCGGGCCTTCAGAGAGGAGTTGGCGCGTGTGTTCTGCGCGGCGCGGTTGATCGTAGCAGAGGAGTCTGAGGTTACGCGGGCCTTCTGGGAGGCGTCGGCGCGTGAACCAAACTTGGCACAGTGGGCAGCAGGAGCGCCCGACAGAGCCTCAGATTGGGCTTCAGGGGGCTGTCCACTTGAGACCCTGCGGCAGACGCGGGTCTTTGGGCTCTTGGAACCAGAAGAGAGGAACTCTTCATACTTCGCCTGGTCGAACTCGACGACGAGGGATTCGACCATTTTCCCTTTCGGAGAACGTCATCTTGCACCACGGTGCGCTCGTCAGTAACGAAGGTAGTCCCCAGCGGAGTCGCCATCTCTTGTAGGGGCCGAAAAAGGTTTGGTGGTCGGAGAAAGTGGTTTTAGCTGTAAAAAGATTTCCTTAATTCAAGCGAAACGATTACAACCAAAAGAACTACTCTTCCCTCTTTTCCAGTTACAAGGGAGGGAGGATGTCTGAATCTTCCCTTTGTTTAAAGCTGGGTTCTTCGTGTGGCGATGGAGAGTGAATCTTGTTCTCCGTTGACCAGATGACCGTCCTGGACCGTCGGGGGTCTTCTCTTCGGTCGGTAGAAAGAGTAACTCAGCTCCGTCTACCAAAACTCTCAAAGAGGAGGTAGGCGAAGAGCGGCTAGTACTCAGTAAGCTCGCTGAAGAGTCGTGCTTCTCTCTTGATGATCCTCCTGCCTGGATTCGATCGATTTTTATGATGCCCTATCTCAAAGCTCTCTCTCTTCAAAACTCCGATCTTCTGCCAAGCTCGATCCTCTCAAGCCTCTATCCCTGTGTGTCTCTCAAAAACTCCGATCCTCTCTTCATAGCAAACAAGGCTATTTATAGGGATCTCAGGGGGTGAAGGTGCCTCCTGAAAACGCTCCCGAACGAGGGGCCACTACCCGCTACATGCGCGGTGACTGGCCCCGCAATCAGGGCAGTTGCAACTGAGACGCGGGCGTTGGGCCGAACGCGCCTTGAAGTTTGAGATGCGGGTGTCGAGCCAAACGCGCCTTGAAGTTTGAGACGCGGGCTTCGGGCCTTCACGTCTGGATGCTGAGGCGCGGGCTTCGGGCCGACGCGTCTGAACGTTGTGACGCGGGTGTAGAGCCAACGCGTCTTAATGCTGAGACGCGAGCGTCGATTTCTCGCGTCCAGAGCTTGAGACTCTGCTTCCTTAATGGCTGGTCTGTTAGTCATTTTTAGACAGCCTACAAGTGGATCTTTAAGAACAAGTTGGATGAGTCGGAAAATGTTATTAGGAATAAAGATAGGTTAGTTGCCCAAGGTTACACTCAAGTCGAAGGTATCGATTTTGAGGAAACTTTTGCACCCGTAGCACGGCTTGAAGCCATACGGATGACACTTGCATTTGCTTCTTATAAAGATTTTAATCTTTTTCAAATGGATGTTAAAAGTGCCTTCTTAAATGGATTTATTGAAGAGGAGGTGTATGTTGAACAACCCCTCGGGTTTGTTGATCCTACACATTCGGATTTTGTTTTCAAACTTGACAAAGCTCTTTATGGTTTAAAACAAGCCCCTAGGGCATGGTATGAAAGACTTTCCTCATTTCTAATTTCAAATGGTTTTAAGAAAGGAAAAATAGATACTACTTTGTTTACAAAACATGTTGAAAATGATATTCTTATTGTTCAAATTTATGTGGATGATATCATATTTGGTTCTACTAATGAAAATCTTTGCCAAGCTTTTGAATCATGCATGAAGGAAGAATTCGAAATGTCTATGATGGGTGAGCTTAATTACTTCCTTGGACTACAAATCAAGCAATGGAAAGATGGGATCTTTATCAATCAAGCCAAGTACACAAAGGAACTTATCAAGAGATTCGGGCTTGAAGGAGCTAAAACAAGCAAAACTCCCATGGCAACTACCACAAAGCCTGACAAGGATGAACAAGGTACAAGTGTAGATATTAAGTTTTATCGTAGAATGATTGGTAGCTTGTTGTATTTGACGGCTAGTAGGCCGGACATTATGTTTTGTGTATGTCTTTGTGCTCGATTTCAATCGTGTCCTAAAGAATCCAATTTGGTTGCGGTAAAACGCATTATAAGATACCTTAAGGGCACCATTGAAATGGGTTTGTGGTATCCGAAGACCGGACAATTTTCAATGACGAGTTTTTCGGATGCCGATTATGCGGGTTGTAGAGTGGATAGGAAGAGTACAAGTGGAACATGTCAATTTCTTGGTAATTGTCTTGTTTTTTGGTCTTCCAAAAAGTAAAATTCGATAGCCCTCTCAACTGCCGAGGCAGAGTATGTTGCAGCCGGAGCTTATTGTGCACAAGTTTTTTGGATGAAACATACTCTCCTTGACTATGATTTGCATTTTGACCATATTAAAATATTTTGTGATAATACTAGTACTATTCATATGACTAAAAATGCAAATCAACATAGTAAAACTAAGCACATTGACATTCGGTATCACTTTCTTCGAGATTATTATGAAAAAGGTGATATTGAAATTGAATATGTTTCTACCGATTTTCAACTTGCCGATATTTTTACAAAACCACTAGACTATGCTAGATTTTCCTTTATTTGTGGAGAATTGAATGTTTGTGTTATGGATTCATGAAGAACATTTTTTTTAACTATGTTTACCCTTTTTGATGTATGACAAAAAGGGGGAGAAAAAGTTAGTTATTTTTGAATTTTAATGTTTGGAGTTATGCATTTTGAGTTTTAATAACTTTGGAGTTATGCAGTTTTGAGTTTTAATACTTTGGAGTTATGCATTTTGATTTTTGAGTAATAACAAGTTAGTTTTGAGTTTTTGGTTTTTGAGTTAAGAATTTTTGAGCAATGTGTTTTTTATGCCAAAATTCTTAGTTTCTATCTATTATGTAATAGACATTCATTTATTCATATAGCCATTCTTTTATACATAGCATGATTTGAGGGGGAGCTTCCAAGCTCTTTTTCCCATATTTTTTAAAATAACTAGTATGTTTTGTCATCATCAAAAAGGGGGAGATTGTTGGCCCAAGGTTACAATCAACCGGTTTTTGAGTTTTGATGATTACAAAACATATATAGTTATTTGTACTAATCATTTTTAGTGTTTAAGTGTGTTTCAGAGTTCTAAGGATTCATGGTGTGCTCTTCCCTAAAGGAAGATCGTTTTGGCTCAAGTTGGTTCATTTCGGGTTCAAGATACATGATTTTCAAGATCACATATGGAGGAGCCCACTTGAAGACTTTGTAGTCACCTAGAACCTATGCAAGACTTAGTTTGTTAAGGAATGAGGCTGTGTTAAATTGGCTCAAGCAAACACACATTTTCCAAAATACGGTTTATATTTTTGGTATTTGATTTAAGTTCATGCCTTGATAGATATACATGACTCAAATTTTTATAAATTTTATATCATGTTTATATCTTGTATACCTACCTTTATAACATGATACTTAGTCATATATCCTTACAAAATTACTTTAAAATTTTTCTAAATTTCAAAATTTTTCCTATAAAATTATCTGTTTCAGGCCTGTCGGTTGACCGGGCCGGTCGACCGGTTCATTCCAGGCCTGGCCGGTCGACCGGGCCTTGTGATCAGGACGTGCATGTTTTGTGAACGTCTGTCGGTCGACCGACCGGTCGACCGACTGGAACCACCTTGCTCTCTGTTTCTTGTCGGTCGACCGTCGGTCGACCGACAGTTCAAAACGAATTTTTTCTTTGGCTTTCGGTCGACCGACCGGTCGACCGAGTCCAACGGATAGTTTGCCAATTGGACTGCCGGTTGACCGGCCGGTCGACCGACAGCCGCCAGCAGCCATAACGGCTAGTTTTCAGAGATTTCTTTTTGGGATTTGATTGGGATCCGTGTGTCAGCTAGTTCTGAATTTTTGACAGCTATTTTCTGACCTATCAAGCTAGTTCTAGTCATGTTTTGATCTCCTCTAATCCCTATAAATAGTGGGGATTGGTCTCTTGCAAAATACAAGAAAATACCTATTGTTTTCAAGTTTCAAAAGAAAGAAAAAGTGTTTCAAAGCATTTAATTCTCTTTGAGCATTCTTGGCTACTGTTTTTCAGTTCTTTTTCAAAGCAATTTTTCTTCAACTAAGTTTGTTTTCTCACTACACTTCTTGAGCCAAAATATACTCCTCATTCTATAAGGAAGTTATAAAGAGAAGTTTTGTGATCCCTTGTTGATCACTTGGTTACTTGTTCTTCTTGTGTGAGATCCCTCTTCGGTAGAGGATTGTAATTGGTGGAGTTTGGTACTCCGGTCTTCGGTAGACCTTGTAATCGTTCCTCGGTGGATATAGTGGAAACCCTTCACGGTGGTGAAGGCGGGGACGTAGAGCGGTGGCTCGAACCTCGAAACAAATCCTTTGTGTTTGCGATTGATTTCTATTCTTTTCTATCCTTTATTGCTCTTCAATTCTAGCTTGTGATATTGCTCTTTATTTCTAACTTGTGTTATATCTTGTGTGCACTTCATCATTGCATCCTTTTCATTCCTTGCTAATTTGTCGATCAATACTCATACAACAAGATTGCAATAAGCACCTCAAACTCTTATCTAGAGGAATCACGAGGAAGGAGTTCAGAGCCCTTCACCGGATATTCGGCTTCTAGTCTTGTTTTGGGCGATCGTTGCATTATTTTTCCATACTTGTTTAAAAAATCATTAGATTAGCTTTAACACCTATTCACCCCCCCTCTAGGTGTTTTTCATAGCCTCTGGGCTTTCGCCTATTATCTCGAAAGTGAAGTGCGTTTAGACCGTCAGGTCTTTCGGCTCCGCCTGGTAGGCGTGCTTAGCGCTCAGCGCTTTACCACTAGATTCGTCTTGACGAGATGCTGCCGAATTTTCTACTCGCACTTTAAGCCGAGTCATCCCATTAACCTCACCTGGTTCTCTAATGTTAAACATTGTTTGTTGTCCATACCTCCAGCTTGCTTAGCTCCGCTTGATTGTGCTCAGCTATTACTCTATCGCTTGCCATGTACATACTTGTTATGTTAACACTTGACATACTATTACTTGACACATGTCAGCTACATGCTCATACCTAACACTTGCCTGTATCACTTTACAACTGATATGATATCACCTGGCACCCGACATGCTACTACTTGACACCTGCTCCTGTTATGTTATCTCTTTTCACCTGCCCCCTGTTATGACATGACTTATCACGTGTTACCTGCCTGAACACTTCTCATTGGCATGTTAAAACCTGATACCAGTTATGATTAACTCTCTACTCATGATTATCACACTACGAAAATGTAGTACATGATCTCTTGTTATGGACTCCCATTATACTTGTTATGACTCCCGTTATGCATGTTATGTACTCCTGTCATGACCAGTTATGTTCCTACCCATTCCCGTAATCTGATAATTATATTTAATAAGCTATAAAAAGGACAACCTATATGGGGGCAAGGGAGGAAGTGATGGATGCCGGTATGATGCCTTACTTATAGTAGTGGAATACTAAACCGACGATTCATGTTAGGGGGGTTTCAGGCCCCCAGAAGATGCGTGTTAGGGGGATTTCAGGCCCCTAATGGCTATGTCCCGGGCGAACGGGAACTACTATAAATATGAGCTATCAGTTCTTCATCAGCTTCCAAGAACCAACCTCGGCTTGCTCATATATTGATGTATGTGTGTTGAGATGTACACTAGGACACATACCTAGATATATGGGTCAGACGAATAATAATAATAATAAAAGATGCCACTATGTATCTGTTGTATGCTTTGTCATGTTTGCTTCCATCGGGTTTTACATCAAATTTTCAGTTTTATGATTATTATTATATTAGCTGCTCATATCCTGCTTTACCACTCGTATTCTATTACACCAGTCTCCTGCTCTTATCTTATCATAACATGAGTATTCCGGCTTGATATCACTTGCTATATATCTACCTGTTTTTGTTTGCTTGTGCTCACGACACGGTTTTCAATGCATGATTATGATTCAATTTTATCGATACACGTGTGCTTATCTTTATACGCCATTTGGCATTCGCATCACCACTTGCTAGGGAGTTCTGACTCCCCTGGATCCCATATCCAGGTCCTGGAGCTTAGAGCGTGTGGATTCTCCCAGTTGTTGACTTGAGAAGTGCAGCGGTAGCGTGGATCCCCAGCAGACCGTCCAGAGCCCTATCCTTCCAGGCCCCCGTGCGCGTCTTTTGAGTTTTCCTTCTGTAAACTCGTGAGCGCCATTTGTATTGTTCATACTTATATACCCCTTTGTATTCTCACATTTGCGCCTATCGATGATGTAATATTCTTGTAATATTTGTCACAACTGGTGATAACTTTGTAATTGTACTCATAAGTTAGAATGTATAATGCACCACGTGCTTCCGTACTCTAATTCTTGCTTGCACTGATGCTTAGCGTATATACATGAGGGTATTTTCGACCTACGTATATACGTCGCAGTAACGTCTCCGTACCCGCAGGATCGGGGCGTTACAGGATGGTATCAGAGCCTAGGCTCTCACATCTTCAGTACGTCCAGATGGCAAATTAATGATAAAGAAATTTGCAACTGGAATGCATGAGTCCTGGTTATGCAGTCCAACTACAAGTATAGAGTTATCTATTCTTTCTTGATCATCCTTCCTTTGATTCCTAATCCCTTCTATCTTTTCACTGTTTTGGTTTTTGGAAGCCTTTATGCCAACTTAAGATATGGATAAACTAGAGAAGTAGCGGCTGGCGCTGAATGAAGCTATTATATGATCTCTTCGGCCAACTCTATGAAGTTCGGGTATTTTGAGAATTGATCCACATCGGGTTATCTTTCAGAAGTCGGTATTCGGATATTTCTACGGTTATTCTCTACTCTTGGCTATAACCTTCAGAGTGATCGATACCTGGTATTCAGAATTCTTAACTATCGGTCTTCTTTATTATGCTCCGTATTATCAGGGTTTTCTTCATCTTCGGTATTCTAGCTCATTCTCAGAGTAATATTAAGTATGCAGTACAGCGGGAATTCTATTGCAAAGCTGTGTTATCGGGTCTGTATTATTTGGCATCATTCGAAGATCTATACAACAGGAAGTGCAGAAGATGTTTATATTCCGGTTATTATTCAGTCAACTTGGGAGCCCTACCTACAGCGATTCATATCTTAATTGGTATAATTTTGTGTCCATGTCCTCTTTGTGTTCATTTTACCCCTTATCGAAATTGTGAGGACGCAATTTTTGTAAGGTGGATGGAATGTAACACCCCGCTCCCAGAATACGTACTTAGTTGCGTATTCAGATTTTTTGATCATATTTATCAATTTACTTTTTGTATCTGTTTGTATTATGAACTATTTATATGATTGTTTTGCCTTGGATCCGGATTCGTAGACTCAGCCCTAGTATGAACCAGGGACCGATCCTAGAGTATTGCTCGATTTGATCTTTTCTGGTATTCAGATTTGACCAATTTTAGTTTTAAACATCATTTTTCAATATTTTAGAATTTTTATGATTTTCTAAAAACTCGTGAGCAGTAGCGTGGATCCCCAGCAGACCGTCCAGAGCCCTATCCTTCCAGGCCCTCCTGCGTGTCTCTCGAGTTTTTCTTCTGTAAACTCGTGAGCGCCATTTGTATTATTCATACTTGTATACCCCTTTATATTCTCGCATTTGCGCCTATCAGTGATGTAATATTGTAATATTTGTCACAACTGGTGATAACTTTGTAATTGTACTCATATGTTGGAATGTATACTACACCACGTGCTTCCATACTCTGATTCTTACCTGTACTGATGCTTAGCGTTAAGGGCATTTTTGACCTGCGTATATACGTCACAGTAACGTCTCCGTACCCGCGAGATCAGGGCGTTACACTTTCTTGAGCAGAGCCCAGGGCCACTTATATGTCCATTGCAGCAAAAATTTCCTTATTGTTAACCTGTACACCAAGAATAGAGAAGAAAATTAATCGATAAAGTAAATAAAAAAGAGTTACTTACCGTCCCTCCCCGGTAACGGCGCCAAAATTTGATTGAGTTTAAACCTGCACACAGAAAAAATAGAATTTCAGAACTTGATAATGGGTAGTGCAAGGTACTCAATGCTACCACTATAGCAAGTGGCTATGCGAGTCATGATCTACAATGAGGGACTAGCGATGGAAGTTTTTTGTAAGTTCTCTTTAGTTCACAAAAAATGGTTAAAGTTCTTCTTTTAGCTCTTGAAAAGAAGATTAAAAAGAGTTATAGTTAAGTTAAGAAGAAAGTAGAAGATTGAGAAGGTGGAGAAAATTAGAAAATGAATTTATACAAAGAAATTAAAAAGAGTGAATAAAAGAGTTGGGAGATGTGATCTAAACTAAGGATTAAAAGAAAGAAAAAGAAAACTAAAGAACTTACCTACCTCTTCCGGTTGATGACTTACCTGGAATCCTTGTCATCAGTGTACCTTTACTTGAAGGCGAGCGAAGCATGACAGATGAGATTTTCCTCATTCTCGATCTATACTACGAAATGAAGGTGCTTGCTATACTACCATAGAAATGGTTGTTCATCATCATAGGCTATCAACGGCACTTACCAGGGTGAGGCAACTTCGAAGCTATTGGAGTCATTTGGATTCACAAACACAGAAGAGAGAAGCAACAAAAACAAGAGTAGAAAAAGAAACTTCGATTGAATTGAATAACAATGAAAGAAAGGAAGAATACTTACACCGGTGTCACTCTCAGTACAAATATCACTCTTGTTCTCCCATAAAACTCTTCTTCGATCTCAGTTACATAAAAAATTGTATTAAAACAAGAAAGAAAATCCTAAGTTAAACCAATACAGAAATTCATTCTATTCTCTGTTTTTTCGTCCCCCTGCATCTGATGTGTGGGGTATTTATAGAATATAAATGGTTAAGAAAACGAGTCAAAAGATAGGAGAAGCTGGCTATTTCTGAATTTAAATCCTCCCCTTATCTCCAAATATTTAATTCTGATCTGCAGCTTATTGGCGTGTTGATTGCTGAATATAACTTATCAAATGATAGAATTAGAAATAGTGATCAACGTAAGTGTTATAGCCCTTTAAGTCTTTTTCTAGATCATCTTGAATTATCAGATTTGAGTTTTGGTAGCGAAAGTTATGATTCAAATACTAAAATATATTCAGTCTGAATCCGAGTCTAAATTGTTTCATCTTATCCGTTGATCTTCTCTCTATCCATTTATCCCTTTGGATTTTAAATTTCAGCTTTATATTTAATGATCTATCTCTTTATCCTCAGTGAAACCGATAGGGTTTTCTTTTAATCCGTTTTTCTTTAAATTTGAATGATATTATCTCATCTGATATACCCGGTCTTCAGATAAGATGACCTTTAGAACCTCTAGATTTGAATTGATCCCCTTTCTTTTGAACTTTTAGATTTAATTGAATAAATTTTTCTATCTCTCTTTTTTTTTCTTAATTACCCTACACGCCATTAAATATAAAAATACATTAATAACAGAGTTTTATTTAAATAAAAATGAAAAAATGTGGCACAAATGATATAAAAACATGCAACACACGTGTGCGATCAATAGTCATAGTGCGATCTCAACTATGATGTCCTTCAGCTACAAGATCCCTGCAAGATGAGCAAGGTCAGGAGGGAACAAATTAGTTTGGCAACCCCCCTCCAACACTCAACTCAGATCTTGTTCAGAAAAGAAGTGAACTTGAGAAGAGGAAAGAGTTGTGTTGACACAAAAGTTCAATAATTCATGTTTTGATGATTCCTAACTCATGTGTTAAATAACTTATGATCTTAAAGTTGTTATAAAGAATACAAGTTGTTATTAAACAAGTTATTCAAAATCAAATAATGAAGCTCAAAACCAACCAATACGCATTGGAATATCTCAAGTTGTTGATTGAAGCTCAAGAAGTCGATTTCAAGTCAAATATCTACCAGAAGACTTCGCTTCAAAACAAGTAGAGTTTGTGTTTATTACTTTAAAAAATTTGTTAAATCTTTTGATTATGAAATTTTTGACTCAAGCTTGAAAACAAACACATACGGCTTTGATATTTGTTTGATAGAGTTTTTCAAAAAGAGATATACATATAGAAATCATTGTTTCAAAACAAAGTTTTCAAAATATTCGTTTTTTATGAAAAATCAATTTTAATTAAAATTAAATCTCGAAAATGAGTTTTATGTAGTGGAGTCAATAAACTCATATTAGACCTAAAAGTAATTAAGCAAACTTATTTTTGTTTGATTTAAAATGTTAAAATTATTTTTAAACAAATTTTGAAAAGAATCAGAAAAGCTGAGCCATTTTCGACAGCTCAACACATAGCTTTCAAAAATGGATACTCAGTGTGCACAAGTTTGAGCTAAAGAACTTTCAACAACTCTATGCACGTTTTCGACAGCATTTTCCAGTGTGTTGTTTGAAAGGAGGAATTAAATTGAGCAGAGTTTTAGAGTAAACCGTTCATGTTCGTGTGCTGATTATCAAACTTTGAATATGTATGAAGATTTATTTTACTCCTTCGAATCACCGTTCGTAGCACAAGCTATAACGGCTTGCATCCGCAGGGAGGACTATCAATGGAAGCGTTCACGATTTTTATGTTGAAGTTTTTGGAAAGAAAAACGAAAGTTCTTCTTTGTTTATAAATTGAAAAACAAAACAAAGTAGAAAGGGAGCGAAAAATTTTTGTAGAGGTTTTTAGAGAAAAAGAAAACGGAATGAAAGACGGAATGAAAACTGATGGCATTGGAAAAAGAGAACGTTTTTAGAAAAGGGTTTTGAAATACGATAGAGAGAAAGTCATGAATAACTAACATTCTACACTACTAACTTACTACTCTCGTTGGGTGATTCATGCCTTATGTTGATTCATCGGCAATAGTGCATCTTGCTTTATCAAATCGATATGTTATCCCATTTAGAGGATGTGTTCTCATCTAGTCTTGGCTAGGTGGCCTCCTTAGATCATCGGCTCCCTAAATAGATTTTCAATAATCGAACATAGGTGATCACACTTAGGTATGCTAAACAAGAATATAAGATTCATTAGTCCATCAAAGCTATAATCAAGCTAGCATGAAATAAGAAACTTATACAATAGTTGTTAGCATACTAAAGTAATCCATCCTCATATTCCATCAAGGCACTTGTTCAAGAGACAAGGTTCTAAGTGAGGCACACATGAATCATATGGAGGGGATACAAATCATTCATTAAGAATTAACATAACTCATCTTCATTGGGGATGGAAAAAACTTATAAATTGCAAGACTAGAAATAAAATCATCTCATAATTCATATAAGTTAGCAATCACCCAAGAGTTAGTAGTTAGTAGTGTTAGAAGTTAGTTAGTCATGTTAGTGAGTTAGCTAGCCATAGAAAGGAAGAACAAGTAAGAATACATGGTAGAAACTAAATGGAAGAAAGTAAGAACTTGAAGATAAAAGCAATAGAACAAGAAAAGACTTGAGGAATATGAAGTTTGAGCTCTTGTATTGAGTTGTCACCTTCTTCAATTACAAAGATCTCTCACCCTCACTCTCTCTTTTCTAGATTTAGAAGGAGAAAATGAAAATTACACAAGAACTAAAGAGACTTAAAGAAATCCTAATAAATTCCCTAAACAAGAATGCTATTCTTCCCTCTCTCGATTACAGAGGCCCTAGGGGTCTATTTATAGCCTTAGGAGAAGATGCCATCCCACCACAGCCGTAGGATCAATCTCTTGATCAACGGCCAAAGGACTACCGCGGGTCCGCGGCCGGGGCCGCGTTTCCGTGGCAGAATATTGGCCGTTGCGCCAACGATTTCTCTGGCATTCTGTTATGCCTCGTGTGTCCAGCTAGAGCTTTTAGAAGGTGGAAAATATGCTTTGAATCAGTCCAGATTTAGGCTTCCTTGTGTGGGCTTCTAAATTACTCCTTTAATTCCTTTAATAATCACAAGAATTGGGCCTTCTTCTCCCTAAAATATTGGACCTGAAAAATAAGAGAGAAAATCAATAAAAATCCCATTTTTATTATCATAAATTATGGTGAGGTGGTGTAAAAATAATGCAAAAATGAACTCCAATCACATCCCCATACCTAGCTTTTGCTCATCCCCGAGCAAAATAAGCAAAGAGAAAAAAACCTAACTAAATTATTATACCACTTTCGTAGGTGACACGATTGCACTGAGCTCGTGCAACAAACCGTTAAACCTCTAGGTTACCCTAGAGGAGGAGTGTTGTCTCATGAGGGTTTTCAGCGGATTGCACCCACAAAATCTAAAGTGAAAGAAATTGTTAGTAATTCTACAAAAAAGAAAGAAAAGAAAAATTTTATGATCCATTTATTCAAGAATTTGGTGATCTTTTGGTTTCAGGTTACCTTAAACTTTTCCTTCTTTTTATAAGCCTCCATTTGAAGTTTTGTTTTCAATTTACGTTAAGTTTTCAAAAATAGAGAGAAAACTAGATTTTGTATCAAGCCTAGCATATATACATTTATATATATGAGGGATTGATCTTAGACTATGGTACATTTATTTATATATATATATATCTTTTTTTTATTTTTTATTTTTTTCTATATATTTTTATTTATTTATTCCCTTAGCTTCATTAGGCTTTCTAATTTACCCATGTAGCGAGCCTTTTACCGATGACTCCCAGACCAGATGGTCTTAGGGCACCAGATGAAGATACGTCCCTAAGGTCCAAGGACTCGAGTAAAGTAGGCCACGAATGCTAAGAACTCAACCACCTTTAAGCGTGACTGGTTATGCTTCTTAAGGCACAATTAACCAGCTTAATTGGTGATCAAGTTTTTATTTTTTATTTATATATTTGTTTCTCTTTTTTTATTTTATTTTTTTTTGTATATATATATAGACAAAGTTACTAAGTCCTTAATTAATCCCTCAACATGTAAATGTATATAATGCTTAGGAAAAATTCAAATTTTAGCTATCTTTCTATTCTTTTCTTTCTTAACCTAAAGATCCAACAATACTTCTCATTTTGACTTATATTAAGAAATCCTAGTTTAGAATACCCTTAGTTCCTAAGATCAAGTTAATTCTTTTCAAAAATGGATCACAGAAAATATTATTATTTTTTATTATTCTCTTATATAAGAACATAAAAATCTAGAAATATCCTAAAAAAAATCTAAAAGAAAAAAAAAATCTAAGAAACTCCTAAAAAAATCTAGAAAAATCCTAAAAAATTAAAAAAAATCTCCTATGTTAGTATCTACCCCCATACCTATCTCATGTATTGTCCCCAATGTATGCATGTAAAGTATATGCATGAAACAGGTAAAGAAAAGATGTCACCCCCTCCTTCGGCTCGGACCAGCGGTGGTGCTAAGTCCGGCCGACTGCGAACGCCGCAGACCCTCCTCAATGCGGTTGAGGCGTGTTGCCTTCTCCTCAACTTTCTTTTGTAGTCTAACCTGCCCCTTAAATATCTTCTTCATGCCACGCCAAATGGTAGACATGAAGGCTCGTGAATCAGTTGGGGGTCCAGCTGCCAAAAGGCTGGGTCATCATCATCCTCCAAAAGTTCCTCTGAAGAGGACTCGGCTGGGGCATCTTCAGGCAAGACACTAGGGGTCCAGACTGCATGAAGGCAACTACTGTAAGCACTGGTAGCCCGTTCTTGTGCAACAAACACCCTATCTTACGAGTCAAAGACCGCATCTGGTAAGAAAGTCCTACACAGACGAGTGATCAAAACGGGTGCGAGTATTTGGCACCGCGTGTGCGCGTGGAGTTAGTGATGATAGCATGAAATATGGTCGTGTTAATGTAGATGGTGTGCTACCGAGTCAAGAGATCGTGAATGATCTGTAGCACCGGCCTATTGAAGGAGGTCGTATGGTCAAGCCCCTAATATGTTGCGTTGGATCCAGCGTCCAACGCAATGGTTGTTGCGAAATGTCGTACTGGCTTTGAGCCCCCTATCTTGCTCGGTACAGTGAACCCCTATGACTGTCATGTAGTCAATTAGTGGCATGGGTCGCGATGATGCGGGTTGTTAGGGACGTGTGTGTAGTCCTCCAACAGATTAAGCGTGATAACAATGTCCCCAGTAGGCATGTGCACCATGAATTGGTATGTGTCAAAGTTAATAGAGGCTTGATCAATTGAAGTATAGAAGAGCTTGACGAGCTCGGGACAATGGTAAGCCTCGTGGTCAGAGTTATCGTAGACTAATTCATACCAATTCCATTCACGAATTCGATCCAAAAAGATATGGCCATAACCATTAACATCACTAAAAATTTTAGAAAAGTCTTTTTCAGCAAAGATGGATGGTGCCATAATGAACAATATGAAGTAGAGAAAAGAAATACGCAAACCTCCCCCAGATTACGCGGGGGAAAACAAACGAGATTGCAGAGAGCAATCCGCAGGTTGAACAGATGGTCGGGTAGTAGATCTGAGATCTACAGACAGCAGTGATGGCAGGAAAATATGGCGGCGCTCCAGAGACGTCAAGAATGTCGCGGATCTGCGGCCATAGTCGAGCAAACGCGGCTCTGTCAGGGAGGCAGGGGCTCGGGAAAATTCAGGGGGCGGCACTCGATTTTCTCTTTTCAGATCTGTGTTTAGATTGTAGGGTAGAGTACAAAAGAAGGGATGGAGGGTATATATAAGAGTCTGAGAAGGGTAGAATTCCCAAGTTACCCTAGGTGAAATTCAAAAATTACAACCCTAGGGTAAATTTAGGTTATTAGAAGGGAAAAGGAGTATATAAAGGGAAGAAAACCTAAGTGCTATTTACCACTTAGGTCCAATTTTTTTATATTTTATTTATTTGCATTTTTATTTGAAACTTTTTTATTTATATATATTTTTATATTATTTTAATTTACAAGGGAGGTCCCAAAAGATGTACAAGAAATACTGGGGATGAATGTAGAATGACCTAGTCACATGTAGACTGGGTCACAAAGACCCAGTTCAAAATATTGTGTGACTCTGACTCTGTGATGAAGAATGGCTTAAGTCGTTGACTATTGACTTTGAACGTGTTGCCACTCTTTGGATTAGAAACCTCAATCGCACCATGAGGGAAGACAGTTTGCACAACATATGGTCCTGACTACCTGGTTTTCAGCTTACCAGGGAAAAGGTGGAATCTAGAGTTGTACAACAGAACTTTTTGTCCTGAGACAAAATTTTTCCTATGAATAGATTTATCATGGAAAAGCTTAGTTCTGTGTTTAGAGATCTGAGCGTTATCATATGCATCATTTCTTAACTCTTCTAACTCGGATATCTATAGCTTTCTCAAGTCACCAGCTTTGTCTAAGTCCAAATTTAGCTGTTTTATTGCCCATATTGCACGGTGCTCTAACTCCACAGGCAAATGGTAGGGATTTTCAAATATAACTCGATATGGAGACATACCAAGGACAGTCTTGTAGGCAGTCCGATATGCCCATAAGGCATCAACGAGTTTGATGGACCAGTCCTTACGGTTTTGTCCTACAGTTTTCTCCAGTATGAGTTTAATTTGTCTGTTAGTGAGTTTCACTTGCCCGTTCGTCTGAGGATGATAGGTCGTAGATAATTTATGAGAGATAGAGTACTTCCGCATTAGGGCTTCAAAAGCCCGGTTGCAGAAACGACTCCCGTTGTCACTAATTATCGCACAGGGGGCTCCAAGCGTGCTATGATATTTTCACGTAAGAATTTAATAACAATCTGGTTGTCATTTGTTCTGGTAGGAACAGCTTCAGCCCATTTTGAGACATAGTCTTCAGCTACCAAAATGAATTGGTTGCCATAAGACATAGGAAAGGGTCCCATGAAATCGATGCCCCATAAATTAAAATTTTCTACCTCCAAGATCGGTCTAAGGGGCATCATGCTTCTTCGTGTGATTCGACCTGTCATTTGACATTTGGCACAGAGTTTGTAGAAAGTATAGGCATCTTTAAAGAGAGTGGGCTAGTAGAACCCACTCTGAAGGATTTTCTCAACAGTCTTTCGTAGACCAAAGTGACAGGCCAACTCATGACAAAATATCAAAACACTTTGATGTTCATCCTCAGGAAGACACCTTCTAATTATCTGGTCAGGGCAATATTTGAATAAATACGGTTCATCCCAAAAGAAAAATTGTATTTGTGTCATAAAGCGATGCTTGTCCTGACCAAACCAACTTGAAGGTGTTTGCCCGGTAGCAAGGTAGTTTGCAATATCGACATTCCAGGGCTCTTTAAATATCGTGAAGATGTGTTCGTCAGGAAAGTTTTCATTGATTGGTATTGTCTCAGTTGGTGCATTGGGAATTCTCGAAAGGCGATCTGCCACCACATTCTCAACGCCCTTTTATCTTTGATCTCCAGGTCAAACTCTAGCAAAAGAAGTATCCATCGGATCAGTCTAGCTTTTGCATCCTTCTTTTGTATCAAGTATCTTAGGGCATAGTGATCGGTGAAAATCGTTGTCCTAGACCTAGTAGGTATTGGCGAAACTTCTCCAACGCAGACACAACTGCTAAAAATTCCTTTTTCATTTATTGTGTAATTTAGTTGGGCGCCTTGAGCGTCCTACTAGCATAATAAATTACGTGTTGCCTGTTATAAGACGTTGTCCTAGAACAGCGCCTATGGTATAATCGGAGGCGTCACACATAATTTCAAATGGTCTAGTCCAATCAGGCGCTGAGATTATTAGCACCAAGACAAATTTTTGCTTTAACTCCTCCCAAGCTTGGAGACATTTTTCATCAAAATTGAAGGGCACATCTTTTCCTAAGAGATTAGTTAAAGATCTAGCAATTTTGCTAAACTCCTTAATAAATCTTCTATAAAAGCCAGTGTGCCCTAGAAATGATCGAATGTCTTTTAGGCATTTTGGCTCCGGGAGCTTCGCTATCACTTCCACTTTTCATCTATCAACTTCAATTCCTCTGTTCGAAACTTCGTGCCCCATAATGATTTCGTGCTTGACCATAAAATGACACTTTTCCCAGTTCAGTGTCAAGTTTTTGTCTATGCATCATTGTAAAACCAGCCTCAGATGATGCAAGCACAGGTTAAAGGAATCGCCATATATTGAGAAGTCATCTATGAAAATTTCCAAAAATCTTTCCACCATGTCAGAGAAGAGACTAAGCATGCAACATTGGAACGCTGCGGGAGCATTGCATAAGCCGAAGGGCATTCTTCGGTATGCAAATGTTCCAAAGAGACAGGTGAAAGTAGTCTTGTCTTGGTTCTCGAGAGCGATAGGGATTTGATTGTAACCTGAATATCCATCCAGGAAACAATAATATTCATGTCCAGCTAGTCTCTCAAGCATTTGGTCTATGAACGGAAGAGGGAAGTGGTCTTTACATGTGACAGCGTTTAATTTTCGGTAATCAATACAGACTCAATCTTCATTGAAAGACGAGTCTACACTAATACCTTCTTATCATTTTCTACCACAGTAAAGCCTGCCTTTTTTGGCACAGCGTGAACGGGACTAACCCATTGACTATCTGATATGGGATAAATAATCTCATTGTCTAGTAATTTCAGAATTTCAGCTCGGACAGCCTCCTGTATGATTGGGTTGAGTCTACGCTGTGGGTCGCGTTTTGGCTTTGTATCTTCCGTTAAGTGAATCCGGTGTTGCACAATGGATGGACTGATCCCTTTTATATCAACCATGGTCCAACCAATGACTTCTCTATTTTCCCTCAACACCACAAGAAGATCCTCTTCCTGTTGTTCCGTAAGATGAGATGCTATTATTACGAAAAAAGCTTCCTTATCACCCAAGTATTCGTATTGGAGATGACTGGGAAGAGCTTTAAGCTCGGAAGAGGGAACGAGATCTATCAATGGTTGGTCTTCTTGTAGGGGGAGGATAGGGGTTGCATTTGTTGCCCACTCCACTGTTGATTCGATTATTTGGTCAAGATTGAAGTCATCAGACTCCAATTCGAATTCTCCTTCAAACTCGTATTCAACCTCCTTGTCATGCTCATTGTTAATCCTTCAATTAGGTTCACTTCAAAAGACTGATCATCCAAGTCTGGAGGTTGTTTCCCCAAGTGGAAAACATTTACCTCTTTCGTCATATCTCTAAAAGTCAGACGCATTGACCCGTTCCTACAGTTTATTATTGCATTTGCGGTGACTAGGAAGGGTTGTCCTAAAATGACAGGGGTCTATGCTTTTGGATTGTGTACGGGTTGTGTCTCTAGAATGATGAAATCCATGGGGTAAATGAATTCCCCGACCCATATGAGAACGTCTGTAATCCCCCTTTGGGAATCTTTACCGATCGGTAAGCAATTGTATAGTAATTCTGGTTGGACGGAGGTCGCCCAGCCCGAGTTGCTGATACACAGAAAAGGAAAGTAGATTGATGCTAGCTCCTAAATCAAGCAAGGCCCTGTTTATTGTGGCCTGTCCTATGATACAGGAAATGGTTGGACTCCCGGGGTCTTTGTATTTCACAGGAATGGGCCCGGTGAGCAACTCACTTATGTTTGATGCAAGGAAGACCTTCTTTGGAACATTTGTTTTTCTCTTCTTTGTGCACATATCTTTTAGGAATTTTGCATAAGATGGGATATGTTGGATGGCATCAAGAAGAGGCACTTGATCTGAACCTGTTTGAACATTTTCCTAATCTTCTCCATTTGAGCAGTAGTCTTGTTATTTGCTAGCCTATTAGGGAATGGTACAATAGGCTTGTAGGGTTGCTCATCTGTTTGGTCTTTGTTATTGGACTTGGAGGTTGACAGTTATGAACTTGAAGATGGATCAGTTTGAGTTGGTGGTATAATGACAAGAGAATTTGGCACTGATTTATTAGGAACAGAATGACTAGAAACCTTGTTGTCAATTTGTTTTTCAGATCTCAGGATATGAACAGTGTTGCATTGACTTGGACCTATGTCTTCAGCTTCATGCATAGGAAAGGGGTTCTTAGGATTTGGCAATGGCTGACTCGACAGTGTTCCCTTTTTTCTTTCATTTAATGAGTTAGCCAGCTGACTTATTTGAACCTCTAACCTATTGATAGCTTGATGGTGGTTGTTCATCCTTGAGGCCTGGGTTTTGGACAAGGTTTCAATCTTTCTTTCCAAATTTGACAATTTTTTATCTAGATGACTCTGTTGTTGTTGTTACTGATATGTGGGCTGGAAGTTATGTTGGTAATTAGTTTGAAAGTTTGGTTGACCTTGGTGGAAACTGCGTTGATGAGACTGAGCAGAGTATTAGTGTGGGAATTGTTGTCTTGGTTGCTCATGATCGGACTGACTCCATGAGAAATTTGAATGGTTCCTCCATCCCGGGTTGTATGTTTTGGAGTATGGATTGTATTTAGGTCTGGCATATGTTGCATTCATGTTGTCAGGGTACATTTGAGTTTGGTAGACGGGACACTCCTCGAACAGATGATTGAGAGCATGGCAGTAGGTACAACATGGATTAATCACTGATGTTAGGTTGACCTGATTTACTGAATTGGGTTCTCTAGCCTCTAGCAGTTCTTGCCTCTTCATCAATTGTGTTATTTTTGCCTCGGTAGCTATAGAGGATTCGATTAAATGTATACCGATTCTGAAAGTGGTGGGGTTAGTTTTCTCGGGCAAGACTCCCACTGAATGGTTTTTTCTATTAAGCTTCAAAGAGGTCCTAACCTTGGTTCTCATCTTTCTTCAAAAATTCCCCTTGACACATAGTCTCAAGGAGTGTCTTAGTTTGGTAGGCTAGTCCGTCATAGAGAATTTGGCACTGCCGCCACTTCTCTATGCCGTGATAAGGACATTGGGCCAGTAGATCCTTAAACCGTTCAAAATACTTCCAAAAAGGTTCACTTGTTTCCTGCTTAATCTGCATTATATTTTTTCTGATGAGGGCCGTTTTATGAATGGGATAGAACTTCTTAAGAAAGACTTTGACAAAATTATCCCATTACGAGATAGAACTAGCAGGCAAATTATATAGCCACTTCTTGGCTATGTCCTTAAATGCGAAGGGGATGAACCTCAATCTAACTGATTGGTCACTAATGTTGCATATTTAATGTCACATTTCCATACTTATTTTAGAATAAAAGCCTGCATTGTCCTAATTATTTGTTTAATTTATTTGCAGGCCCAATCTTTAAGGAGATGAAGAGAAATGAGCCAAAAGCCCACCAAATTCTGAATTAAATCAGAATTAATTCGCACACACAAAATCAGGGCAAAATCAAGAGGTTGAAACCGGTTGAGAAGAATCCTCTCAGGATCGATCCGTTAAAGCCAAGAATCCAAGGCCATTTCTTCAAAATCTCGGAGCCAAACTGCAAAACCAACTCCAAATAAAGTCAGAGGGAGAAACCGGGGAGACCCACCAACAGGGTGTGGCCACCTGGCCACACCCTTGCCGCGGAAACGCGGCTTTTGCTGCGTTTCTGCGGCAATCTTGGGGAGTTAGGGGGAGCGTTTGCTCCCCCGACCTCCCCGGGATCTTGGTGGTTGGGTATTTGCCTATAAAAGGCCATTATCTGCGCTGAAAATTGAACGTGAAGGCATATTAGGATTTAGCTTAGTTTTCATTCCTTAGTTTAGGTTTTTAGTCTTTCTTTTTATGTATGTAATTTGTATGTAACTTAGGGTAGAAGAAGATTGATGTAAGTAAGAGAGAGGGGCTGATGTTGAGAGTGACACCGACGATGTACCCTACTCCTTTCTTTCATTGTCTCAGCAAGTAATAAAGGTAAATGCTTTGTTTGTTTTCTATTTCTGCTTTACTTTACATTTGTTTTGCTTTCCTCTTCCTCTTCTACTTTACCTTGGTTGTATGTGTTGAGTGTACAAGTGAATTCCAAAGCAAGTAAAACCAAGTTACGTGAGAGCCAGCGATAGTCCATGAAGACGTTCTCCTCTTCCAAGATCCGCATCACTTCGTTCTCGCTAGGCGTGACGATATAATGTGCACGGGGACTGAGCTCGAGCTTATGATCTATGCGTTGAACGCCTCTGAAGCAAAAAGGTAGAACTTGCAAGAAGGTTTCCAAGTAAGTCAACACTCAACCTAGGTAAGTATTTCTTTACTTTTCTCTCTCTTTTCTTTTACTTCTTATGTATAGACCAACACCTCCTTAAACTCTTTCTTCTCCACTTCATTGTACATAGTCGCTTTTCATCGTTTTCTGATTTTCCATCTTCTTCATCTCTCGCTTCCATCTTAACTTTAACCATTAACTTTCTTTTTCTTTTTCATAACATAAAACAGAGAAGAACTTTCGCTTATTTTCTTAACGATTTCAATAAAAAACTGTAAACGCTTCCATCGCAAACCCTCCTTGTAGATCACGACCCGCATAGCCACTTGCTATAGCGGAAGAATTGAGCACTTGCACATTTTCTTTCTTAAGTTCTATAATCTCGTATTTTTTGTGCAGGTTTATCCTCAATCAAATTTTGGCGCCGTTGCCGGGGAGGGTAACACGTTATTTTTATTGAAATCTGAATTTTTTTTTTTTTGAAAATCTTTTAGAACTAAACGAACTTTCTTCTCTGTTGCAGGTTAAGGGCAAGAAAAGCAGGAAAACAAAGTTTGCAGTAGCATATAAGTGGCTTTGGGCCTCTGCTCTAGAAAGCAGAGACCAATTGCTCTCTTCTTTGCCGCGTTTCCGCGGCAAAAGCCGCGGTTCCGCGGCAAAAAGAGTGGACTACTAACGTGATTTTTTGCAAGGCTGCTTGCTTTGCAAAATTCTAGTCTTCTGCAATTCTTTATTTCTTATATGCCATCACATAAACCTGCTAATAATCAACAGTAAAAACGCTCGTTGCAAAAGTTAAAAATTGATTAGACATTTGCATTTTAGGCACGTGTCTTTTCAATTCATTTATTTTTACTATTGAAGAGTGCTGGAGCAAGGTACGTTTTGCATTGCATGTAGAATAGGAATCATCTCTTACTTGATTTTCATGCTTTGAGTGAATCCTAGTTATATATCTTGTACACTTGCACAATCCAATCTTAAGGGCACTAACCCATAACAAGATAAGGTGGGGATTTGATCACCCTTCCTTAGCCCAAAAATCACATTCCAAGCACTCACTAACCCAAGCCTAACTTAAAATGAGTAGACATTGGCCCTAGGGACATCTCGGACTCAATTAGGAGATTATCCTAAGGGGGAAAGGTGTTGGAACTTGACTCTTGCCAAATCAGTGTCTAGGAAAGGGATTAAGGGCCGAAAGCCCGAAGGTTGGTGGTTATTTAATTAAGGAACGTCTTTTGACGGAAAACCTCCCACCAACCTTGCCCTGACCTGGCTGATTAGCTTGTGGTCAAAGTCTACATTAAACCTCCCATGGACAGTCTAACCAGTTAGGAGTCGTCTAGGTCTAAGTCTACCCTAACTTAGGTTAGCATTTTTTCTTTCTTGTTTGTTTATTTGTTTGCTTATCTTTCTTTTTTGTGTGTATTCTATTGTGTGATATGGCTTATAATAATAATTCTTTCAACTTTAATAATAATCCATATTACACACCAAGTTCATTTTCGGATATTACCAACCCGGCATATCGTGACTTTGACCAACCTAGTGTGCCGGATTGGTCTTATCCGAATCAATATGACCCATACCCCCCATCTAATAACTATAATTTCCATAATGATTTCAACTCTTCACCGAGTCAGTGGGGATTCACCTCCCCCGAGCATAATTTCCAACCACCTTGCCCTCCTTCTCCACCCAGTCCACATTATGTTCAAGATTCATACTCAGTTCCACCTGTCCAAAATCAGAAACCATCAATTATGGAAATGAGTATGCGTGAGTCCAAACACAAATCCCCAAATCTGATGGACTCACAATTTCACTACCGCTTCCAAGACAATTCTTCATCTTTTCATCAAAACAATGAACCTATCAACTATGAAAAGATACTTGAAGCCATGACTCAAGCTCAAAACACTCGTAATCGTGACATAGATATGATGGTTGAATCTCTACGTTCCCACCGTCCTGATGTCACTAACTATTCTGTTAGAGCCGACGAGTCATGTAGTTTTGGAAATCAAGATTCCATTTCAGAACAACCATGTGAACTTACCCAAACTCCAAGTGATATTGATAGTTTGGCTAGTTTTCCTTTTCCTGAAATAGAACTTGAAAATGATTATGATCCTGAACCCCAACTTAGTGATTCAATTCTATTTCCTGATTCGATTATGACTCCGGTATCTTCACCTGACTTCAATCTTTTCTCGGAGTCAACATTGGATCCTGTACCAATTCATAAAGAAATTGAATCACCCATCTTTGAGGATCATGTTGAACTTGACCAACTTTACAATTTTGAAAATCCCATGGATAAATTGGCAAGTTCTCCATTTTTTGATATTGAACTCAATGAGATATGTGACCTAGATTCTCACATATGTGATCCAGTTCAACTTTCTGAATCAATCTTGACTACCGTTTTGTTACCAAACTTGAGTAATATTTTAGAGTCAGTTTTGATTCCTCCACCTATCATTCCTGAACTGGAATCACCCATATTAGGTCACGTTCCATTGTTGGAAAATACATGTGGACTGGAGTTTCAACTTCTTGACTTGGACCCAATTTCTGAACCTATTTCGACTCTTGAACCTTTACTTGACTTAAGTTACCTTCCTGAGTCGGTATTAGTTCCTGTACTTCCTGAGTCCAAGTCAATCATTCTATCATTTCATACTCCTTTCTGGGACGAGGTGGTTGACAAATTTGACTCCGAAATCAATTATGGAATATGAAAATTAGATGGGGTTAAATATTTAATAAAGATCCTTTATGGATACATCTTTTTAGTGGGTTATATTAAAGTAATTTCTGGTGGTTTCTCCGAGACCCAAGAAAAGTTGATTGGGCCATGTTTCGTGGACCAATCAGACCACCACCGGAACCACCACCTTAAGGTAACCATTTTCCTTCCCTTTCTTCTTTTTCATGCATCTATGCATTAATTCATACATTGAGGACAATGCATGAGATAGGTGTGGGGGAGGGTCTAACATAACTTTTCTTTTTCTTTAAAATAAAAAATTGACATTTTTCTTTACTTTTAAAACTTTTTGAAAAATAGAAACAATATTTTGACTTATTTTTATAAGAAATTAAGTTAATTTTAAGGAATAGGAAAATCCAAATTGGGATTTCTTATACTTGGTCAAAATAAGATTATTTGTTTGATTTTTAGAGTTAGGAAGATAATTTGTCAAAGTAATTTAGTCTTGATCTTTACCTTGATGAAATATGCACACTTCATACACTTACACACTTAGGGTTCAAAAACAAAGGTTCTTATGCCTTATAAAAAATATATATATATAAACAAATCTAATTATTGATTAGCTAGGTGCTTTGGCCTAAGAAAGCCTTAGTATTTATGCAAAAGATAATTAGACGAGTTTGAAAAAAAAAACAAGTCTAATTATTGATTAGCTAGGTGCTTTGGCCTAAGCAAGCCTTAGTATTTATGCGAAAGATAATTAGATAAGTTTGAAAAGAAAAATCCTCTGATTAAGCTGGGTATTTGTGCCTAATAAAGCATAAGTATTCACGCCTAAAAGAGGTTCATATAATAAAATCCTTAGTTTTGTGGCCTTGTTTGCTCGAGTCCTTAAGTCCTAGGGGTGTCTTCTCACCTGGTGCCCTAAGACCGTCTGGTTTGGGAGTCATCGATTAAAGGCTCGTTACATGGGCAGATTAGAAAGCCAAATAAAACTAAGGAATAATACCACAAAAAAAAGTATATATATAAAAATAAATAAGGCATAAGAGTTAGAGTTAATGAACCCTTAGTCAAAATTTTCACATTCACAAGGTGCATATGACTTAAGGTAAAGTAATAGACTAGATGAGAAGCACAATTTGACTCCTTACTTTGATTGATAACAATTTTTGAATAGAGACTAAGTTTAGGAATGAAAAATTCAGCTTTCCTATAACTTATAGATTGCTTACATCTTACAATCATATTTCAAATATTTTTCTCTTTCAAAATGCTTTTCGAAAATACTAACTCTTTATTTCTCTTTCTTTATGGATTTTGTGGGTGTAATCCGCTGAAAACCCTCACGAGACAAAACTCGTCCTCTAGGGGAACCTAGAGGTTTAACGGCTTGTTGCACATGCTCAGTGCAATCGCGCGACCTGCGAAAGTGGTCTAATAATCTCTAGTTTAGTTTAGTTGTTTTGCTCGAGGACGAGCAAAAGATAGGTATGTGGGTGTGATTGGTCACTAATGTTGCATATTTAATGTCACATTTTCATACTTATTTTAGAATAAAAGCCTGTATTGTCCTAATTATTTGTTTAATTTATTTGCAGGCCCAATCTTTAAGGAGATGAAGAGAAATGAGCCCAAAAGCCCACCAGAATTCTGAATTAAATCAGAATAAATTCACACACACAAAATTAGGGCAAAATCAAGAGGTTGAAACCGGTTGAGAAGAATCCTCTCAGGATCAATCGGTTAAAGCCAAGAATCCAAGGCCATTTCTTCAAAATCTCGGAGCCAAACTGCAAAACCAACTCCAAATAAAGTCAGAGGGAGAAACCGGGGAGACCCACCAACAGGGTGTGGCCACCTGGCCACACCCTTGCCGCGGAAACGCGGCTTTTGCTGTGTTTCTGCGGCAATCTTGGGGAGTTAGGGGGAGCGTTTGCTCCCCCGACCTCCCCGGGATCTTGGTGGTTGGGTATTTGCCTATAAAAGGCCATTATCTGCGCTGAAAATTGAACGTGAAGGCATATTAGGATTTAGCTTAGTTTTCATTCCTTAGTTTATGTTTTTAGTCTTTCTTTTTATGTATGTAATTTGTATGTAACTTAGGGTAGAAGAAGATTCATGTAAGTAAGAGAGAGGGGCTGATGTTGAGAGTGACACCGACGATGTACCCTACTCCTTTCTTTCATTGTCTCAGCAAGTAATAAAGGTAAATGCTTTGTTTGTTTTCTATTTCTGCTTTACTTTACATTTGTTTTGCTTTCCTCTTCCTCTTCTACTTTACCTTGGTTGTATGTGTTGAGTGTACAAGTGAATTCCAAAGCAAGTAAAACAAAGCTACGTGAGAGCCAGTGATAGTCCATGAAGACGTTCTCCTCTTCCAAGATCCGCATCACTTCGTTCTCGCTAGGCGTGACGATATAATGTGCACGGGGACTGAGCTCGAGCTTATGATCTATGCGTTGAACGCCTCCGAAGCAAAAAGGTAGAACTTGCAAGAAGGTTTCCAAGTAAGTCAACACTCAACCTAGGTAAGTATTTCTTTACTTTTCTCTCTCTTTTCTTTTACTTCTTATGTATAGACCAACACCTCCTTAAACTCTTTCTTCTCCACTTCATTGTACATAGTCGCTTTTCATCGTTTTCTGATTTTCCATCTTCTTCATCTCTCGCTTTCTTCTTAACTTTAACCATTAACTTTCTTTTTCTTTTTCATAACATAAAACAGAGAAGAACTTTCGCTTATTTTCTTAACAATTTCAATAAAAAACTGTAAACGCTTCCATCGCAAACCCTCCTTATGGATCACGACCCACATAGCCACTTGCTATAGCGGAAGAATTGAGCACTTGCACATTTTCTTTCTTAAGTTCTATAATCTCGTATTTTTTGTGCAGGTTTAGCCTCAATCACTAACAGCATCTTCCCCCAGTTGGGGAATTCTCATCATCAAACACACTTCTTCAAACTCACGAATGAAGAAATATGCGTCCTCGGATTCTAGGCCATGAAACCTAAGGAGTGTGTTAATGAACTGAGGCTTAAACTCAAAATTGTTTCCATTTGCCTCAGGTAGAAGAATGCATCAAGAAAGTGAAGTGCGAATTGGGTAGAACTTGTCTTGGAGAGAAGTAGGTTTGCCATGATTGGGATTATGTCAGGAAGTGGTGCAAGTGTAGAAGTCCGAACAAGTCTTGATGAAATTGGATCCCGATACTACTCTTGCATGCACAATCACAGACAACGTTCATCAAGCAAACAAGCGAAAAAAGGAAAATAACAAACAAAAATAAAGAAAAACAATCACAAGCTATCTAGGACCCCTAGACCTAAACGACTCCTAACTGGTCGATGAACCGAAGAAGGTTGTTGCTCGAGTCAGACCATAGCTAATCAGCCAGGTAGGGGAAAAATACGGTGGGAGGTATCCGTGCGTAAGCAACGGGCCTTAATTATGCCAAACCACGGTATCTTCGAGGCTTAACCTCTTAATCCCCAACCTTAGACACTGATTTGACTAGAGTATGAATCAAAATAATTTCCAACAATGGCTGATCTCTTATCGAGTCTGGATGTCCCTAGGGGCCAACGTCTATCAATTTTTATTTAAAAAGCTTGGGATTTTGAGTGCTTGGAATGTTGTTTTTGGGCTAAAGAAGGGTGATTAAATGCCCACCTTATCTTATTTATTGGGTGGTGCCCTTAAAGTCAATTTGTGCAAGTGTACAGTATGTGCAAACAAGATTCACTCAAAGCAATGTAAATCAACCAAGAGATGAGTCCTATTCTAAATGCAATGCGAACGTACCTTGCTCTAGCACTCTTCAATAGTAAAGTAAATGAATTGAAAAGATACGTCCCTAAAACGCAAACGTCTAATCAATTTTTAAACATTTCAACAAATGTTTTACTGTTGGATTATTAACAGGCTCCTGTGTTGGCCCGGAGGCCTTCCTCTCTAGTTTTGATGATGATTAACTCATGTAGTTATGTTTACTAATAATCTTGTGATTTTAGTTTCAGATCATGTAACAAGATTTTAGTTGGTGATTGCTTCAAAAGAGGAGTTTGGAAGCCTTCACTTGGTGATTCCTGAGCCCGTGCGTCAAGATCATTCATAGCCATGCTCATTGGATCACGGAGTTTGGACCGAGTCGACCTGAAGATGAAGATCGTCAAGAAGACTTAGGTATCCTAGTGTTTAGTGTGTTTAGATCCATTTGTAAAGCTTAGTATAGTTGATATGCTCAAGTGCACAGCACACACGTTTTACGTTTGGATATTGGTTTTTCGTTTTTGGCTTAACCAATATTTGTTTTCATGAATAGTTGATCAAAACAAGTTTAATTGGTTTATGTATAGTAGTTTCATTCTATACATGCATGCTTAACTTTTAAACAAACTTATTTTGACTTTCCTATTCATGTATTGAAAAATCCAAGTTTAATAAAATACATGTTTTGATTTTTTGATAAAAATGATAAAACACAAAAATGGTTTCATATGCTTGATATTTGAGTTGAAATCTTTATCACATGTTTATATTTCAACATAAAATGATAAAACTATTTTTATGGAATTTTAGAAAATTTATGAGATTTATTAGAATATTTTTAAACTAGTTTTTCTGACACAAATTGGTGCCTGCCAGGCTCTGGCGATCAACCGGTCGGTCGACCGACGTGCACAGACTTGTGCACATTGGCCAGGCACAGGGCTCGGTCGACCGACCGGTCGACCGGCCAGAGAGCTTTGCTCTCTGTTTTTGGGCGGTCGACCGGGCGGTCGACCGGATCCCTCCAACGGTCGAAAAATCGACCGTTGGCGGTTGACCGAGCGGTCGACCGCCAGCCGTCTCTGGCTGAGAAAACAGCCAACGGCTAGTTTTTAGATTTGGGCTATATAAACCCCTTGCTTGGGATTTTGGCCAAGTTTTTGAGAGTAAAATTTCCAGACCTTCTATTGTGTTTTAAACAAGTTTTCAAAAGAGTTTTTGTGCCAAAAAGGATTCATCTTATTTGTTTTGGAGTTTTTGGAAAAATCAAAGAAAATAGAAAATTGGGAGATTTGCTTTGTTCTTCATTTCTATCTTTTACCAAGAGTTTTCCCAAGTATTTTTCTTTGAGTTATTATTTTCCAAACTCTAGTTTTTCCACACTTGAGCTATCTTTCTATCCTAATCTATAGGATCATTTATTTGTGGGAAAAGAGATTGTTTGTGGTTGAAAGATACCACCAAGTTGTAAACCCTTTCTTTGTGGGTGCTCCCTCTTTGGTCGAGGTTGAGATTGTTGGTTTGCTCCCTCTAGTGAGAGGTGGAGTTTGGTTTTTGTATCCCTCTTCGGTAGAGGTGATTTGTGGTTGTTTGGCTACGGGCCTATCCCTCTTCGGTAGAGGTGGATTGTGGTTGTATTGCCTCGGTGGAGGTAGTGTTGGTTGAGAGAGGAGTTCGGTACTCCCGGTTGTACAAATCATCCTCGGTGGAGGTTCCCTCGGTGGGAGTCCTCGGTGGACAAGATAGTGGATTAGAAATCCTTCTCGATGAAGGCGGGGACGTAGAGTTAGGGGCTCGAACCTCGAAACATATCTTTGTGTTTGCGTTTGATCCATTGTCTCTAAACTCTCTCTCTTTACATTTGAGCATTGCATCTTTCATATCATTCATATTGCTTGTGCTGTGCCTTGCATTATTTCATTTTTCTTATCATCCTTATATGCTTGGCTTGTTTGTGTGTGCCTCACTTATACTTAACCACGAGAGCTCCATATAGCACCTCAACCCTTATCTAGGGGAATCAAGAGGAGTTAGTCCAGAGCCCTTCACGGGGAATTCAGCTACACTCGTTGGTTGTACTAAGTGTAGTTGCAAATTAGTTTTACCTTTCGCATTTAGTTTCTAGATTAGCCTTATCACTTATTCACCCCCCCTCTAGGTGATTTCAATTGGTATCAGAGCCTACGCTCCTGATATTTAAGTTTAACCACCTAGGAGTGAGATCCTTGTTTGGTAGTCTATCATTTGCATTTGCTTGTTTGTACACATATAGTTTGGACCCTTGGACTTCATGACCCCACCTATGTTTGATTCTTCCAACATTGTTGTTTGGAAGACTAAGATGTCCATTTACCTACAAACCTTAGGCTACCAAGAAATACTATCTTGGTAATAGCAATCATATAGGGGCCAATGCATAAGCCCTTGAGGCTATTAGAAGCACGCTTTCAAAAGATTATCTTATGCATGTTTCTAATCTTGATTCCGCCTTTGCAGTGTGGAACAAGTTGACAACCACATCCACCTCCAAGCTTCAAATGCCAAATCAACCGGAGGAAACTAGAAGAGAATCCGACTCACAATGCTTCATGATTCAAGGGAATGACTCCCTTGAGGTACATTCGGAATCTCAACTAGATTGTAATGATTCTAGTTCTTCATGTGATGAATATGTTGATCCCAATGCTTTAAATGAAGAACTATCTATTGTGTGTGAAAAATTAATAGAAAATTATAAGTTGAAAAAGAAAAGTCTAGATCTTAATAATGAAAATAAAAATTTGATTTCTAGACTTGACTATGTTTTGCAAGAAAGGTGAAAATTTCTAATGAGAGAGATTCATAGAAATCTCAACTAAATCTTGCTTTAAAAGAAAATAAAATTTTAAAATCTAAAAATGATTGTGAAACACTTTTGAAGAAAAATGAAAATTTGTCTTCAAAAGTTGATTTTGTTTTAAAAGAGAATGTTGCTTTGAAAAATAAAATAATTTCTATTTCAAATGATTTAGATGTATGTTTAAAGAAAAATGAGTTTTTGAAAATAAGATTGATTCTCATGTTTGCCATGCTAGGGTAGTTTCACCTAGATCACCCATTGCATGTAACTCTTCTTCTAGGATTAATGATGATAATTGTTTGTTAAAGAAGAGAGTAGATTGTTTGGGCTCGACTTTGAGCCAATGTACCAAGAGCCATACACTTTTGGAAACTTTGTTTCGAAAGAAACAAGTTCCATATATTATGCATGCACACCCTCCACGGCATACACATGCTCCTCACAGACACACCCATCACATGTATGCTCATGTGTACACTTGTACACATTGTGGACGTAAGGGCCACCTTGCTAAATTTTGCTTTGATAGATTACATGATGTAAATTTAGCAAATAATTTTGTTTGGGTTACGAATGGTACTAACCCCCATGGACCCAAAAGGATATGGGTACCAAAGATCACCCCTCTTATGTTTGATGTAGGTGTGGGCTCTCACATGACGTGAGAGTATAGGTACCTTGGAGTGGATGCGTTCTGAGCTTCATGGAGATTATTAGGATGCATCACTTTCAAGGGATGTTTGGTGGGAGGACCACCTTGTTTTGGAGACATGGAGAGTTACCTCATAGGTTTTGGTAACGGTCTCTAACTCCTAATTATTGTTTACATGCTTTTCATGTTCATTATCTTTAGCATGATTTGATGTTTTTAGATTATTATGAAAATGCCATGTTTATTAGATCATTGACATGCATGTATAGCCTTTGAGACACCCATGTTTTATATGGACTATTATTTTTGTGTTCTCACCATTTTTTAGCTATCATGTTTATCATAGCTCTAATAACATATGGATTTATAATCATGTTTATGTTTATCATGATGATTTTTGTCTTGTTTTATGCTTCATGTTTTGAATAGATGTTTAAATGTTAGTTTTCATTAAGACTAGGTATATATTTGTGCATATAGTGGGCCACAAATAAATCTATATATGTTTGTGCTTGAATGCTTATTTGTTCCCATTAGATGTGCTAGTATAGTCTAGTTTTGATGATTCATGCATTTTAAACTTGTATTCCCATTTTTGAATTTGTTTCATGTTTTTGTGTTTATGTTTAACTTCATGTATATGTCTATTTATCCAAACTATTGTTTATACATATACATCCTTTTGAGCCACGTGCCTTCATGAATATATCTTTGTGGACTCGTTGTGTTTGAATATGTATGTATACTTTAGTTTGTATAAGACATACATATACCTTGAAGATTAAATAAGTTTTGATGATTTTTTTATTTCAAGGATATTGAGCTAAATTGAATACTTTCATGATCATGTTCTTCACATTGCATTTGTACGCTCACATTTCTTGTTTACTCATGTTTTATTTTCATGAGTTATATTTATGCTTCATTGATTATGAGTGTTAGCTATTTTATGAATTTCATGTTTTTATTCCTTACTTGAAGGATTTCGTACTAGTTAACAAGTTTTTCAATTTAACTAGTTCATATTCTTCATTTTGATAGAGTTTTTCAAACATACTTCAATTTTAAACCTATTTTGAAAATCCCTACCTTCAACGGGTGGTTGGATGGGCGATCATGCTCGTGTATGCTTTATAGAGAAAATCATTTTAAACTTGAACATGATTGGGAGGATAGGAATATGAGATATACATTTGATATTATTGTTATTTCAATTGGTATAATTGGATTCTTTCAATTGGTATTAATATTGACATTTTCTTGTATACTCATATATTTTAATGTATGTATGCTTGGACTTCAAATAGTATCAATTTCGATTGGTATCTAATTTTTCATACATATATATATGTTTTATTTGGTATTTCATAAAGTGAGAGAAAACTCGTATTTTCATCTTTCAATTGGTATTTTGTTTACCCTAGATTTCACTCCCTATCTTTATGATAGAAAATGAATTAAAAAATTGTAGAATATTATAATTTCAATTGGTATCATATGCTTAAAAAAAAAATAATACTCTTTATTGATATCAAGATGTTTACTTGAATGTTTTTAATTGTATCAATATTTTTATGTTTCCTTTCAATTGATATCAAAAAGTTCTACATTGACATATTTCAATTGGTATCATAAAATGTTTTGATTTATATTGCCTATATGCAAGGGGAGCTTAACATCTCTTCTACATATAGATTCATGTTGTGTGTATCCTATATTGAGGAGCTTGATAACTCTTCTTTATGTGGCACACGTGTGTAGGGGGAGCTTCACATCTCCTCTTATACATTGCATATTATGTGTTATGTGAATTAGGGCTTGTCATCCCTTCTTCATGTAATGCATATATGTAGGGAAGTTAACTTAGCGTCTTCCTCTTCATGAATGTATATCGCATATATCTATTTATTGATTTGTTTGTTGACCCCTTAGTTAATTCTTTGTTTCGAATAAAAAGGGGGAGAAGAATTTATTGATTTGTTTTACTTTGACCCTTTGTTGATGATTGACAAAAAGGGCGGAAGAATACTTGATATATATGCATGTTTTGGAAAAAGTATTTATGTTTATGCATATATGTTTTATTTTGCAAATAGGAGAAAAGTATTTGTTGTGTTTCATACTTGTTTATGCATGTTTATCTCCATGTATTTGCATTCATGTTTATGAGCCTTCATTGCAGCCTTCATTGCATATTTATTATGTTTTTTGGTATGCATGAGTTAAGGGGAGCTTCTTTGAAGCTTAACTTTAATCCATGCATATATAACTCCATGAGTTTTGTCATCATCAAAAAGGGGGAGATTGTTGGCCCGGAGGCCTTCCTCTCTAGTTTTGATGATGATTAACTCATGTAGTTATGTTTACTAATAATCTTGTGATTTTAGTTTCAGATCATGTAACAAGATTTTAGTTGGTGATTGCTTCAAAAAGAGGAGTTTGGAAGCCTTCACTTGGTGATTCCCGAGCCCGAGCGTCAAGATCATTCATAGCCATGCTCGTTGGATCACGGAGTTTGGACCGAGTCGACTTGAAGATGAAGATCGTCAAGAAGACTTAGGTATCCTAGTGTTTAGTGTGTTTAGATCCATTTGTAAAGCTTAGTATAGTTGATATGCTCAAGTGCACAACACATACGTTTTATGTTTGGATATTGGTTTTTCGTTTTTGGCTTAACCAATATTTGTTTTCATGAATAGTTGTTAAAAACAAGTTTAATTGGTTATGTATAGTAGTTTCATTCTATACATGCATGCTTAACTTTTAAACAAACTTATTTGACTTTCCTATTCATGTATTGAAAAATCCAAGTTTGATAAAATACATGTTTTGGTTTTTGATAAAAATGATAAAAACACAAAAATGGTTTCATATGCTTGATATTTGAGTTGAAATCTTTATCACATGTTTGTATTTCAACATAAAATGATAAAACTATTTTTATGGAATTTTAGAAGATTTATGGGATTTATTAGAATATTTTTAAACCAGTTTTTCTGACCCAAATTGCTGCCTGCCAGGCTCTGGCGGTCGACCGGCCCGTCGACCGGGTTCCAGAGTCGGTCGACCGGTCGGTCGACCGACGTGCACAGACTTGTGCACATTGGCCAAGCACAGGGCTCGGTCGACCGACCAGAGAGCTTTACTCTCTGTTTTGGGGCGGTCAACCGGATCCCTCCAACACGGTCGAAAAATCGACCGTTGGCGGTCGAGCCGTCTCTGGCTGAGAAAACAGCCAACGGCTAGTTTTTGGATTTGGGCTATATAAACCCCCATTTGCTTGGGTTTTGGCCAAGTTTTTTAGAGCAAAATTTTCAGACCTTCTATTGTGTTTTAAACAAGTTTTTAAAAGAGTTTTTGTGCCAAAAAGGATTCATCTTATTTGTTTTAGAGTTTTTGAAAAAATCAAAGAAAATAGAAAATTAGGAGATTTGCTTTGTTCTTCATTTCTATCTTTTACCAAGAGTTTTCCCAAGTATTTTTCTTTGAGTTATTGTTTTCCAAACTCTAGTTTTCCACACTTGAGCTATCTTTCTATCCTAATCTATAGGATCATTTATTTGTGGGAAAAGAGATTGTTTGTGGTTGAAAGATACCACCAAGTTGTAAAGTCTTTCTTTGTGGGTGCTCCCTCTTTGGTAGAGGTTGAGATTGTTGGTTTGCTCCCTCTAGTGAGAGGTGGAGTTTGGTTTTTGTATCCCTCTTTGGTAGAGGTGATTTGTGGTTGTTTGGCTACGGGCCTATCCCTCTTCGGTAGAGGTGGATTGTGGTTGTATTGCCTCGGTGGAGGTAGTGTGGTTGAGAGAGGAGTCGGTACTCCCGGTTGTACAAATCCTCCTCGGTGGAGGTTCCCTCGGTGGGAGTCCTCGGTGGACAAGATAGTGGATTAGAAATCCTTCTCGGTGAAGGCGGGGACGTAGAGCTAGGGGCTCGAACCTCGAAACATATCTTTGTGTTTGCGTTTGATCCATTGTCTTTAAACTCTCTCTCTCTTTACATTTGAGCATTGCATCTTTCATATCATTCATATTGTTGTGCCTTGTATTATTTCATATTGCTTATCATCCTTATATGCTTGGCTTGTTTGTGTGTGCCTCACTTGTACTTAACCACGAGAGCTTCATATAGCACCTCAACCCTTATCTAGGGGAATCAAGAGGAGTTAGTTCAGAGCCCTTCACGGGAAATTCGGCTACACTCGTTGGTTGTACTAAGTGTAGTTGCAAATTAGTTTTAGCTTCCGCATTTAGTTTCTAGATTAGCCTTATCACCTATTCACCCCCCTCTAGGTGATTTTATCCTGGTGATGGCATACAAGAAATAAGTTTGCAACAAGCTATATTTTGCAGAGCAAGCAGTCCTGCAAAAAAGATTGTGAGTAGTGAACTCCTCGTTTCCGCGGATCCGCGGCCAGAGCCGAGAAAACGCGGCAATTCAGAGGGTACTTGGTCTCTGCTTTCCAGAGCAGAGGCCCAAGACCACTTATATGTTACTGCAAGTCTTGTTTTCCTGTTCCCTCAACCTATAACCTAAAACAGAGAAGACAAATTCGTTTTAGTTCAAAAACTAAATAAAAACCATCGCCCTCCCCGGCAACGGCGCCAAAAATTTGTTCGAAAGGAGGAATTGAATTGAGCAGAGTTTTAGAGTAAACCATTCATCTTCGTGTGCTGATTATCAAACTTTGAATATGTATGAAAATTTACTTTTGCTCCTTCGAACCACCGTTCGTAGCACAAGCTATAACGGGTCGTATCCGTAGGGAGGACAAGCGATGGAAGCGTTCACGGTTTTTATGTTGAAGTTTTTGGAAAAAAAACGAAAGTTCTGAAAAAACACCTAGAGGGGGGGTGAATAGGTGTAAATGCTAATCTAGAACTAAGTGCGCTAAATGCAGAAGCTAATGCAAATTTTGCAAACACACTTAGTACAATCAACAAGTGTAGCCGAATTCCCCGTGAAGGGCTCTGGACTAACTCCTCTTGATTCCCCTTGAATGGGTTGAGGTGCTATGTGAAGCTCTTGTTGATTAAGTACAAGTGAGGCACACACAAACAACCAAGCATATAAGATGATATATCAATATGAATATATGCAAGGCACAAATGCAAGCAATATATGATATGAATGAAGTATGATGCTTTGCACAAATGAATGAGAGAGAGAGTTGAGAGATATTGGATCAAACGCAAACACAAGGATATGTTCGAGGTTCGAGCCCCTAGCTCTACATCCCCGCCTACACCACCGTGTAGGATTTCCAATCCACTATAGGAGTACCGAACTCCTCTCTCAATGCCACCGAGGCAATACAACCACAATCCACCTCTACCGAAGAGGGATAAGGCCCGTAGACAATATAAACACAATCACCTCTACCGAAGAGGGATCCAAACACCACTCCGATCAACCTACCAAAGAGGGATACACAAACAAAAGGAGGGTTTATAACTTAGAGGCTTAACCTCAAACACTTCTCTTTTCTCTCTTTTTCACAAAACAAAGATCCTAAATAGATTAGGATAGAAGATAGCTCAAGTGTGAAAATCAAGGTGTTTTAAGCAACAAAGAAAAACTATTGGGAATCTCTTGTAAATGATAGAAAATGAAAACCAATACAATCTCCCAAAAACCTAGTTCTCTTTGATTTTTAAAACCCAAAACAATAAAGATTGGAAGTTTAAAGCTCAAAAACTCTTTTGAAAACTTGTTTTAAACTCAGGAAAACTGGGAATTTTTCTCTTGTAAAAACCTTGGCCAAAATCCCAAAGAATTGGGGTTTATATAGGCCCATCAGAAAACTAGCCGTTAGGCTGATGTGGCAGCTGACAGGCTACCGATCGACCGCCCGGTCGACCGCCAACGGTCAGAAATGTGACCGTTTGGCAAACACGGTCGACCGGCACGGTCGACCCAAACAAACAGAGAGCACTGCTCTCAGACCCGGTCGACCGTCTGGGTCGACCGTCCCAGAGCTGCCAACATGCACAGATCTGTGCATGTCGGTCGACCGGCCCGGTCGACCGACTTCATCCCAAGTCGATTAGGTCAGTTTGACTAGTCGACTGGTTGAAGCCTGGAACAGAAATCTGGGTAAGAAAAAACAGTGTAAAATATTTTTCTAAATCTTTTAAGTCTTGTAAAAATACCCAAAAATAGTTTTATCATTTGCATTGATATATAAACATGTGATAAAAAGTTTAGCTCAAATATCAATCAATATGAACTATTTGTGTTTTATCATTTTTACCAAAAGTCAAAACTTGTATTTTTATCAAACTTGATTTTTCCAAAACATGAATAGGATAGTCAAAATAAGTTTGTTTAAGATATGAAGCATGTATGTATATCGAACACATCTAATATACATAAAAAACATGTAAACTTTTTTGATCAATCATTCATGAAAACAAATATCGGTTAAACTAAAAACTGAAAAACCAATATCCAAACATGAAAACATGTGTGTTTGTGCACTTGAGCATATCAACTATTCTTATCTTTATAAATGGATCTAAAACACACTCTAAACTATGGATACCTAAGTCTCTTGACGATCTTCATCTTCAAGGCGACTTGGTCCAAACTCCATGATCCATGAGCTAGGCAAGGTATGATCTTGATGCTTTGGCCCTGGAATCACCATGAAAAGCTTCTAAACACCTTTGTTGAAGCTAATCACCAACTAATATCTTGCTAATGATCTGAAACTTAAAATCACAAGAATATTAGTAAACATAACTACATGAGTTAATCATCATCAAAACAAGGGTGGAAAGCCTTTGGGCCAACAATCTCCCCCTTTTTGATGATGACAACTCATGGAGTTATATATGCATGGATTAAAGTTAAGCTTCAAAGAAGCTCCCCCTTAACTCATGCATAAACAAATAAACAAAAGATATGCAATGAATGTACATAAACATGTATGCATCAACATGCATAAAACACATAAACATGTTCTAGAAGCTCTAGATACCAATTAAATTAATAAAACATTAACAAAAACACTAGATGCTCTAGATACCAATAAAACTTAATATATGCAAAAACATAAGTATGCATATAAAACTCAAATTATTCTCCCCCTTTTTGCAATCATCAACAAAGGGGTAAAACAATCAAAACAATAAAATGAGGGGTAAAAATCTTTCTCCCCCTTGTTGTCAATCAAAACAATAAATAATGTTCTCCCCCTTTTTGTCTAAAAACAAAAATAAGGTCAATAAGGGACAATCACTAGGATATCAATTGAAAAATATGTCAATGAAGCATCTTGATACCATTGAAAATAAACAAAGATCAATAAATGTTATATGCTATATACATTCATGAAGAGGAAGACGCTAAGTTAGCTTCCCTACACATATGCATTACATGAAAGAGGGATGTTAAGCCCTAATTCACATAACACACATTATGTAATGCATAAGAGGAGATGTGAAGCTACCCCCTACACACGTGTACCACATAAAGAAGAGATGTTAAGCTCTTCAATACAAGATACACTCATCATGAATCTATATGTAGAAGAGATGTTAAGCTCTCCTTGCATATAGTCAATACAAATCAAAACTTTTGTATAATTCTTTAAACAAAATTTTTAGATACCAATTTAAAACACAAGACATCTTGATATAAAAAGATAGTATTTTTCTTTGAAGAATATGATATCAATTTAAACTTTTTATTTTCTATCATAAAGTAGTGGAGTGGAAATACAAATACCAATTGAAATATGAAAATCGAATTTTCTCTCCCTTTATGAAATACCAACAAAAACTATGCGTAGGCTTGAAATAAGATACCAATTGAAAACTAAATCAATTAAAATAAAGTTGAAGCTCAAGCTCTAGCATAAACAAAATTTATGAAAATTTATATCTTGAGCACAAATAAAACAAGTATATGTGTATGAAATAGAATGAGTACCAATCACTAATAGATGATACCAATTAAAAATATACATATACAAACACATATGAGTTTACAAAAGGATCAAATTGATACCATTGAAAGAGTTCAATGATACCAATTGACATAACAATAAAAGCATGGTATAACTCATATAACTACCTCCCATCTCATGCACAAGTTTAAATGAGTTTCAATATAAACATACAAGGCATGGACTCCCATCCAACCTCCCGTAAAGGGTAGGGGTTTTCAAAAATAGATTTGAAAAATAAGTTTTGTTTGAAAAACTCTACCAAAATGAAGAATACCGTAACTAGTTAAATGGAAAATCATTTAAACTAGTACGAAATCCTTCAAGCAAGGAATAAAAACAAATTATTTTTCATGAAACATGAAATCCCATGATAATCAACACTCTAAGCCAATTAAGCATAAATATAACTCATGAAAACAAAACACATGAGTAAATAAGAAATGTGAGTGTACAAATACAATGTGAAGAACATGATCATGAAAATATCCAATTTAGCTCATATTCCTTTAAACAAGGAAAACACGAAAATCATTAAAACTTATTTAATCTTCAAGGTATATGTATGTCTTATACAAACTAAAGCATACACACATATCCAAAACACAACGAGTCTACAAAAATATATGCATGAAGGCACGTGGCTCAAAAAGGATAAACATGTATATCTAATAGTTTGGACAAGATAGAAAAATAATGAAGTTAAACAATTAAACACAAAATCAAGAAAAACTAAATCTTCACCAAAACAAATTTCATTTCAAGGTATATGTATGAATTGTCAACTCAATAAGTATACATACATATCCCTAAACACAATGAGTCCATATATAGATTTGCATGTGATTGAGTTTTTACCTGCACACAAAAATAAAGATGTTAGATTTAGAAGTAATTGTGCAAGGTTCTCAATTCTAATCCGCGGTAGCAGTGGCTATGCGGGTCGTGATCCTCAGGGAGGGACTAGCGATGGAAGCTTTGTCAATAAGTTATCTCTAATGTTTTTTTTATTAGTTATGATGATATTTATAATGAAGTGTGAAAAGAAATTGAGAATATGGTAGTGTGAGATCTAAACTAAAGAAATAAAAAGAAAGAAACTATAACATGTACAAACCTCTTCTACCTTGCTTACCTTTGATCTGTTCGCGACGACTTACCCTGTCTTGGAAGGCGTGCAAGTATGGCGTATAGGATCGTCCACCTTCGCTACCTACGCTATGAAAAGAAAAGACAATCTAAAGAAAGATTGTTCATCTCCATAGGCCATCAAGTGCTCTTCTTTGGCTAGGCAGTCTCGAAGCGTTCGGATCTCACGGTTTGTAAGTCATTAGAGAGAATAACACAAGAATAGAAAATAAAACAAGAACAAAACACAAATAACAAGAATAGAAATAACAAAGACAAACCTCAAGTGGATTTCATTAACAATGGAAGAAAAGTAGGCTTACACCGCTGTCACCTCAGTACAAGCATGGACTCCTTCCTCCATGAAAGCTTCCTCCACTCTCAGTTACAGAATTTACAAAAGAAAAACGAAAAGAAAACCTAAACTAGAAGAAAGAGAAAAACCTAAAAACCCTAACTTTTTGGCCCTTGGCTCTGCCTCTGGACTTGAGATCTGTGTTGCACTGCAGGGGGTATTTATAGGCGCAGAAGGAGTTAGAGTCCTTGTACAACTCTCCCAAAAAATCTTATCTCCAGACTTGTGGCACTTATCCATAGAAGTTCAAATCAAATCTGTCCTGCAACTTATTATCATATTGATCGTCGAAATTATCTTATCTACGGACTGAATTGAAAACTTTGATCAACATAAGAGTTGTAGGTCTTCAAGTCTTCTTTCTGGAGCATTTTGAATCATTGAATTTGCATATCTGTAGCAAAAGTTTGATCTGAATACTAAACATGTACAGTCTAAATCCGAATTTATCTTTAAACTCTTCTCCTTTATCTTTAGGATTAGCTTTATCCCCTTCATCTTTTAGGACTTTATCTCCTGAATTTGAACTTGAATAGGAGATGAAGATTAATCCTTTCCTCCTTTGTATTCAATTTAATCCACTTTGAATAGGATTAGGGATAAAATAAAGCTTCTTGTATCTTTATCTTCATCCTGCAAGCATTTAGGGTTGAATAGAAGTCTATCCTTCCCTCTTCTTTGTATTTGCAACTTTGGCCCTTGTGTATTTGCATTTTTGACAATTGACATTTGCACTTTTGCACTTGGGCTTTTATATGTGGGCTTTTGGGCTCTTTTTAGGCTTTAATTCTTTCTTTTATTATTTCGAGACCTGCACACAATAAATCACAAAATATTAATAATGTGCAGAATTAAATGAATAAATATGAAAATGTGATGGTAAATGTTATGATAAAAATGCATTTTCACTACCAATCACACCCCCACACTTATCTTTTTGCTCATCCTCGAGTAAAATCAAAAAAGAAAAAGAAAAGAAAAACTAATCTAACCTAACTCACTTTCGTAGGAATCACGATTGCACTTAGCACGTGCAACAAGCCGTTAAACCTCTAGGTACCCTAGAGGACGAGTGTTGTCTCGTGAGGGTTTTCAGCGGATTGCACCCACAAAATCCATAAAAAGGGAATATTTGAAATACTTTTGAAAAGACTAAGTAATCTATAAGTTTTAGGATCCTCATTTTTATTCATTCTTAGACTTAGTCTTTATAAAGTAAATTGTTTTCATTTTTAAGTAAGGATCAAAATTGAATTTGTGTATATTCTTTTTCGTTACCAAAAATCATATGCATCCTTATGAATTTTTACTAGGAATTCCTTAATTGGACTTTTATGCCTCTTTATTTTTTCTTCTTCTTTTTTTTTAATATGTATAACTCATCTAATTTTCTTTCGTGTAAGCATCAAGGCTTCTTGAGGCCTCATACCTAACTAATTGATTATTAGATGTGTTAATACATATATTATATTTCTTAGTCTTCTTTGGCTTTCTAATCCACCCATGTAGCGAACCTTAAAGTCGGTGGCTCCCAACCGGTCGGCTTTAGGGCACCAGGTGAGAAAACACCCCGCGGACTCAAATTCGAGTGAACTAGGCCCCAAAACTAAGGACTTTATTTTATTTACTCACCTTTAGGCATGAATACTTATGCTTCTTGAGGCACATGTATCCAGCTTAATTAGTGATTTTTTTTTTATAATTTTTTATGAGGCACAAGGGTCTTTGTCTGTAGAATCCTAGATATGCATTAGATATGCACATTTCATTAAGGTAAAAATTAAGACTAACTACTTATTCAATTTCTCCTCCTATACCTAAAAATTCAACAATTTATTTATTTTGACCAAGTTTTTAGAAATCCTAATCATGATTTCCTATTCTTAAGATTAACTTAGATTTCTTTCAAAAGATAAGTCAAAATATGTCCTTCTTATAATTTTTTTTTTTTAGTTAACAAATTTTGTTAGTCTACCTATGTTAGTATGTTAGTAAAGCCCACCCCCACACTTATCTCATGCATTGTCCTCAATGTATGAAATGAATGCTATATCATGAAACAGACAAGGGAAGGCAGAAAATTACCTTAGGGGGGGTTTTCCGGTGGTGGTCTAATTGGTCCACGAAATGCGGCCCAATCAAGATAACGTGGTAGTTCACGGGACCTACCTTTATTACCTCTTTTTTATTTACATATTTACAGTCCCCAGAATGAATAGGATCATGGAAGATCCTCTCGTGAAACTTACTCCCTTTACATGACCAGTCCTGAAAAATCATCACAGAGTCATCATGGTCTATACCTATGTTCAACGAAAGAATGTAACTTGGTAGAATGGTTGATTTGGACTCAAGAATGATAGGTTCAGGAACTAAAACCGACTCAGAAAGAAACTCAAATCAAGTAAGGGTTCAGGAGTCGGGCTAGGTTCAAGAAGTGGGTCCAAGTCAAGAAATTGAAACTCTAGTCCACAATCATTTTCCCACAATTAAATGTGACTT